>JASPKZ010008378.1:755000-1187500 GCA_030220185.1 Diploptera punctata
AGATAGATAGATAGATAGATAGATAGATAGATAGATAGATAGATAGATAGATAGATAGATAGATAGATAGATAGATAGATAGATAGATAGATAGATAGATAGATAGATAGATAGATAGATAGATAGATAGATAGATAGATAGATAGATAGATAGATCGATAGATACGATAGATAGGTAGATCATCGGTTAATTGATTAATGTTCTTTGAACATCGTTCGATTCCTCATAGCCAATTTTGTCGGTCCATTCCAATCTCCTGGTTGTAGATGTTTCTCCTTCATGTATAAAACATATTCCCTGACTCCAAGAGGTTTATGTCTTCCTCTGCCTCGTCTTCCCTCAGGTTTCCATTCCAAAACAGATTTTGGTAGTCGATCCTCTTCCATTCGCTGGACATGTCTGTACCATCTTAATTGCTGAGTTTTAATATAATCTAAAATAGTGTCTTCAATCTTCATTTCCTCCCTTATAACTAAGTTCCTATATTAATAATAATAATAATAATAATAATAATAAATAATAAATAACAATAATAATAATAGTTGAAATCATTGACTTCTTCTTTTCTAAAAAATATATTTACGGTGATTATTTAACTCATGCCCCAAATGGGAGTCAATGGACCAATCACGTTACAATGATTTTTTTATTTACAACCAATCACAGTCGTGTTTCGCCTAGAATTTACCAGCTAAAGTTTATCATAATAAAGAAAGCACGTCCTTTTTTAACATTCTGAATAGGTCACAGCATTATTTTGCAGTGACTGACTCACTAAGAAATACGGCTACCAGATTGTATATATAGTGCATGAATGTCAACACATACCGCATGCGGGAGTTAATATAAAAACATTTGTAGCAATTGACTATACCACCAAAAAAAGAAACCACTGTTTGCACTTTCTTAAATGTATTTTTTCTCAGAAAAATATAATTGTCATATTTACATCATAGGACATCAGAAATGAATTAATATACAGTTTGATGTGTTTCATTTTTTCTCCACTAGAGTGCATTCTTACAATATTGCGTTCCTTTGGCAATAAATAATATGATCTGGTTGCAGTGACGAACAAAAGAAGCAAATGAAGCGTACCAATCTTTTCTCGTTTGTTTTCAAACATCGCCGTTTACATTAAATATATAAATATTTTAAAATAACTATATTTAAATAATGATTTGTGAGTAAACAGCTTAATTTTGTTCGTTAAATAGTCCTAACAGATGCCACTCTTGATTTCCAAATGCTCTAGATAAATTCACTCCTCGCTTCGTGAATTTATCGATAATTTGGAAATCACTCATGACATTACTTATGATGATAACCACAGACATCTACACTCATAAATAAATGACAGGTGTAAAATATATTCTCTTTACCCTCTCTCTCTCTTCTCTTCTCTCTCTCTCTCTCTCTCTCTCTCTCTCTCCCTCTCTCTCGCTCTCTCTCTCTCTCTCTCTTTTCCCTTTCTTTCTCTTTATCTCTTGAAAATAAATTTAGAAGAAAAAAACATTTTATATGGGATGTGTAGTAGAAACCGAAGATTTGACATTAGAAGATCAGAAGAGTATATTGGAGGATATGAAAAAATTGAATATTTATAGGTAAAAGTAGATAAAGAGGATAGACCAGAAAATGACATTAAGAACAGAATAAATAAGATAGGGCAATAATAGCAATGTTAAATGATGTCCAATGGAACAGACATATAACCAGAAAAATTAAATTACAAATATATCATTCAATAATGAGAAGTGCTGTCCCATATGGAGCTGAAGCATGGAAATTCAATAAAACCTTAGGCGCGATGGAAATGGATTTCTTGAGGAGAACAGTAAGATGTTCTAAATTGGAAAAAAATAAAAAATGAAGTTATACAAAAAAATGAATATTAAATATTATAAATAAATATTTAATAGTAGATTATAGGCCTATAAGATATAATCAATTAAATTGGTATGGGCATATATGACGAATGCAAGAAGAAAGGTTACCCACAAAAACATTGGAAGAGTGTCCACCTGGAAGAAGACATAAATGAAGACATCGAAACTCATAGATACAAAAAATACTAACTGGAATGAGAACAAGAGGACTGGAGGACATGGAGTGGATGAATAGGGCCGAGTGGAGAAGAAAAATAACATTTTGGGTACAAAAATATGTTTAAACATTTCTCGAGGTAGCGTGTTGCCTTGTCACGCAGCGGGCCCGAGTTCGATCCCCGGTCGGGGCAGTTTTTCTGGATGAGGTTTGTATCGTGGTTTTTCCTCGCCTGTCAGACAAATGTCAGGAAAACTTTAAGGCCCAAACGGTCCCCGAAATCATATGGTCATCATCATCCTTATCATTATCATCATCATCATCCTTCACCGGTGTGGAAAGCAACGGGAAGCTACCACACCTACAATTCCCTAGTAAAACTGCAAGCATAGCACGAAAATGCTATGATTGCAGTGAAGGACCTGCCTTCGGGCAGAATTACTATGGATATATATATATATATATATATATATATATTATGAAACAGGAATAGGCAGGAACGACCAAGAGGGTTGTGCATACTATTAATGTATATATATTTTTTTTTAAAACAAAATGTAAAATATGCCACTTTCTTTGTATATTCTCATATTTTCTATCCAATAGGATATTATTATGATCTGACTTTCATTATTTTCTTATTATTTCACTTCTATCTTAAATTTATATTTGATACTATTCTCAATATTTTCATTTCATATGGTGTTTCTATTGTGTATGAATGCATTTGTCCTATTATTTATTTGCGTATTTTTTATTTGTTCAGTATTCATAGATGTTTGGTTTTTCGAACTTTTTATCTTTATCAATTCAAAATTCTATAATTTGATTTATTTGGTCAACAAATGCTTATGGTACATCAATAACTAAATATTTTATACTTTCATTTCATGCTGTTGTCATCTGCTGCTAATTTATATATTTAGGGGAAAGTCATAGTGACAGTATCAACATATTTATTGAGAATTGTCTTGCTGCTATTTAGATTAATATTATTTTTTGTTAGTATATGTATATTCATTATTATTATTATCATTATTATTATTATTATTATTATTATTATTATTATTATTCCCTCCATGGTATCTTTACCTTGTCGTGGTGGAGTAGCTTGTGTGCTTAAATGATCCTGAGAGCTATGCCGGCGGTAGCATTGCTGCCGATAGGGTTACCCATGCCGGACTGGTCGAAGGTGATAAGCCAGACGAAATAAGTACCTTGGTCGAAAGAGTGACGATCTTTCACCGTAAAAAATACAACCGTCAAGAAATGCGGACATGGGTTCTACTGGGGTAAAATTTTCCGGAGGTCAAATAGTCCCCCATTCGGTTCTCCGGGCGGGGACTACTTCAGGGAACCCATGCCAAAGGCTCAAACACAGGGACATGTTCCTAGGAACATGGAATGTTAGGACTTTATACAATAGCGGGGCACTAGAGATATTAACGCGGGAATTGGATAAATCGCCCTTGGATATAGTCGCTTTACAGGAAGTTAGGTGGCCAGGAGAAGGTAGTCAGGAATCAGGAAGCTTTGCATTATACTATGGGGGTGCAGAAAGACCTGCATTTGGAACGGGTTTTTTAGTCAGAAGGAGGATCCTATCCGCTATCCGAGATATTAAGTTTGTTAGTGATAGGATATCATACATAATTCTAAAGGGTAAACGACATGATTTTATAATTGTAAATGTACATGCCCCCACAGAAGATAAAGATGACAAGATCAAGGATGAGTTCTATGAAGAATTAGAATGCTTATTTGATAGCCTTTCACGATATCATATGAAAATTGTCTTAGGAGATTTTAATGCAAAAGTGGGGCGGGAAGATATATTCAAACCAACAATAGGCAAATTCAGTCTTCATGAAGATAGTAACGACAACGGGGTTAGATTAGTCACATTTGCCACATCAAAGAATCTCATTGTTAAGAGCACAACATTTCAGCATAAGGATATTCATAAATACACCTGGACGTCCCCAGATGGAGAAACTCGGAACCAGATAGATCATGTATTAGTGGATAAACGCTGGCACAGTAGCATCATTGATGTTAGATCAGTTAGAGGGACAGACTGCAATTCAGATCATCATCTGGTCAAGGTGAAAATCAGAAAACGGCTATCGCTTATGAGAGGAACAAACGCTAAAGATGATTCTGTAAAATATGAATTAAAAAACTTGAAAAATGATGAAATGCGGCAAGAATACCAAATCAAAATTGCTAATAGATTTGAAGTACTGGAATCTTCAGATGACAATGTGGCAAACGAAGAAGAAAAGAAGAAACTGATATAAATAAAGAATGGGAGGCTATAAGAGATACTATTAAATTGTCAGCATCAGAAAGCATTGGTTGTTTAAAAAAGAGGCAAAACAAGAAATGGTTTGATGAGGAATGTGCCGACATTGTAAAGAAAAGAAAGCTAGCAAAAATGAAATGGTTACACGAGCCAAATGAGGTAAATTTAGAGCAATTGGGTAGTGTTAGACGGGAAACCACCAAGTTACTAAAGAGTAAAAAGAGGGAATATTTGAGAGAGAAGATTAATGATCTTGAAATGAATGCAAAAAAATAGGAACATTAGAGAATTATATCAGGGAATTAGTATAGAGAAGAAAGGGTTTCAGGCTAGAACAAACATAATTCGGAATGAAAATGGGGATATGATTGCAGATTCCAAGAGTATATTAAATAGATGGAAAAGTTATTTTAATCAGCTATTAAATGTACATACAGAACAGGACATTGAGGAGGATAAGTTACAGACAGCAGAAATGCTAGTCGCAGAGCCAAGTGCATTAGAGGTTGAAATGGCAATTGAAAAATTGAAGATGTATAAAGCATCAGGTTCAGATGAGATCCCAGCAGAACTGATAAAATCAGGGGGAGAAAAATTGATGGACAAGATACGCTGGTTGCTTAGTATGATTTGGGAAAAAGAAGCTCTTCCAGATGAATGGAAGGAATCAATTATCGTACCAATTTATAAGAAAGGAGATAAAACTGATTGCAACAACTATAGGGGCATCTCATTACTTTCAACTTCGTACAAAATTCTAACAAATATATTAGTAAGCAGACTTACTCCCTATATTGATGACATTCTAGGAGATCATCAATGTGCATTTAGAAGAAACAGGTCTACAACAGATCAGATTTTTAGTATAAGACAGATTTTAGAAAAGAAATGGGAATATAATGGTACTGTACATCAACTATATGTAGACTTCAAAAAAGCATATGATTCAATTAAGAGGGAGAAGTTATATAGTATCCTGCTGGAGTTCGGAATTCCTAAAAAGTTAGTTAGACTTATACGAATGTGTCTAAATGGCTCAACGAGTAGGGTGCGTGTAGGCAAACAGTTTTCAGACACTTTTGAAATCCAGAATGGGTTGAAGCAAGGAGATGCACTATCTCCTCTACTATTTAATTTTGTACTAGAGCATGCCATTAAATCTTTAGAGAATGAGGAAGGCTTACAACTGAATGGTATTAATAAGCTGTTAGTTTATGCTGATGATGTAGTACTACTGGCCGATAGCGAGGAGATACTAAAGGCCAACACGCACACACTATTGAGTAACACTAAGAAATTAGGACTGGAAGTAAATATCAGTAAAACTAAATATATGGTCACACGTAGAAATACATTATATAATGGAAATGGACAGCTAATGACAAATGAGGGAAATTTTGAGGAATTGGCTGAATTCAAATACCTAGGAACAATAATCACAAATAGGAATGAGATGCACAAAGAAATTAAACATAGGCTCAATTCTGGAAATGCATGCTATTATGCATTGCAGAGACTTTTGATGTCCCAACTCCTTTCAAAAAACGTTAAGCTGAAAATATATAAAACTATTATTCTACCAGTTATATTATATGGGTGCGAAACATGGACTCTTACTTTAAGGGAGGAAAGGAGATTACGAGTATTTGAGAATAAAGTTCTTAGGAAAATTTTTGGACCAAAGAGAGATGAACAGACAGGTGAATGGAGAAGACTACATAACAATGAACTACATGGTCTTTATAGGAAGCCAGATATAATAAGAACAGTTAAGTCCCGTAGACTGCGATGGGCAGGACATGTTGCGCGTATGGGGAATGAAAGACGTGCATGGAAACTTCTTGTAGGAAAGCCAGAAGGAAAACGCCCAGTTGGTAGACCAAGAATGAGGTGGGAGAACAACATTAACTATGATTTGAGGGAAGTAGATTATACAGGGAATGATTGGAAAGCATTAGCTCAGGATAGGGATGTTTGGAGAGCTTATGTCCGTGCGGCCATGAACCTATGGGTTCGATAGTGCCAGTGAGTAAGTAAGTAAGTATTATTATTATTATTATTATTTATTATTATTATTATTATTATTATTATTGTGTGGAGGAAGGGACTTTTTTAAATACTTGATATTCAATTCTTCAGTAAACAACATTTATAATATCTGTCCGCGATGACACTATGCCCTCCATTTATATTACAGAAAGTAATAATAATAATAATAATAATAATAATAATAATAATAATAACAATAACAATAATAATAATATAACTAAAAGTTTTTGTTTTTATTTTTACTTTGTATTTTTCTAACAATAAAGCTAAACAGTTGTACAAAAACAAATGAGAAGCCAGCCTAATTATTTAACAAATAAATATAAATAAAATACATAAATAAATCATTCTCAGCCTTATCTATCCAGTATCAATTCTTCATCTTAGATATTATTTTAACAAGTTATGCATTCAACAAATAGGAATGTGAACTTCATAAAAAATTCATGTGTGACTTTTCTTTCTAAGTTTTGGAAAATTCCTATTACCTTTCATGTACTGTACTTGAACTTTTTGTAATACATTATAAACCAGAAATGTATTATATATCTCGTCGCATAAAAAATTATTATGACCTCAAAATCTCTTGCAGTATCTTACATATGATAATGAGTACAATTCAATATTATGATTATATAAAAGCCATGAAAATATACAAGTTTGCTACCGGGGGAAGGAAACGTGAATTGGCACAAGTGCAAAACTGAGTTGTGTAACATCTTCTTCCGCCGCAGGTGAAAGCATCTGAAATGCCAAGAACGTGTCGCTCAAAAAACTGATCGCACGAAACTAGAGTTTGCGAGTCCTGGATATCTAACTCGATAAAAAGTGATAGAGGATTCATAGAATACCTGATTATAAGGGATGATGTATGTTTAAATGTCAGTTATCTAAGTGTCACTTTACATCTAGCACACACACACAATATATATATATTATATATATATATATATATATATATAATAATAATAATAATAATAATAATAATAATAATAATAGCTTTATTTTACCTGGCAGAGTTAAGGCCTTAAGGCCTTGTCTACCACTCAACCAGGTTTTAAAAAAATACAAACAAAAAAATAGTCTTAAATCTAAATTACAATATATACATAAACGATTACAAGTTATGAATACAATACAATTAATATTTATAATGTATTTTGATTTACTCTAAATTTAACGAATTAAATATATAATATGTACAAGATATATAAAAAAACGAAGAAAAGATTAATGACATAGTATAAAATTAAATAAATAGAGAAAAATTAATTATTAGACAACAGGTAACCGTATAAGCGTGACTTAAAGGTACCAAGTGTGCGGCAACCCCTGATATCTTGAGGAAGGAGATTCCAGGAGCGGGCAGAGGCTACTGTGAAGGAAGTAGAATAGGAGGAAGTGCTATGAAGAGGAATTGTTAGCAGACTGCTATCTTGTGACCTAGTGTCAATATTGTGGTAGGAGGATAACTTCTCAAATCTGGACGCCAGGTAAGTAGGGATGTAGGAATTCAGAAGCTTGAAAGTAGTGAAAGAGAGTGCAATTTACGTCTGTCAGTAAGACGGAGCCAAGAGTGGTTATTGAAGTGTTCGGAAATATGGTCATAACGGCGGATATTGAAAATGAATCGAACGCAAGCATTATGAACACGCTGCAGTCTCTGCGACAAGTCATAGTTTAGATCATTATATATATGTCACAATAATCGAAGTGTGGTAACACAAGATTCTGCACAAGGATTTGTTTTAATGAAACTGGGAGAAAATTCTTTAAACGTCTAAGATAATGTAAGATGGAGAAAGTCTTTTTACATATGTGTTTCACTTGTGTTTGCCAGGTTAAATTTGCGTCTAGATGTAGTCCAAGATCTATTACTGAAGAAGAATAGGGATAATTATATTATTTATAGTAATGTTTGGAAGTGTAGATATGTCAAAGGTTGTAAGCAGTCTTTGTTGTCCCATTAGAATTACTTGTGTCTTGTTAGGATTTAGATTTAGACCGATACTTGAAGACCAGTTAAAGATGGGATATATATATATATATATATATAACATTTTATCCTCTCCATTTGTAATTTATCAACTGCAGGATTATTACTTACTTACATTTTTATGTATCTGTTTTTATAATAAAAAACTGAGTGCGAGTATGTTTGTCCTTCATGAACACAAAAACTACATGTCCAATTTGAACGGGGTTTTCACCACAATTTAGAGATTTTTTCTGGGACAATTAACGTACATAACATAGTATCGTGGCTCTACAGGGTCTGAACTAAATAAAAAAGGGGGCATCGGTGCACTAAAAAAATAGCTTTTTGGACGCTTAAATGACTTATGCTGCCAAAACCACAACAAATACACCAAATTAATGTACACATAATTGTATATCTAAACAAATTCTATAGAAAAAAGTTTACAGTTTATTACAAAACCCAAATCACAAGCGAAAATGTTAAAAAAGTCAACGCGTTTCAATAGCGACGTTATCATTATCAAGGCTGATTACTGACTATTCAGTTTATTCCTTATTTTATTTTAAATAATAACATAAAGTAATTTTTAGTTTATTTTCAATGAAAATACATAAATTAATTCCTAGGTTACATTATGTTTGTTATAACTTAGACATACATTATATAATGGAAACGGACAGTTAATGACAAATAAAGGAAAACTTTCGGAAGTGGCTGAATTTAAATACCTAGGAACAATAATTACACATAGGAATGAGATCCACAAATGCTTAATTCTGAGAATGCATGCAATTATGCATTACAGGGTCATCCCAACTTCTCTCAGAAAAACATTAAATGAAAATGTATTAAACTGTTATTCTCCCAACCATATGAATCCAGAACATGAGCTCTTATTTTTAAGGGACGAGAAAACATTATTAGTGTGTGAGAATAAAGTTCTTAGAAAAAGTTTTGGACCAAAGAGAGATGAACACACAGGCGAATGGAGGAGTGACCTACATCATCTATATATATATATATATATATATATATATAACACAGTTATGTTTAGTAGAAAGCGATGGGTAGAACATGTGACATGAATGGGAGAATAAAAGAGGGGCACGGAAATACCTTGTAGGAAAACGACAAGGAAAGAACCCAGCAAGAAGGCCAAGAATGAGGTGGGACAATAACATTAACTATGTTTACCGGGAAGTTAATTATACCGGGAATGATTAGTAAACATTACCTCGGAATAAGGCTGTATGGAGAGCTTATGTCCGCGCGCCAATGAACCATTGAGTGAGTTAGTTACAGCATATACGTAACATGTTTTTGAAAATGTTATAATGGACATGTATAAGTTGATAGTTTCATAATTCAGATTATTGAAATGTTTTTTTTAGTTTGATTATGATTGATTATTAAAACATTCAGGTTAATTAGCCTATACTTTTGAAATTCATAATAAATTAGGCTATTAAGTTTTAATAATTGTTACATTTTGTACAATTACGCTCTTTAATTACTCAGGTAAGTAAAATCTGGGATTTAAGGGATGAATTTTTTTTTGCCCAGAGGCTTTATGTTATTTTATTTGACTAAATCATCGACAGGGCTTTACTTCTCTTCCAAAGGAAGTCACAGTTAGATTTTTACTTGTTTAAAAACGCATGAACCAGTAAAGGTTAGAATCCATGAATTTTTGACGTAGAATCAATCATAGTATTAGTCTACCAAGGTGAATATGAGATCAAATTATAATGTTATGAAATTGTTTTCTAGTAACGTGGTATGTTTTGATCTAGAGACGTCTACAAAAGTTCATGAAGTAAGGAGTTTAAATTAAACATATTAACTAGTACAGCATTAAATTTTAATGTATATTCTCATAATTCAATAGGTGTAAGATTAGATGTAAAATCATTCAAAATGCTTTAATTTTTTTTATATTTTTATATTAATTATTTCATTTTTATCTTCCATGTTGGATCACAATTTTACATCACACTTGTTAATGTAGCGATACTTTTATTACAATTTTCTTTAATGTTTTATAAATAATGGTGAGACCTTATAAAGAAATTTTAAAAGTAGAGATAAAAAAAATGGAATGAAACAACAAGCGGTACGAAATACAGATCAAATATAATAGTAGTAATAAGTGTGAATACAGGAGAACTATAAATCTTGAAAGAAAGTAGCATAGAGAGTCTGCTTGTATATTTTAACTCTCTCACTCTCTCTCTCTCTCTCTCTCTTGTCTCTTTCTCTCTCTCTCTCTCTCTCTCTCTTCTGCCCGCGCATAAATGCTAACTAAAAAGAGAGACGTATAATTTGTGATGCTATGTTTGCAGCATCCCTACGGTCCAGGGGTTTCTCGAATCGAACCACCACCTACAGCCCACCTCCTATCCTAATTACAAACTTACACTCACCATCACTTATAAGTAATATATATCTAACAGGTAAATATGCTAATTTTCTAAGTAGCAAACGTTACGAACCGGGCTGTCGATAAAAGCAGTGTGCTGTAATATCGTCCCCCCGCTCCAGATACGAGCTCCACATTATATTGATCTGAACGCTTGCTTGGCAGAGCCACCTAGCGGCAGTAGACCTGTGACGGCGGCAGTGTGAACTCTGCAAGGAGACAGACCGGGGGTCAGACGTGTTAGTGAGATCCGCTCGATAATTTTTGGACCCAAGAAAAAAAAAGTTTTGTGTATGAGTGAGTGAGTGAAAAAAAAAATTAAGTGTTAATTTGTGCAGATGGGAACGCTTTTATAGTGATGGATACCTCTGCAGGATTATTTTATCTTCTGCTAACGATACTACATACCGGTAAGTTGTGGATACCTCCCCCCTCTTCTTTGTACACGTTTTGGGCGTAGGCTATCTTTTACAATATTACTTGTTGCATTTGAGCAGAGCAGGTGAAACCGTCTTGAAAAAGCGTTACCACCTGCCAACCGAATATAAAGCACCTGCTAGTCAACTATAGTATGTCT
This sequence comes from Diploptera punctata, assembly GCA_030220185.1. NCBI lineage: Eukaryota > Metazoa > Arthropoda > Insecta > Blattodea > Blaberidae > Diploptera > Diploptera punctata. Next base: position 766,379 of record JASPKZ010008378.1, read on the forward strand.
CCAAAAAATTGTTCCTTCTCCATCTTCCGTCCGCAGCATCCACGAAGGATGTCCTACTATATAGTTACACATTTCCGCTCATGGTGTGAAATACATGACGTCAAACGTAATCTGATGCATTTTTATAAAAGTTACGATACTTGTCATAGCCCGAGTTTCTTTTAAAACGTAACACAACGAGATGACAGATGTTCTGCTGTTCGAGGGATGCCCCAGTTTCTTTATCAAGGGATCCAGCGTTCAATTGTTACAGGGTTTACAGTTTCTTCTAACAGAAATAAGATAGAAAAAGGGTGTTTTGATCTTGTGATGTAGTGATCTAATTTTCTGCAACGAGATGCTGCAACCAATTGTTACACTCGTCAAATATATTCTTCGATTTTTTTATATTAAAAATGTTGTTTTTGTGAATAGAACATTGAACGTATTTCTACATAGAATTGTTATAGTGATATGTCATATTTATATTTCGTGTTTTAATTATATATTTTTAAAAATGTGAACAAAATATGACATTTATTACTATCAGTGCTTTAATTTGGTTGAATTCTGCGTCGAGAATTTGTTTTACATTGTCGTGAAATATTTATATTCTGTGTTTTTTAATTAAAATAAAAACTGAAAAAAAAATACTCATTTTGTGAACAAAAGATGGAATTCATTGCTATTGCCGTTTCTATTATATTGGATTCTACGTCGATTTTTTTTAATGTTGTGAATTTTATATATAAGCTTAAAATAAAAATAGCTCCTTTGTTAACAAAATGTTGAATAATTTTATACGAATGTAGTTTGTTGGATTCTGAGTTGAACTGTTACACAGTCGTCAAATATCTAAATATTATTTGTGTTTTTAATAATAAGCCTATAAAATAATTATGTTTCGTTTTTCAAATAAAATATTGACATTGTTAATACAAATGTTTAGTTTTTGATAGTTCTTTGTCGGATAATTACCGTCATGAAATATTTATGAATATTCATGATTTTAAATAAATTAGTGGAAAATATTATAAAGTGTTTCTTTATTAAAAAGTATCGATTTTCTTGCCAGATATGCTGCAATTTAATGAGTATAAAAAGTACATTATTTTAGTCTCTTTGAAGTATTATGCAGTTTCGTAATTTTTTAATAGCGTGAATAAAATATTTGTTTTGTGTATGAAAAATCGAATTTCTGGCTAAGATATTTTAAAACTCCGCTTTGAATTCGCTTAATGTCTTTAATATATATATATATATTAAATTATTACAAGAAATTATATTGTTTTTTGTACAAATCAAAACTATATATATATTAGAATTTTCATGGTTTCTTCATTATAGAAATAGTTTTGATTTGTACAAAAAACAATATAATTTCTTGTAATAATTTTTAAAATTATTTTGTTGGGATGATGGGAAGATGGTAGCTATTTTTTTTTTGTTAAATTCCGTAGTATACATCAGAATTAACCAACAGTTGAATTTTAGAGTTGTATTCCAATATGGGAGAATAATGCAATGCATTTAAGATTCACAAACTGTATATTTATAAGTTGTATTTAATCTGAATTTTCTTTTAGAGCAAATGTATTTAGATTATTATTTGTTTTATCCATATAATGATTCGGAAAAATGTTTATTCAACATTAATTACTTCTGGTAAGCAAATTAAGACTGTTGTGGAAGATGCAACAGAAATTATAGGGTGCCAAGACTTGTCAAGAAACGAAACGGAGAAACATAAACATGTTTACACTGACATCCCTTTGGATGTGAGGCATTGCCTTTAGAAGAAGATGTTGTTATTAATTTTAACAAGACTTCTATTAACTGAATATCTGGGCAAATTTTAAAAAAAATCTCAAGGGCTAATAATAATCAACAGAAAAAAACATGGAAATTGAGACTACTTCACACAAATAGACTATGTCGAATTCTTAGCTCTATGTCAAATCTCATGAAATTAATACGTATTTAAGTAATATCGAGTTTTATAAATGGAACATTATAAACTCTCTTATAACATCTTGCTACGAAAGTAAACTACATTAAACTATGCTATTGTTCCAAAATACTAATGGTATACATTTTTAATTGTGAAATTGAAAAAAATATAAAGCGCTTCTTTTATAAAGGGAAGAATGACAAGCATATCCGTCGAATTTCCAAACGAGATGCTCCGGTCTCCGTACAAGGGATGCTGTACCGCATTGTTACAGCATTTGTTTTCTCCATATATTGAATTATTTATTAATGCTGTTATAGAATCCCCATTTGTTTTTCAACTAGACATAAAATATGCTCTTTAAAACAGAATAACATATTTCTATAATTTTTATGTTTGTTTTTCATTCTTCTTTAACACATTAACCCTTTGGCCTGTTACATGTATTCATTATTGTTGATTTGTCACTTCATCTTAACTGACCTCACCGTGGCCGAGCAGTGTGAGTTGCGGTAGCGCGCTAGTTTGAGTCTATGGGGAAAAATGTTTGTCGTGTAATTTTCGGTCAGTGAATAGAATCGATGCCTGCCAAACTCATGAGGAATTTGCCTACTTACAATATAGGCTACAGTAGCTTGAGATTAGGAAAAGCAGCTATAACGACGGAGAGATGCTGACCACATGTCACCCTCTTACTGGCTGGGTGGATGATCGTTCATCTCTGTGATTGACACATGTGGATGTGAGGCAGGTGGCAGGCTGGTAAACCAGGGACCATCGTGCCTGCGTTCTAATCTTCTTTTACGTGCTGGTGTTCTCTAGTTATGGTCATACTGTATTTTATTTTACGACGCTTTTAAAAAATCCAATAATTAATATTTTAAAAAGGAAATGTTGTTTCACAGCATTTGTAAATGATATTTAAACCATATTGTAATTCATATTATTACGATTATTATCTACTTACTATTTTTAGATTTTAATTTTAGTCTTTTTTCGTTCATTAGTTGTTTTTTGTTTCATTTCAATTTTGCAAGTATGTGTATCTTTAATTTTATTTTAAATTTTAACTACAGCCCTAACATGAATTTCTAAAATAGGGCTCCAAATCTTGGAGATGTAATAAATAAATAAACAAAAGACACAGGTCATTGGCATTACAATTCAAATCTATGATTTAAATTATCGATTAATTTTGATCAGAGGCATCATATTTCAGCTTCAGATTCTTTTAGGTGCAATAAATCTACTACTTTGATCCACGGCTTTACGTCGTTTCTGAAAAAAAGCCGTACTCGAACTTATGAACCCTGAAAAACCCATCGATGCCGGCCGGTTCTGAACTCGCGAATTCTGGAACCAAATCAATCATGATAATCACTAGACCATTATCGCTCTACTTAATAATTATTTTCTCAAAAGCTATAACTACATAAACTGTAGTTTTAATTTAATTTTTAAATATCTTTACTTGAAAGTTCTTTGTATGATTTACATTTTTTTAAATCAAGTTAACATCATTAAATGATAATTATGTGAATGATTCCCAATCTGCTGCTCCCAGAGGCGGCGCCAAACCATGACAAGGGCGCCGTATCCAGGTTATTGTCGTGTACCAACTGGATGGTTAGAATTAAACGACAGAATTACAACAGCTGCATAAACTTAATTTATTTTTGCACATACACTCGTTTCTAAAATATACATTAGTTCTTTGTTATTTATTTCGTGATCAGCGCATTTTGATTTTTGCGACATCTTATTGGCACGCATTAGCGACGGACTAGCACATAAATTATTCATAACATGTGTATCAGATATATTTTCAAAATTCGTAAATATGGCCATATTTCTTCATACTTCCGCTAACCATACTGACTGCAACTTCATGATCGTAGAACATACATTATCTTATTCTGCTATTCAAAATTATACAAGCATTTACACCACCTCTCTTCCACTTCTACCCTCCAATCACAATTTAGATACACGATCGCACCAGAACCTCCTACCTCACATCACACAACGCATAAACCTCTCATTATTCTAATTTCTACACTCATCTAGTGCTAGACATCTTATCACATGAAATCAGGACATTAGCGTCTTTTAAAAGAAATTTAAATATTTCTGTTTTGTAATTGATCTCTTAATTGATTGGTGGTTTCTGATTTTTTGCTTCTCTAATAATATTCACTTGATTCATCATAATTTCAAATTAATTTGTATAAATATTTACTTATAATTCTCTATATAATGATCGTGTGGAAATATTTTCTGTATTTAATAGTTTTCGCTGGTTGAGTGGACGGGAAGATGACCTTAATTCTGCCAGTTTATATATATTATTATTATTATTATATTATTATTATTATTATTATTATTATTATTATATTATTATTATTATTATTTCCTATCAGGGAGCAGAGTATATGATCAGCAAAAAAAAAAAGGAGAGAATTTGAAATATTTGCACACCAGGGATTTATGCTTTAATTTAAAACAAAATAATGTTTCATAGTATATTTCTGGGAAGAATATTAAAAGTTGCTTTTTTACACGCTCTATATTAGCTTGGCCCGTATCTATCTATCTATGTGACGGAATCTTTCAACGCGATTTTCACCCACTTAAAATCATTGGATCAACTTGAAACTTTGTATACTTGTAAAGGGCCCGTGACAATACAATAATTTCATATTTATTTTCTAAAATCGTGGTCAGAATCATCAGAAAATAAAAAGTGTCTTTGTATCTATGTAACAGAATCTTTGAACACGATTTTCACCCACTTAGAAACATTGGATCGACTTGAAACATTGTATATTTGTAAAGGACCCTTGACAACACACATAATTTCATATTTGTTTCTAAAATCCTGGCCAGAATCATCAGAAAAAAAAAAGTGTCTTTGTATCTATGTAATGGAATTTTTAACACGATATTTTACCCACTTAGAAACATTGTATCGACTTGAAACTTTGTATACTTGTAAAGGACCTGTGACAATACAATAATTTCATATTTCGTTTCTAAAATCCTGGCCAGAATCATCAGAAAATCAACAAAATTAAAACTGGTATAATAGGTTGCGGACTTGTCGACTTTTTAGTCAATCGTTTGTAAGAGCTCAGTTAGTAGAGCGGTGAACTCTAGTGGTATATAATTTCAGTAATCCATAGATCGCTGGTTCAAATCCGGCTGGGAGGATTTTTTAGAAAAGTATTACTTTTAGCTCATACTACAATAGTATCGAATTTAAAGATATTTACACTATAAGAGAGTTGTGATATTCAACCCCTTTGCCCTTAAAAATCACCTTTTGTAGTGAAAAAACGTGAAACAAAGACCCTATTTTGACGCTTAAATGGCTTACGCTGCCTAAACCATAACAAATACACACCGAATTAATGTACACAGAATTGATTATCTCACCAAACTCTATAAAAAAAGTCCCTGACAGCATATGTTTATCTTTTACAGATAACTTACAATAACCATTTTTGTTTTTCATTGATACCAAGAAGATCGGGATAACTAGATTCCCGGGCAAGCGTGCACTGCCATACCGTTCATCCGATTGAAATGGGGCCTTTTGAAAAATGTTCAGGAGATTCCGGGGATGAACATAGGCTGTAAGGGCGTTGTAATACTCAACCCCTTCACCCCTAAAAATCACTCGTTGTAGTGAAAAACTTGAAATAAAGTCCCTATTTTTATGCTTAAATGGCTTACGCTGCCTAAACCATAACAAATACACCAAATTAATGTACACAGAACTGAACATCTCAAAAAACCACAAAAAAAGTCCGCGACAGCATATGTTTTATCTTCTACGGATAACTCACAATAACCATTTTTTCTTTCATTGATGACAAGAAGATAGGGATAAGCAGATTCCCGGGCAAGTATAACAGCGCACGGCTGGTGGTAAAGACATATTAACATTTATTTAGGAGTAGCAGCGCACGCCGAGTATTAGCTAGTATAGAATAAAACTGGAGTTATCAACAAAAAGAAAATCATTTTACCATCAAAAGCGTGGGGTGCTTTTTATGATTTTTACATTTTCTTCTTAGAGACTTTACTTTTACCAATATGTTTATTATCAAATATATTAATTTATATAGAGCACCCCACGCTTTTGATGGTAAAATGGATTTCTTTTTGTTGATAACTCTAGTTTTATTCTATATATGTTGGAGATGATTTTTTTTTGACCACTTTAATTTTATCCCAAGCGTGTTGGAAATTAAAATTATTTTTCATTTTTTAGTTTGGTTTTCCAATAAAGCGTGTGTTGATTTGGTTTTTTAAAATTATTATTTATTATTCAGATATTTACCTGGTCGAATATCTTGAAATTCTAACTTAAACGATCATGAATCATTATAACCATTGGAAATATTATTATCCAAACTGGAAGAGATAGTTAAAATATTAATTTTAACAAACATTTCAATTGTGGGTTTACGAAAATCTTATTTATGTGATAGAATATTTAAATTCCATATCTGTAATGTAGGCTGTGCCTAATTTATTATAATGATAAATACAAATAAATTCTTCTTTAATAAATAATGAAAGTTTTTACTGGAGGTTCTTTAGTTTATATGTCGAATTTATATGATTACCTGAAATATTTAATTATAGATTTTTGTACTGAGGAAACTTATTTAAACGAAGCATAGTAGACTATTGTTTTCATTGCACTGCCTGATACACTTATGAGATATTTTAAATATAATTTAATATGTAAAGTAAAGTGATCCCACAACAGGCCTCAGGAGGCCCTTGGGGTAGTAGGAGGTTAAGGCTCCCACTATTTCTAGACAATCGGCACTTTATGTCAGCCGGGTTGTCAGCCCTGCGTGACGGCCGCCTTTGCCCCAGAACAAGCGTCTGGTACTCATTTTCGTTAGAGGCTGAATCGACCCCAGGGCCATAGTGCCGCCAGAAGGTTTGGGTCAGTTTAAAAATCCTGACCCCAACGGGACTTGAACCCTCGACCTTCCGGCTTGTAGCGCAATGCCTTAACCACTACGCTACGGCGTGCCCCTAATTTAATATGTATTTTTTATATTTTATAATAAAATTATAATGAAAAACTTAATGTCTCTTACAAAAAAAAAGTCGAGGAAGTAGCGAATTCCAGTTAAGAAAAGAAAAGACTAAAATTGTGCGTTTGCGGATTGTAAACACGTGACTCTATGAAATCTCATATCAGTCGGCTTTGGCTTGTCAGAACTAATGATGGAATTTTAAAGCAGAACAGTAGGCCTGTATTAGAATTTTAAATAATATGGCGTTTCCATTTTCTTATAAAACTATTGTTAAGATCGTGCTTCTAGCGACAGAAAAATACTGAAGTTAACTGTCAAGAAATGCTGAAATTTCTTCTGTCCAATTGCTTATCGATAGAAACTTTGCTAATATTTTGAACCCAATAAACAAATATTTAATGAAAGTGTTTTAGTTAATAATTACAAGAATACACCATGTTCTTGTTCCAAAGGGAAGATATTGTTTCTCGCTTTGGGAAGATAGAGTTTCTTGCAACGAAGTGTCCTAGTTTCTCAGAAGAGATGCTGTGAAATTTCTATAACGTACTCACAGAATATTCCAAGAGACACTTTATAATGTTTCATACATTATAATAAAGGTTAATATAGTAGATGAACTATTCTTATGTAAAAAGTAATATACATGCTATTTAGAGGGTATATTGTCTGCCTGCCTCCTGAATAGCGGGTTCGGGTTCGAAACTGGCAGTGTTGGGAATTTTAATTGTAGAATTTTCAGAGGGGGATAGAAAATTTCTTGTAAGAAAACCAGAGGAAAGCACCCAGTAGCTAGGTCAGGAATGAAAACCAGAGGAAAGCACCCAGTAGCTAGGTCAGGAATGAAAACCAGAGGAAAGCAACCCAGTAGCTAGGTCAGGAATGAAAACCAGAGGAAAGCACCCAGTAGCTAGGTCAGGAATGAAAACCAGAGGAAAGCACCCAGTAGCTAGGTCAGGAATGAAAACCAGAGGAAAAGCACCCAGTAGCTAGGTCAGGAATGAAAACCAGAGGAAAGCACCCAGTAGCTAGGTCAGGAATGAAAACCAGAGGAAAGCACCCAGTAGCTAGGTCAGGAGGAATGAAAACCAGAGGAAAGCACCCAGTAGCTAGGTCAGGAATGAGAAACCAGAGGAAAGCACCCAGTAGCTAGGTCAGGAATGAAAACCAGAGGAAAGCACCAGTAGCTAGGTCAGGAATGAAAACCAGAGGAAAGCACCCAGTAGCTAGGTCAGGAATGAGAACCAGAGGAAAGCACCCAGTAGCTAGGTCAGGAATGAAAACCAGAGGAAAGCACCCAGTAGCTAGGTCAGGAATGAAAACCAGAGGAAAGCACCCAGTAGCTAGGTCAGGAATGAAAACCAGAGGAAAGCACCCAGTAGCTAGGTCAGGAATGAGAACCAGAGGAAAGCACCCAGTAGCTAGGTCAGGAATGAAAACCAGAGGAAAGCACCCAGTAGCTAGGTCAGGAATGAAAACCAGAGGAAAGCACCCAGTAGCTAGGTCAGGAATGAAAACCAGAGGAAAGCACCCAGTAGCTAGGTCAGGAAATGAGATGGGATAATAACGTTAATAATGATTGAAGGAGGTTAAATTATATGAGAATTGTTGAAAAACATTAGCTCAGGACATGGATGTAAGGAGAGCTTACGTCCGCGCGGCCATATACAATGTAGTGCCAATAACTTGGTTATTTAGAATTTTCAATCGGGGCACCAGATGCCTAGATTAAATTCCAATCCCTCCTCCGACTGTGACAAGAAACAATTAATAAACAATATACAATTTGTCAAGGTTTTATTAATTTAAAACAAACTTCCGTATTGTAACACCTGTTTAGGCCTGGACCTTGCATTATCTATGTAATTTTATTTCGTATTATGTCGAATTTAATTATTTTTAATAAATACATTTTAATGTATATTGTAGAAAATAATCTATAAACTTTATTTTCTCCATCGTAGTTTAACCTCTCACCTTACAGGTATTTATTCCTCGCGGGCCTTACAGTGGTACGATCTGTCGGGGAGAGAGATTTTAAACTCTGAATTATATACATATTTCTTATCACTCAGGACATGGAGGGCTTCCCTGCTCAAACCAGGGCCTCCTCCGAGACAATACGAGCATTTAAGGCAAAACACACCATTCACACAAAACACATTCATGCTGAAAAAGGTGAATATGATATAGATGATTGTGATGGCCAGATGATGTTCGAGGATCGTTTGGACCGTGAAATTTCCCGACATTTGTAATACATATGAGAAATAAAAAATCATCCCCCAGGAAACTTGTCTCGGCCTGGGATAAACCCGGGCCTGCTGTGTGCCCCGAGACCACAGCGGTGGACAACCTATTCAACAATTGATACAAAACAACACCCCTAAATATCTTCGCAATCAACTTGCTCGTATGGGATGTTGAGATTATTTGAACTAGTTCAACACAAAATACGAATGTATGCTATGCATTATATCCAAAGTACATGACAACAAAAGTGAACTATTGGAATATGCTTACTGTTATGAATGTGTAGTCAGTTCGGCCCTATTATCTCTAACAATGAAACAAATTAAAGTCGTTTCCACACTTCCAATTGATAAAATTAAATGCAAAATGTATCACAACTATTAAAATACATTTTTTAACATAAAATAATTATTTTTAACTAGTTTTATAATGAAATAAGTACTGATTTACGAACTTATTATTTATATACATATAATTTCTATTGATTACCCTTGATTATTTACTTGTGCCTTTACTTAGTTTTATATCTCGCTTTATAGGTTATTTTATGTGCCACATACTACTCGGGCCTTACCTGTCGGAGAGGGAATTTAATTATGGATCACATACATACATTATTTTTACCACACATGGAGGGCATCCCCGAAGGGGGATCAGCTCAACGTCAAGGCCTCCTCCGAGACAACACAAACATTAAGACAAAACACACCTTCCGCATTCACGCTAAACATGGCGAATATGTTAATGAAAATCAGATGAAGTTCGGGCATTTGAGTCTTAAATTTTCCTGACTTTGTCTTACAGATGATGAAAAAACTCGAAAAATACCATCACCTAGGAAACTTGTGCCGACCGGTAATCGAACCTGGGCCCACTGCGTGACGATACAGCATGCTACCACAAGACCACAGCGGTGGACTTACTTACTTGTACAATTATTAATTGTTAATGATTTATTATTAAGTTGGCAAAAGTCACGTTCTTTTTTGTGAATATTACAGTGTAATGGTAAAAAGTAATGTTCCATTTGTCGTTCTTTCTGTGAAATTGTGAAATAACACATTAATAAAAATCTATTTAGATCTTTCCCTGGGAAGATACTGGACCATTCCATTGTATACTGTTACATTTCACATGTGCTGTGACGGGAGACTGTCAACATATCGCCGCTGCAAAAACTCGCACATCTTATCCTTAATAAGAAACAAAACCGTATTATCTTTTAAATAAATAGATAACTAGTAAAATAATAAACAGGAGGAATATATAATATGCACACATGCCTGTAGTGTATACCGTAGAATTGTATAAATTAAAATATAGTGATAGGTAGATTTATAGACACGAAAGACAAAAAAAAACTAGTTGGGGATCGTTACATAATGAAGTCACACATCAGGCTAATAAAGCAGCTAGAATGGCTGAGTGTATGAATTATATCATATGGAAAACAAGTACTTAAATGAAGATACGAAAACAAGAATATATAAAGCAGTGATACGCCCAATATTGACCTATGCCTCCGAAACAAGAGCAGATACTGTTAAAACAAAACAAACTTTAGAAACAAATGAAATGATTATTTTGAGGACGATTGTACATAAATCAAGGAAAGGTCAAATTATAAATGAAGAAGTGAGAAGGCAGCTGAATATTCAGGCAATAGGTGAATGGGTGAAGAAAAAAAATGAATGGAATCAACTTATATCCCGCATGACACCAGATATAATTGTATGCATAGCAAGAAATAAGTTACCAGAGGGTGGGAGCATGACACCTGGAAGACCAAAACAGAGATGGAAGGACTCTTAATCTGGATGAAACAGGTCAGGACCTAACACAAAGAGAAGAAGAAGAAGAAGAAGATAGAAAGGCCTAAGAATTGGCCATAGTTAATCGTGTCTCTTTAGTGTCCATATAACACAATATACTTAGAATAATTAATACAAAGAGAGAGGATAAACTAAGTAAGAGAGAAAGAGATGTGGGGTATATTCATTGAAAACAATCAACAGGAAGGTATTGAAACAAGTCAAAGTAAAATGGAAAGAATGTTACTAATGTTTTTGGCACAATGCTGAGAGACAGGTTGTCTAATACGAAACTGCTCGTACAATAAACTATCGGTTTAGAAAACATCGCATAAGGAGCTTAGTAATAAAATGGAGATAGGGCGGCCTCATAGTGAGTCAACAACAAGACAGATGGGCGCAGGGAAACAATCATGTGGGACCCCTACACTAACAAGAAAAGCAGGCCGGTGCAAGATGGGGAAACGTCAGGAGTCCGCTGGTCTAGTGTCGCTCTTGACAGAAGTGAGTGAAGAGTGTTAGTGAACAATATAAAAATGTTAGGTACAGTAGATCATAATGTAGGCTTAAAATGCAATAATTTTCTCATTTGGAGTAACTGTCCACGGAGTAACAAGTAAGAGGTCCTCTCCCTTCATTGTACATAGTGACTTATTCATTCAATTTAGACAAATATAGGCCACAAACCATGGACTCTTGCTTTAAGGCAGGAAAGGAGTTTACGAGTATTTGATAATAAATTCTTAGGAATTTTTTTGGACCAAAGAGAGATGGACAGACTGGTGAATGGAGAAGACTGCATAACAATAAACTGCATGGTCTTCATACAAAGCCAGGCATAATAAGACCAGTTAAGTCTGGGCAGAAGATGTGGCACAAATGGGGAATGAAAGACGGACATGGAACCTTCTTGTAGGAAAATCTGAGGGAAAGCGCCCAATTGGTAGACGAAGAATGAGATGGGAGAATAACATTAACTATGATTTGAGGGAAGTAGATTATACAGGGAATAATTGGGAAATATTAGCTCAGGATAGGAATGTATGGAGAGCTTATGTCCGCGCGTCCATGAACCTACACGTTGTATAGCGTTAGTGAGTTAGTTATAGGCCACAAACCAACTATACGTATTAAGCTGTTGAAAGTAGTCGCCACAAAACATGAGAATAATTTCCAACCTAACATCTGACAAATTAAAAATCAATTTTTTATTGGTAATTTATTATTTAACAGGGTTTAAATGTATACATCTTCCTGTTGCCCAATATTTAGTTTTGATTTTCTTCCTCCATTCATTTCTACCCTTCCAGTCACCATCCTGCAGTCCCCTGTCCTTCATCAAATTCATAATTCCCTCTATTCATGTTTTCTTAGGTCTCCCTCTTCTTTTTCCTTCGATTTGAAATCCACTCCAAAGTCCTAACTGCAGTCTTATCTCATTAATCCTCTTCATGTGCACAAAGCATTGTAATTGTTTATTTGCTACAAATTGTGTAATTGTTTCGTAAAAATTATTTTTTTCTCGGTTAATATTGTTTCTGATCCTGTCTAATTTAGAGCATCATGCAGATCTTCAAAAATCAACTTTGCTGATTGCAATTTTGACTTCAATTTGGCAGTTATAGTCCACGTTTCTGCACCATAGGTCATTAAACTTCTTACTATAGATTTATAAATGTGGATTTTAATTTTTGATTGTCTGTTCATTCCAGGTAAGATACTTTTATTTATTTATGCTTCCTCCTGATAAGCCTTATAGGCGCTATTGGTCTCGTCATATAATTCGAGATTCAATCACAGTACTTGGTCGAAAGCTATATGTGTAGACTCCACTTTTAATTTAAGACCTAAGTTGGATGAAACTGATTCTGTTACAGTTCACATTTCATATAAGATATAATTCCTGATCACTCTTCAAACTGATTCTGTTACAGTTCACATTTCATATAAGATATAATTCCTGATCACTCTTCAAACCGATTCTGTTACAGTTCACATTTCATATAAGATATATAATCCTGATCACTCTTCAAACTGATTCTGTTACAGTTCACATTTCATATAAGATATAATTCCTGATCACTCTTCAAACTGATTCTGTTACAGTTCACATTTCATATAAGATATAATTCCTGATCACTCTTCAAACTGATTCTGTTACAGTTCACATTTCATATAAGATATAATTCCTGATCACTCTTCAAACTGATTCTGTTACAGTTCACATTTCATATAAGATATAATTCCTGATCACTCTTCAACTGATTCTGTTACAGTTCACATTTCATATAAGATATAATTCCTGATCACTCTTCAAACTGATTCTGTTACAGTTCACATTTCATATAAGATATAATTCCTGATCACTCTTCAAACTGATTCTGTTACAGTTCACATTTCATATAAGATATAATTCCTGATCACTCTTCAAACTGATTCTGTTACAGTTCACATTTCATATAAGATATAATTCCTGATCACTCTTCAAACTGATTCTGTTACAGTTCACATTTCATATAAGATATAATTCCTGATCACTCTTCAAACCGATTCTGTTACAGTTCACATTTCATATAAGATATAATTCCTGATCACTCTTCAAACTGATTCTGTTACAGTTCACATTTCATATAAGATATAATTCCTGATCACTCTTCAAACTGATTCTGTTACAGTTCACATTTCATATAAGATATAATTCCTGATCACTCTTCAAACTGATTCTGTTACAGTTCACATTTCATATAAGATATAATTCCTGATCACTCTTCAAACTGATTCTGTTACAGTTCACATTTCATATAAGATATAATTCCTGATCACTCTTCAAAACTGATTCTGTTACAGTTCACATTTCATATAAGATATAATTCCTGATCACTCTTCAAACTGATTCTGTTACAGTTCACATTTCATATAAGATATAATTCCTGATCACTCTTCAAACTGATTCTGTTACAGTTCACATTTCATATAAGATATAATTCCTGATCACTCTTCAGAGTAGAAAACACTGTTCTTTTTTCTCGCGCCAAGTAATAGCCTAGCTGCCATGAAAAGTAACGTTAAAGCGATCTCACTACATGCCTTAGTGCCCTTCGGTTGTAGGAGATTAAGGCTCCACTTTTCTAGACAATCGGCACAACATATCAGCCAGGTTGTCAAACCCCACGTGACAGCCGCCTTTATCCCAGAACACGTGTCATTGTCAGAGTCAGAAACTGAGTCAAATCCTAGGTCCATGGTACTCCAGAAGATTTAGACTAGTTTAAGATTCTTGATCCCATTGGTAATTGAACCTACACCCTACCGGCTTCTAGCATCTTGCCTTAACCAACTACGCTATCGCGCGGCGTGCTCCCGACTCCTTACAAAAGGAACCGTCTCATATAACCAGTTTAAGGTGGTATCATCCAGCAAGTTGGCTCAAGCGATAGCACTTGTGACTCCTATTCGGCAGGTCCCGGGTTTAAACCTTGGTGGCGACCAACATCAAGTTCCTCATTGATAAGTATGTTAGTGTCATTAGGCTCTATAATTAAATCAGTGAACGTCAAACAAACAATGGAAAAACACAACCTCCTGGATTCGCCAAAATATCTCGGATACGATATATCCTAAAGTTAGATGAAAGCATATATAAATAAAATTAAATAAACATTATATTACTGAGACACCTTTATTTGCATTTTACCGAATTGTGCAGAATGTTATTGATATTATTGAACAATTTTTTATGATAAATAGGCAACGTAGAAGGCTAAGTTTAAGCCCCGAAAAATCTCTACAATGATTACCGGCCTATTAAGTACATTGGTCAAAAATTACATTTTTTTTGTCCTTTTTAATTGTTTTGGCAAAAAGTTGTGAACCAATTTTTTTCTGTGCAGGACTCTTTTTTTCGTCTTTTTCGGCTCTTAAGCATTATATTTCTTGTTTTTTAAAATTAATCTGTCTTCATGCATCTACCTCTGTGATTGACACATGTGGATGTGAAGGGCCAGCAGCCGGCTGGTAAAAGGCCAACCGCTGAAAAGTGGAAAGACCCTCAATCGGAATCTGTCTCCATGGCTAAAAAAACTTATGGAATCTTTATGAATTTTTTGCATCTACTTGCTCCGCTCCGAATTTTTCCAAAGTATAGGCTTATGCATACGATTTTTCTGTTAATTATCGCGTTGAAAAAGTGGTCACAATTTTGTTTAAATACTTTAATTACCCTGGCCTATATGTCAATTTTGTCCCGCGCCAGAGCCGAGTGGTTAAGGCAAGAAACCTTGGCACAGAGCTACGGGATTTGCGCTGGTTCGAGTCCCCATGGGGGACGAAATTTTCTCATGGAATTTCGGCCAATATTGGGACCGGTGTCCATCCAGCATCGTGAGGCATTTGGGTAGCTACAATAAATAGCGACTATAGGTTGAGAAGATCAGCAATAACGGCTGGGGTACCCGACATGCTGACCACGTGTCACCTCTACACTGGCTAGATGATCGTCTACCTCTGTGATTAACACATGTGGATGTGAGGCTAGCAGCCGGCTAGTAGGTCAAGGGCCTTCTAGGTCTGTTGCGCGGAGTTCGTTTATATGGCCATTTTTAAATTTTATAGTCGATATGCATTCCACTCTGTTTTTCCAAGCTCATTCCTCCTAGCCTGTTTCTTCCATAGTTCTGACCACTCCTTATGTTCATTTTAGTTTTGGTTTCCTATTTTTCCTTCTTCTTGTCGAATTCCATTTATAAATCTTCGGCAATCTGTCTTTCATCACCCTTTCACACGTCCAAATCATCTTAATTGTGTTCTTTTAATGGTTTCGTCTAGGGATCCTTTCATGTTCATCTTTTCTCTTATAACATTAACTTATTTCTAATTTTCTCTTTCCTCGGAATCCTTGCTGATTGTCGCCAGAAATTAATTTATGTTGAACGTAATTTGTCTATTGTTCCTGCTTGCAAATGTCATGTCTCTAAGCCATATGTTATTGTATTTTTGACAGTTGCATTGTAAATGTTTGTTTTTATTGTATTTTGATACGCTTGTTCCATAAAATACTGTTTAAACTTGATATCCCTATCCTACCTTTATTAATATTTATAGTGAATATTTGAATTATAAAAACTAGGGTATAATACGGAATTTTTATTTTTCTGTGCAAAAAATTAATTTGTAGCATTGCCTTTGCAGTAAAGCGGAATTATTTATATTAAATAAGGTTATAAAGTTTTAATGTAATCTATTGTCCTAATAGTTATTTATTTGATTTTGTAACGTGTTGTCCGCAATATTTCAACGACGTTCAGAGTATTTGTGAATTTAGTAGGCCTATTATTTAATTAAATGTTTCTATTGCGGAAACGACATGTATAGAGAAAGAGTAATTCGGCTTTTGAGAAAAAACACGGTCAATCAACAAAACTTGTTGTTATACGGTATTCTGTCAGTTTGGGTGCTAGTTTCAATGTGAGTTTAAAGTAAAAATGAGCGGAGAAAGTTATTTTCACGGTTCAACAGGAAAAATTTTAAAAGTAGTCCAAGATGCAACTCTTAATATACTTCCAGAAAACTCAAGGAAAGTTTAGTTATGTAGTTATACAAAATCATTTTACGTCTTGTTGAACCTGTATTTTATGTTTTGATAGCGTGTTTTGTTAGAATAAAAAGTATAGGTTTTATTGCCTAGTAACTACGAAGTAAAGCGTCACTGATTGTTATAATAGTAGATAAAAGGTATTTATAGTAGATGAATTATTATTTAATAGGTCAATATTTGTATTGAAGGTAATGTGAGAAAAGCCCTGAAAAATCTGAATGAGGAAATTCAATCCAACCCCCGGAATCAGACATGAGCCCGCTGCGTGAGAGGAAAGAATATTTTTACAGGGGTGGTGGTATCCATATTTGTTAATGTGTATTTTTTTGTGGTAAGAGGGGTGTAGGGGTTGCCAGTGTCCCGATTCTCTCTCTCATCAAAGGCTCGCAGCACAAGGTTGCTTTGAAAATGTGAGCAGGGATTCGGTATTGGAGATTCACGTCACGAAGTTAAATTAACGATTCAAGCGATGCTTGGTTCAGTTTCCTCGTCATGCAATGGTAGCATTCTTTCTGCCTCGCCATCTCAATCACATGCCTTCTTCATAATATAAACATTACGAAACGCAACTACATTCTTGTACACTACTTCAACATACATATAGTCTCAAGTGTAATTATGGTAATTATTTGGACATATCGATAGCGAAGTTGGTGGAGGCTACAACCCGGTAGGTCAAGGGTTCGATTCTCGATACGGCTCCGAATTTTTAAACAACTCTAAAGCTTCTGGTGACACTATATCCCTCGAGTCAACTCATCTTCTAACGGAAATAAACACTAGATGCATGTTCTAGGAGTAAGACAGGACTTACGTGATATGTCGTATGGATTGTCCAGAAAGGAGGGAGCGTTAATCAACGGCCTCCTAAAGCCTATAGTGGGTTCACTTTATTTTTACCTTTATATATTATGTAAGTTATATAGAGAAAGATGAGAATTTTCACATTATTATCATTATTATTATTATTATTATTATTATTATTATTATTATTATTATTATTATTATTTGTCCCGCGCCGTAGCCGAGCGGTTAAGGTAGGAAGCCTTGGCGCAGAGCTACGGGACTTGCGCTGGTTCGAGTCTCCATGGGGGGACAAATTTTCTCATGGTATTTCGGCCAGTATGGGACCGGTGCCCACCCAGCATCGTGAGGCAATTGGGTAGCTACAATAAGTAGCGGCTCCAGGTTGAGGAACCAGCTTTAACGGCTGGGGGACTCGACATGCTAACCACATGTCACCCCTACACTGGCTGTTGATCATCTACCTCTGTGTTGACACATGTGGATGTGAAGGGCCAGCAGCCGGCTGGTAAAAGGGCAACCGCTGAAAAGTGGAAAGACCCTCAATCGGATTATTATTATTATTAACAATACAAATAATAATTACTTATTTATACTGAAAGATTAAGGCCATAAGACCTTCTTCCACTCGACCAATTAAAAAATATTTAATATATAAAAATTACATAACATAGAAAAATGTTAGGCCTAACTAAATATAAATAAATTTACACGTGTTGGACTGAAATTAAAATTAATCAGATTAATATTATTAGAGAAACGAAAAAAAGAATCATCAATCAGTCTGGTGAATGGCAATTCAAAGAAAAGACACGTCTATTTTAATATAAGAAACTAGTATTATGAGTAAAGATAGATAAGTACTGTACAGAGAAACAAAGAAAGAGAGAGACAGACAGAGAGAGAGATTGTAGATTCGAAAAGATTGTATTATTTATTTATTTATTTCATTTTGGTCTCCATTTGAAAATAAGAGCTTAATTTTAACACTCTGTATAAAGATGGGTCGTATAGAGGAGAGATTCGGTGTGCTATATTTTCTTTTGTATTCGCTTGGCTGTACATATCCCGGTCGTTGCCTTAAGGCAGTTTTGTCATCAGATTATGTGGTTCCTGCTCTCTCACCTGTTGTTATGGGATTCTACAATTTCCCATCGCAAAGTGCTGTCATTGTTGTTAACCGTTATGTATCAACCTTCTCTTCATTGTTCACTTTATCAGCTGCTTCTCTTATAATAACCAAATTTCCCTGACAAATTATTCCGACTGTTATTTCTTACATAATATTGAGTTCCTTTTATGTACGACATTATTTATTTCTACATATATTCTTTCGCTGTTTTTTTTTTCTTCGGTATCCTGTTTCCAAATTAGCTTATTCAACTCCCTAACCTAAACCAAACAAATTTAATTAAACTAAAATATCATACCTAAATGAAAACACAACTTAACATAAACTATTTAAACTAATGTAGGCCCTAACTAAACACAACCAAACTCAACTAAACGTAAAAGAATGTAAGTAACCGATCCTAGTACAAACTAACCTATCTAAAATAATGTAACTCTCTCTCTCTCTCTCGTTGTGGGCCTTTTAAAGACAATGCTTATTGAACTTATAGACCAAAAACAAATGTAAAATAATCTACCCTAAACTAATCCAACCTATCATAAACCAGTCTACCTAAAATAACGAAATCCAACCTAATCAAATATAATAATACTACATTTTCCATTCTTTTATATTTAAACGACATCCTCATTTCCCGGATCTTACAAGTTCTGTATAGCTACTGTTATCCCAGTCTTCCTCTGGGTTTACCTTTCCTTACTCCACCTACATACCCCATAATTGTTTACTTATTATTTTATCAATTTAGACATCCAACCAAATTATATGAGTTGAGATTGATATATAACTAACTCTAACTCACTGGCACTTTCGAACCCATAGGTTCATCGCCGCGTGAACATAATCTCTCCATACATCCCTATCCTGAGCCAGTGTTTTCCAATCATCCCCTGTATAATCTACTTCCCTCAAATCATAGTTAATGTTATTCTCCCACCTCATTCTTGGTCTACCAACTGGGCGTTTTCCCTCTAATTTTCCTACAAGAAGCTTTCATGCACGTCTTTCATTCCCCATTCGTGCCACATGTCCTGCCCATCGCAGTCTACGAGACTTAACTGTTCTCATTATATCTGGCTTCCTATAAAGACCATGTAATTCACTGTTATGCAGTATTCTCCATTCACCTGTCTGTTCATCTCTCTTTGATTTAAAAATTTTCCTAAGAACTTTATTCTCAAATACTCGTAATCTCCTTTCCTCTCCCTTAAAGTAAGAGTCCATGTTTCACATTCATATAAAATGGCTGGTAGAATAATAGTTTTATATATTTTCAGTTTAAGGTTTTTTGAAATGATTATATATATATATATTGTAGAGATTTAAGATTCAATGTCGATTGTTTGGTTTCTAGCTTTATCCTTCCTTGTTTTTACTTTTGTTGTTTGTATTTTTTATTTTTGTCTTTCGGTTTTTATCGAAGTTTCGTTCTCATAAATTAATGTCGGGGTATATCAAACCAAATTTAATTGAACCTAAAATACTGAAATGCAAAGCAACCTATCATCACTAGCCTATCTAAACAAATATAACCCAACGCAACTGAATGTAAATAAATATTAGATAGCATATCCTAAAGTAACATTAGTCTGCATAAACTAGCCTTGCCTGAAATAAAGTAGACTAATATAACCCAATTTAACGCAATCAAATTTAATTAGATCTAAAATAATGTAACGAAATAAAACCAACTTATCGTAAACTAATGTAACCCAATCTAACACGATAAAATTTAACTAAAATAAAGAACCTACCTCAAACTAAGCCAGTTACTTATAATAAGGTTATATCCGACAGAGGAACAATTATAAAGTCGGGACTGAAATAAGCGGGATATCGAAGCGACTAAGACATATGATCTTTAGTGCAATTTCCATCCATCGCGCGTTTATTACCTCAGCTTTCGGATGGTTGCCACCTAGACTATAATAACTCGCCCTAACTAGAGTGTAAAGGAACGTTCCTGATATTAAGTCAATCTAAATAGACTAAGCCAACGCACAATCGTAAATTAGCCTATCTAAACTGATGTGACTCAACCCAACTGAATTTAACAAAACCTACTTTGAAGGAATTCTACTTGGTATAAACTAGCCTTGCCTGAAATACGAGTAATATTCTATTCTGCAGTAATTCTGTCCAAGGGCAGGTCTTTCACTATAATCATAGTATTTTCAAGCTATGCTTTGCAGCTTTACTAAGGAATTATAGCTGTTTTCCACACCGGTGATGGATGATGATAATGATGGCCGGATGATTTTCGGGGACCGTTGGGTCCTAAGCTTCTGACATTTGTCTTACAGGTGAGGAAAAGCCCCGAAAAAAACGTCACCCAGGAGCCTGTCCCGACCGGACCCGCTGCGTGACAAAACAGCACGCTACCTCGAGACCATAGCGGTGGACACGAGTAATATAACCCATCTACTGACAACATCTAGTAGGAAAGTAAGGTATTTACTCGGACGGACGAAGATCGGTTTAAATTTTGCACAGATACCTTTTTTATTCTGGCTCGGTTCTTTTACGAGCCTGAAGATCTTCATTCACGGTATCCACGGCTTAGAGTCCCATCCGGAGGATCTGTCCCGTGGATTTTCCCATCCTAAAAATGCACCGACCCCGGCCAGGTTTGAACTCGCAACCCTTGAGACTAGAAGCAAAGCACTAGACCGCCGCAGCCGACAATTAATTAATTAATACGAAGTTGAATTAAATTATTAAGTTTTTTTTCAATCCATGATGAACTAAAGTCTTCAGCTATACCACGTTTATGAAAGCGCCCAATGGATAGACCAGGAATGAGGCAGGAGAATAAGTTTAACCACTATTAGGAAGTGAATTATACAGAGAATGATTGGTTCAGGTTAGCGATCTGAACCTCCGGGTTCGATAGCACCAGTTAATTAGCTGTGACTATTTAACTCATACCCCAAATGGGAGTCAATGACCAATCATGTTACAATGTTTTACAACCAATCACAGTCGTGTTTCACCCGAAATTTATCAATTAAGTTTATCATATTAAAGAAAGTTCTTTCTTTTTAATATTCCGAACAGGTCATAGTATTATTTTGCAGTGACTGACTCTCGAAGAAATACGGCTACCAGATCGTATATATATATATATATATATATATATATATATATATATATATATATATATATAGGGGAGAGTCGGATGGTAACGGACATCGGCTGGTATCGGACGGTCATAGTTTCTCAAAATGTAAACATGTGGCACCACCTCCTTGGTGACTAAAAGATGCCTTTGTGTGTTAGAAGGACGTGTTTTGTTCACACAGTCTGCAGGAAGCTTTCTTTGCGAATAGTTGTGATTTTTGTTTTTTGTGTGTGTTTCGACTGGCACGGAGTTATATTTAACAAAGAACTACAGCTAAACGGGTAAGTAAGCATTGCTTTTATATTCACTACTAGAATCAGTGTATATTAATCTAATCATCTACAGGTTTATACTATTTCTGTTTTCAAAAGTTTTCTTTTTAATTAACATTTTTCACTACCCCGTCATTCGGGTGGTATCGGACGCACTTCTCTCGGGTGGTATCGGACAGCCGTGACTATTTTGTTATTGATACTGATGGGACTTCCTTTGTTTTAGGTAAATATGGGTAAAATCCGAGGCAACTGGGTTGAATCCAACATGGTACTAGCTGTACAACATGTCAGGGTTAAGAAAATGTCTATTAGACAGGCTAGCCACTTGACAGGGCGGTGATGAAGCCCTTCAAAGATGCATATGATAATGCATGCGCGTCTTGGATGAGGTTTTATCCGAAATTGAAAATAGGTCTCAAAGATATTGCAGGCCTTGTTAACCAAGCATTTATTAAGATCTGTCGCATGGATCTTGCCAAATCTGCTTTCGAGTGTACTGGGATATGTCCTTTCAATCCCAATATCTTCAATTATAAGGATTTTGATCCATCTGTAACCGAACCTCAGTCTTTAATTCAAGATACCACACCTTCTCTTCCTCAAGCCACACTTGAACCTCCTGATCAAGTCCGTCAATCAATTTCTCCACTTCCTTCTCAAGCTGAATTCTCTGCATCATCCACTGAGCCAGAGATTCTTCACCCCTTACAGTCAAAGCAGATTCAATCAACGACAGGCCCTCTACGTCAAAGACATTACTAGAGAAGATCTCACCCCTGCCTAGCAGTGCAAGAGAAAAATTAAATACCAGAAAAAGACGTCGGCAACAGAGCGAAATTTTGACTTCAACTCCATTTAAGGAGCAACAGGAGGAAAAGCGTGCCCGCCTGACTGATAAAGGTGGCATAAAGAAGGGGAAATCCTTGAACAAAAAAGGAAAATACTGCTAGAAAGACCTTAAAATTCGATAAAAATACTGAAGACGACGCAAAGACTGACTGCATAATTTGTGGAGAGAACTTCGATGAAGATTGGATTCAGTGCAGTGTTTGTAATGGCTGGGCTCATGAAAATTATGCAAATCTTGAAGGGGAGGCTTTATTTTATAAGGGTGATACGTGTAGATGTGTTAAATATAAGTAAATATGTGTTGTAAATAGTTATACTGTAAGATTCTGTTCAAAATATTGACTGTCCGATACCACACTCCAGTTTTCAGATATACAAATAAATAACAATTATTTAAATTGGATATAATGTTCATTGTATTTAAAAAATTGCATAATGTTTAAAACGGGGGTTTAGAATGTGATCAAATATACATATTAACTACAATACAAAATTATTTACTGATTCCCAGGAAAAGTTAGGGCCAAATGATCTTATATGTCCGATACCATCCGACTCTCCCCTATATATATAGTGCACGAATGTAAACAGATACTGTTTGCGGGATATAATAGAAAAAAACATTCGTAGTAATTGATTATACCACAATAAAAATAAACCACTGTTTGCACTTTCTTAAACGTATTATTTCCCAGAAATTTATGTTCCAGAAAAATATAATTTACATCATAAAACATCAGAAATTAATTAATAATCTATAATATTGGTTATAAACAGTTTGATGTGTTTCATTTTTTTGTCCACTAAGGTGCATTCTTACAATATTCCGATCATTTGGCAATATATAATGTGACCTGTTGCAGTGATGAATAAATGAAGCATAACAAACGTTTCTCATTTGTTTTCAAACATCGCCGTTTACATTAAATATATAAACATTTTAAAATAATTATATTTAAATAATGATTTGTGAGTAAACAGCTTAATTTTATTCGTTAAATAGTCCTAACAAATGCCACTCTTGATTTCCCAATTTTCTAAGATAAATTCACTTCTCACTTCGTGAGTCGTGAATTTCTCGATAATTTGTAAATCACTCGTGGCATTACTTATGATAAGTTGAATTACAGGCTGAAGATTTTTTCGATCCTTGATTAACTAAGAGCCTCTCATATATTTATGGACTTTTTTTATATTGAAATATGACTGTAAATCTGACAAGAAAATAATCAGTGGAATGTTTATTAATTCATCATGAAAATGTATTTATGTTTTCGTAAATTAAATGTACAACATTTTTAAAATATGAATTTTAAATCAGGATTAATGGACAATGAGATATGTTTAAAATACACAACTCCACATATTAAATTTACATCCCACATTAAGCAACGGATTATTTAAATCACAGCCCAGTGTTCATACTGTGCGCATTATTGCTTCTCCACATGTCATGCATTTTTATATCTACTCCAATTACAAATCAATATCGCTATTTAATAATAATGATAATAATAATAATAAAAATAAAAATGACTGGGTATATGAATTATATCATATGGAAAAACAAGATACCAAAATAAGAATAAAGCTGTGATTCGGCCAATATTGACGTATGCCTCCGAAACGAGAGCAGATTCTATTAAAACAAAACAAATTTTAGAAACAAATGAAAGTAATATTCTGTGGAAGATTATACGTAAATCAAGGAAAGATCAAATTAGAAATGAAGAAATAATAAGGTAGTTGAATATTTACGCAATAGGCGAATGGGTGGAAACAAGAAGATTTAAATGGAATTAACATATATCCCGCATGACACCGGATATAATTGTACGCATAGCAAGAAATAAGTTACCAAAGGATGGGAGAAGGACACCTGTAAGACCAAAAAAAAAAAAGAGATAGGACTCTTAATTCCGGATGGAACAAGTCATAGCCCTAAAACAGAGAGAATAATATTAATAATAATAATAATAATAACAACAATAACAATATATCAGGTTATATTTGTCATTATTTTAAAACAAATGCAGGCATTTCAGAGGAATTAGGAGTAGGCTGTACCCAGTTCTCAATTAAATCCAAAGTTAGAAATGAACGGAGGATGCAAATGCACTTCATTCCTGTTGTCATGGTTCATAAGAATTTCAATTCAACCACTTCTTCAAAATTTCCCATTATATATTGTATTTCTATATGTGATATTGATATTGAATTCCAGAACTCGGTTTCTTAGTGTTATATAATACAGGCTAGTTTGTGTATCGAGGGATGTTGAAAATTATATACACAATTTGGTGTATCAAAAGAAGATACATAAGATTGAAATGTTTTGAGAAGTTAATATAATGTTGGTCCACCGCTATGGTCTCGAGGTAGTGTGCTGCCTTGTCACGCAGCGGGCCCGGGTTCGATCCCCGGTAGTTTTTCTGGGTGAGGTTTTTATCGGGGTTTTTCCTCACCTGTAAGACAAATGTCAGGAAAACTTTAAGGCCCAAACGGTCCCCGAAATCATATGGCCATCATCCTTACCTTATCATTATCATCATCATCCTTCACCGGTGTGGAAAGCAGCGGGAAGCTACCACACCTACACAATTCCCTAGTAAAGCTGCAAGCATAGCATGAAAATGCTATGATTGGAGTGAAGGACCTGCCTTCGGGCAGAATTACTATGGATGGATATAATGTTAAAAGCGTGCTATAGGCCTATCTTCACTGCTGTAAATGACAGTTCTTTCAATTCCAGAAATTAACAGAACGCAAAAGATACCATATTAATTAGAGAACAAATATGTTGTAACATAATAATTATCAATTAGGAGAGTCACTTCAATCCTAATTTAACATCATTTTGTAGATTTACGGTAGATATAATTGTAGGCTCCTGACTTATGGCTAGACCACTGTAGCTTTAACCAGTCCATACATATGGAATTAGTTTGTTGAAAGAAACCTTTGTATAAAGAAAAACTTCTATTTTAAAACATTGCTATCATATGTATCTGCTTATCATAATTTATTTATTTATTCGATTTATTTTTATGCGGGTCCGTGCGGTCCATCTCTGGGTCTCCAGTTCCCTTCTCTGTCACTCAATTTGGGATTCGTGGTGGACGAATCGGAGTCAGGGTAGAGTATCTTCCATTTTCATCTGCCAACAACTTCATTCCACCACTTCTTCATATCGGTGTATTCCTTTTCGTTCCATTTCATTTCATCTGTTCCTTGTGATGGTGCAACAGGGTTTGTTCATTACAGACCTTCAATAATAAAGGTTCATCTCATCCCGTAGAAGTGTAGAGAGTTTATTTCTTTATTTCAATTAAATGAATTACATTCAGGCTGAAACATAGTGAGATCTGAATAGAAATGGAGTGGAGAATGTAAATTTGTACGGCTGTGTTAGAGACTTCCTACTTCAACGCTACATCGCCTATCGCCAGTATTTAAGACTGTGTGAAACTCCAGCTGAGTATTTGCCTTGATGAATAAAGAAAACCAAGAAAAATACATCGGTGAATTTGGTCAAAACTCCGTTTCAACCTATATCTGATCTACGTAACCCAATGCTGTGCTATGTCCTCTCCTTTGTTAGGAACTACTAGATCAAGTTAATTTAGTTACCTTATTTGCCCATAGACGTCGTGAATGGCATGCGGACAACATGGTCCTCCCAAATACAAGTATCAAACGCTACAATCTGAGTCAACTCTCCTGATGCTGCTGTATTTTCTAAATTAGCAAATGGGTTAATTTAAGAATCTTACTTATTTTAGATAAAATCAAAACACAAAAATAATGAAATATACAATAAAAAATATAGAATTGAAATTACATTATTCATCTGTTTTCCTGCATGAAATATAATTTTCTCATATCAGATTGCGAAATGGAATAAAATGGTTGCACAAATCGTGTAACTCATGCAGGAAATATTTCCTTTTGGCGAAATTAATTTCAAATGATATTTCATTGATTTTGAATTTAATGCAATATGCCTGAAGTTATTAATAAATATAATACATGTATGTATATGAGCAAGAAATTGTATAACTAAATCATAGCAGATTGGAAATCCCACAGAATCATTATCATTATTTCCAATTGTTACATAACAAATTATTCAAATTCGATCATGGACCAGCAGATTACTGCTATTGTATTTATTCTGACGTTCAGTGAATAAAATTGTAAAAATTAAAAATGCATATAATAACATGAACTTTGTTACTATGCATTACAGGAAATCTTTGTCTTCCCAATTTCTTTAAAAATGTTATTGCTTTGAGCCACGAATTCATTTCTTATTAGTCATATGTACTGTGTTAATTAGATGTATTAATTAAGATGATTGTCAGGACAGTAGCTCCAAAATCACCGCTTAGCAGCAACACTGTGCAGAAAATATGCTGGTGGTATTTGATCATCACTCCACTGTCATTACGAAAATGAAAACAAGGTGGTGTTCTAGAAAAATCGTATAGCCTCAAAGGGTTAAACTAAAAATATATAAATGGAGATTTTTCCTGTTATATTATACGAACGTGTAGCATGGTCTTTTAAATTTAAGAAAGGAAAAAAAAAAAATCACGAGTAATTGAGAATAAAGTTCTTCGGAAAAGTGTTGTACTAAAGAGAGACGAACAGACAGGTAAAAAAAAAAGATTACATAACAGTGAGTTATGGGAAACCAAATGCAGTAATCAAATTAATTTTATGATTAATACCTCAACGGAATTCTATCAAGAATTGTATTAATTTTGACTAATTTAGTAAACAGATTGTGGGTAAATAGTACCGAGATGTGAAGTAACGAACAAACGAACTTTGTTTACAAAGTGCTAGCAACTGGCTCAGGCAATGTCAAGAGAGACGGCAAGCTAATGATGCCTATTGCTCTCTGTACATGGTATAGTCTGGTACTAACAACAAACTTATATATTCACAACTGTATCGATTCACCTGTTGTTCAGCACTGAAATGAATACTATGGTCGTGATGTAATTGCCGTAACCCCTATGTTTCAGTCTACAGTTGAGTCGTACAGTGCTTGTAAACACATTATTTCCCCACAATATGCAACAATAGGCTACTTACGTTTCGGCGATTAGGATGGTCAGGGCATGTGATAGGATATATCTCATTGTTATTATAGACATTTAAATTGTCATAGTAAAAAGGAGACCCTCTACTCGTGCCCGGCTTAATGTCAGGTGAAGAGAATGAAGGCCCTATAATTGAAGGTCTGGAGTATGCAAGAATGATGGCTGCGCAGTCCTGTCGCAATATCACTGAGGCAAATAAAATGAAATTAAACGAAATGAATGACATGAGCATGGAGAAGTGGCGGAATTAAGATTATGGAAGAGTTGAATGGGAGAAATCCAGAGGAAACCTGATGTGACTCCGATTCTTCCATCACTAACTTCAAATGGAATGACCAGAGGTGGGAGGGAGAGGGTCTAATCACTAGCGCCACACATTTAAATAAAAGAGTATTATGTATTACGCCCCATTAATTTGTAGCTGTTTATACTTAACCAGTTACTCATTTTAGGTCCTATAAAAACAGTCATTTCAAATACCTAGGAACAATAATAACAAACAGGAATGATTTGCAGAAATAAACATAGCTTCAAATATGGTAACGCACGTCATTATGCATTACGGGGATTCTTCTGGTCCCATCTTCTCTCAAAAAACGTTAAACCAAAAATAAATAAACTGTTTATTACTCCATTTATACTATATAGATTCGAAACATAAATGGTGGATAAACGATTACGTGTATCTGAGAATAAAGTTCTTAAAAATTGGACCAAAGTGAAATGAAGAGACAAGTGAATAGAGAGGACTTCATAACAGTGAACTGCGCGATCTTTATGGGATACCAGATGTAATAAAAACAATTAAATCTCGTAGTCGACGATGGGCAGGTCATATAGCACGAATGGGGAATGAAAGAAGGGAATGAAAACTCCTTGTACGAAAACTAGAGGGAAAGTGCCCAACAGATAGGGCAAGAATGAGGTGGGAGAATAACATTAATCTTCATTTTGAAGGAGGTTAATTATACGGGATGATGGAAACTGTTAGTTCAGGATAGGGTTGTATGGAGAGCTTCTGCCCGCGCGGTCATGAAAATCCAGGTTCGATAGTGTCAATTAATTAGTTGATTTTAATAACATACATGTAAAGAATTGACCTTAGCTCTCTATGTATATCAAATACGGGATTAAATTCGCACATTCAGGAAACTGTATTCGTATCTTTATGGGGTGACCTAAATAACAGAGCACTTCTTAGTAGTAATAGCAGTAGTAGGCTTAGCAGCAGTGGTAGTAGTAATAGTAGTAGTAGTAGTAGGAGGAGTAGCTAGTGTAGTAGTTGTAATAGTAGCAGTAGTTTTAGTAGAAGAAGTTTTATATTGACGGTTGTAGTTAAATTGATATAAATATGTCTTCAGGGAGTCCCGCATTTATAGGTCATTGTGTATATGAGTCATGAGGTATATATTTAAAACATTTATTGCCACAGCAGGAGGTTTGTAAAGCACCTGGACTCAAACCAGAGAGAATAGGAAAGTAAAAGCAAGTAGGTAAAGTTAGTGATACATTATAGCGATGTTGTTTTGTTTAAGTAAAAGTAGGTTGGCGAACAACATCTGCTGCTATCTAACAAATGAGTTTTGTTTGGAGACAAAAGAACGTCTAACCACGTGGACTAGACTTCCACCGCCATATTGGAATTACTCGGAGGAAGCAACAAAACGTAACTTCCGATAATTTGTCTGCATTGCAACTCATATCGGACTCATCTCGCTTCACCAACTTATGTAAATTTGTAGAGGAGACAGTGCTAATATTAAATGTAATCATACTTACAACTTGACGTTATTCTATTTTATTGGTATACAATATGTTACTTACTCACTGGCACTATCGAACCCGTAGGTTCATGGCCGCGCGGACATAAGCTCTCCATACATCCCTATCCTGAGCTAATGCTTTCCAATCATTTCCTGTGTAATCTACTTCCCTCAAATCATAGTTAATGTTATTCTCCCACCTCATTCTTGGTCTACCAACTGGGCGTTTTCCCTCTGGCTTTCCTACAAGAAGCTTCCATGCAAATCTTTCATTCCCCATACGTGCAACATGTCCTGCCCATCGCAGTCTACGAGACTTAACTGTTCTTATTATATCCGGCTTCCCATAAAGACCATGTAGTTCATTATTATGTAGTCTTCTCCATTCACCTGTCTGTTCGTCTCTCTTTGGTCCAAAAATTTTCCTAAGTACTTTATTCTCAAATACCTGTAATCTCCTTTCCTCCCTTAAAGTAAGAGTCCATGTTTCGCACCCATATAATATAACTGGTAGAATAATAGTTTTATATATTTTCAGTTTAAAGTTTTTTGAAAGGAGTTGGGACATCAAGAGTCTCTGCAATGCATAAGGTATACAATATGTTACATCTATTAATGCACACATTTAATACATCATATGTTTCTTATAAACACCAGTAGGAAATATGTTAATGCATTTAGCAGTGAATTCAATCTAACAAATAGGAAAATTATATTTCTCTTAATAATAGATTTTATTACTAGAAAAATGTCATTTATCACAAGTAATCCCACGAGTGAATTCCAAATTATCGATAAATTCACGACTCACGAAGTGAGGAGTGAATTTATCTAGAGAATTTGGAAATCAAGAGTGGCATTTGTTAGGACTATTTAACAAAAAATTAAGCTGTTTACTCACAAATCATTATTTAACTATAGTTATTTTAAAATATTTATATATTTAATGTAAACGGCGATGTTTGAAAACAAATGAGAAACAATTGGTACACTTCATTTGCTTCTTTTGTTCATCATTGCAACCAGATCATATTATTAATTGCCAAAGGATCGCAATGTTGTAAGAATGCACCCTAGTGGAGAAATTTATAACCAACATTATAGGTATTAATTATTTCTGATGTCCTATGATGTAAATATGTCAATTATATTTTTCTGCAACGTCATTTCCTGGAAAATAATTCGCTTAAGAAAGTGCAACCAGTGGTATTTTTTTGTGGTATAATCAATTGCTACAAATGTTTTATATTATCTCCCGCATGCGCTATCTGCTGACTTTAATGCACTATATTTACAATCCTGTAGCCGTATTTCTTATGGAGTCAGTTACTGCAAAATAATGCTATGACCTATTCAGAATGTTAAAAAGGAGGAGCTTTCTTTAATATGATAAACTTTCGTTGATAAATTAAAGGCGAAATACGACTGTGATTGATTGGAAATGAAAAATCATTGAAATGTGATTAGTCATTGACTCCCATTTGGGATGAGTTAAATAGTCTTAATAATTGATTTTATTACTAGGGATTGATATGGCTTTGCTGGCAGAAGGTGCAATGACACTGAGGAACATGTTGATGGAGCTAAATGACAAGTGCGAGGATTATGGGATGAACATAAATATAAATAAGGCGAGGACCATGATTATGGGAAGGAAACCAAGGAAGATAATCATGAGGATTAAAAATGAGGCCATTGAGCAAGTGGAGAGTTTCAAATACTTGGGTTGTACTATCAGTAGTAACATGAACTGCGGTCAAAAAGTAAAGCAGAGGATAGCAATGGTAAAAGAAGCTTTTAACAAGAAGAGAAGCATTTTCTGCGGATCTTTGGCAAAAGAATTACGGAAGAGGCTAGTGAAGTGCTTTGTGTGGAGTGTAGCATTATATGGCACAGAGACTGAACATTGCAACGGAATGAGGAAAAGCGACTGGAAGCTTTTGAGATGTGGATATGGAGAAGAATGGAACGTATAAAATGGACAGACAAAATAAAAAATAAAGATGTACTAGTCAGAATGGGTGGAGGAAGAACAATGCTGGAACTCATAAAGAAGAGGAAAATAAATTGGATTGGCCACTGGCTAAGAAGAAAGTGCCGGCTGACGGATGCACTAGAAGGAATGGTCAACGGAAAGAAAGTTGGAGGCAGAAAAAGACATCAGATGATAGACGATATTAAAGTAAATGGTTTGTATGCGGATACAAAAAGGAAAGCTGAGTGAAGGAAATATTGGAGAATGCTGAGTTTGCAGTGAAAGACCTGCTCTTGGGCAGAACACTATGTATGTAACTAGGGATTGGGTTTATATGTTTTATAATTTGTGAAACGTCCGCTGTGCTCGCTCAGCTGGCAGCATGCCTGCTTCCTGACTAACGAGCCCGGATTCGATACCTGGAGGGGATGAAAAATGTAATTGTTGATTCAATTAAACTAAATTAAATGTAAATATTTCAATTTCTGGGCCTGGAGGGGTGTATCATTTTAATCCCTTGATTGAGCACCAGATTCCTGCATTAAATTGCAAATCCCTCCGCACTACATGTGTTGAGAAGACATGTGATTCGTCCGTCGGATTTGGAAATTAAGGCTGGCGGCCCCTTGTTGATTTTCGACAGGAGTTGGCTACGTACCGGCACCATGTTTCGCCTTCGTTAACTGATCATCATGCACACATTACACAACACAAACATATAAACATACACTTATCCTACACTTCTCTTTGTACATAATACAAGAATACATGTTCTAGGTAAAGTGGTCTACCGAAGTGGTGAGTAAATTGAAAGTAGGCCACATTAATCCTATATCGCCTAGCGCGATACCCGAAGGGCGTAATGTGCAGTAAGTGGCATTAGGAACACACACATATACACAAACATAACTAGGCAGTTAGGCTTAAAAAAATTTAAAATATGCAAATAATATGCATATATTATTAATATAATTTACTGAATAGACACATTAAAATATTTTACTTTGACTATTTAAATCATGCCCCAAACGGGAGTCAATGACCAATCACATTTCATTGATTTTTTTTATGTACAACCAACCACAGTCTTTTTCACCTCGATTTTATCAGTTTAATTTTATCACTTTAAAATCAAGTTCCTCCTTTTTAACATTCTGAATAGGTCATAGGATTACTTTGCAGTTACTGTATGTGACTACCAGATTGTATATATAGTGCACGAATGTAAACACATAGTGCTTGCGGGAGATAATATAAAACATTTGTAGCAATTGATTATACCACAAAAAATATACCACTGTTTGCACTTTCTTAAACGTATTATTTTCCAGGAATTCACTTTCCAGAAAAATATAATTGACATATTTACTTCATAGGGTATTAATTAATACCTATAAAGTTGATTACAAAGTTCTCCACTAGAGTGTATTCTTACAATATTGCGATCCTTCGGCAATTAATAATATGATCTGGTTGCAGTGATGAACGAATGAAGCGTACCAATCGTTTCTCATTTGTTTTCAAACATCACCGTTTACATTAAATATATAAATATTTTAAAATAGCCGTATTTAAATAATGATTTGTGAACTAAGAGCTTAATTTTATTCGTTAAATAGTCCTAACAAATGCCACTCTTGATATCAAGATTCTCTAGATAAATTGGAAATCACTCGTGACATTACTCATGATAAAAACATGCACTCAAAGAAATGGTTGACGTACTACAAATTTAAGGAAACTGTGAGGAAGTACATTTATTTTCCCAAGGTATTATCTAAATCAGGAATCGGCAAGTAATTTTAGGTGGGGTATGGATGCGTTTGATACATTTTGTCGAGGTCCTAAATTTTTGCTTTCATTTTTACTCACCAAAATTATATGAAATACAATAGATAGACGTATTTGTATTAAAAAATCAATGGGAGAAATTACATTTGCGGTCTAGAGTCAGTTTTTTTAAAGTTAGGTTCACTTATGCGAAGAGTGTCTTCAAGGTGGGCGGCCGTTAATCTTCAGCGATATTTATGCCGACGCACCGCAAAGGAGCCGCTTACGTATCAAAGTGTATGTTGGCACACGCCAAAGGACCCGTACAGCGAAGGAGGTGATTCCATATCAGAGGTCGCCGAAATTGAGTACATCCGCCCGAAAGATAAGTCTGATAAAGTTGTGTTAAGCTTCGTTCGAGTTACGAACAACAAATATTGTGTTTAAATGAATATCCACCCATAGTAATTCTGCCCGAAGGCAGGTCCTTCACTGCAATCATAGCATTTTCATGCTATGCTTGCAGCTTTACTAGGGAATTATAGGTGTGGTAGCTTCCCGTTGCTTTCCACACCGGTGAAGGATGATGATGATAATGATAATGGTAAGGATGATAATGATAAGGATGATCGCCATATGATTTCGGAGACCGTTTGGGGCTTAAAGTTTTCCTGACATTTGTCTTACAGGTGAGGAAAAACCCCGATAAAAACCTCACCCAGAAAAACTGCCCCGACCGGGGATCGAACCCGGGCCCGCTGCGTGACAAGGCAGCACGCTACCTCGAGACCACAGTGGTGGACTTAAATGAATAAGACTGCTCCTATTAAAAGAGGTTTCAGATGTTGCTGAAGTCAAAGCTAGATTTATAAAATGTCTTATTTCATTAAATAAAATTCTTGTATTGCATTCGGGCGTACAGAGCTTTTATGTTTATCGATGTAACATAGTATGTTGTGCCGGCCGGTTAGCATCTCCATTCCGCTCCCGCTCTCCAGCGAACTCTCCTGCGCTGCACAACTTCAATGAGTAACAAAATTGTTTTCATATTTATAATAAATATTGTTTGTATTAACCAAAGTGGAAAATTTATTTTCGTATTTTAGTTCATTCATTTTATATATTTTTGTGAGTTGAGCATGAGGTCATTTTTGGCGACCAGTTTTTTGACCTTTCGTGGTCCGGACTTGGACCGAGGTCCGCCAGTTGCCAACGGTTGATCTAAATCTTATTATCTGTATCAGTTTACAGCAGCTAAATGTTTACTATTTCACACATAATCGTCTCCTTAGTCGAAATTGGGAATGCAGGGCACGTATGTATATATATATATATATATATATATATATATATATATATATAAAATCCCCTATAAATATTCTATATGGACACTATATTAATAAAACACACATTTATAAAAGTACGCGAAATATGGAGTAATATGCAACTCAAAACACGATAGTTCGTATGGATAATGCGTAGGCTATATACTATCATACATACATTATAGTCCTGGGAAAAGAATATTAAAATGGATGAAAATCCGGTTCCTGTTTATTACATGTCATCGCTCTCTGTGATCTAATGGTTCATTTTCCTTTGCCTCTAGACCCGAGTGTCGCGGGTTTAAGCCCTGCCGGGATCCATGGAATTCGAGGGACATAAAAATGATCAAGCCTAAATTAATGCCTCTGAACAAAATGTAACCGGCCTCTCCATCCAACTAATACCTTAATTGACTACTAGATATCTCATTGAGGTGACATGCTAACACATGTCACTCAGTGACATCTGTAGGGAAACAAGAGTAACTAAATTAGACTTTCAACAAACTCCCACTAGGGGAGCACCTATACGTATATCCACGAGGTTGTATGGGGTAAATACATACGTTTATTTAATGGCATTAACGTCATTGTTCACCGCCATAGACTAGGTTCAGTTTATCTGTATAGGCATCATTTACTAATCACCCAAGACTAGAGCTGCGAGATTCCAACAACTTAAAAAGGAAATGATTCTATGAAAAAAGTATGGTAAGCTTATTAGAAACAGACTGAACAAATCTGATTTACCTCTTTTTCTTGCGTACGTAACTCTTTAAATTTAAGGTAAAAAGTTTATTTAATGTCTTAAATGTATATAGGCCTACTCCAATACACATGGGAACACGGATGCTCCCTATCGGGAGTTTTTTAACCAAACTAATTCAGTTACGCTTATTTACCTACAGGTCTCAACGAGTGACAGATGATTAGCACATCGCCTTAGTACGCAACTCAAGGTATTACTTGGATAAACGTCGATTACATTTGCACAGAGGCCTTTTTTATTCAGGCTTGCGTTTCTTTTGCGAGCCTAAAAATCTTCAGACTCGCGAACCATGACTTAAAGTCCCTCCCGGAAGACTTGTCTCTTGGATTTTCCACCCTAAACTCAATCGACGTCGGTCGGGTTTGAAGCCGCGACCCTTCGGATTAAAGATAAGGAACATAATCACCTGACCAGGCTGACCGACAATGTCTTAAATACCATCTGCAAACAAAAATCAGATTTCTATCGTAGGATTATACTCTTTCTCAATATATTCAATACATAAGTGGAACGTGTTCAATTCCTTTAAAATTCATTCTGGAATAACTTCCATACTCTCTGATTGATAGATTTAAATATTTCCTATCTAATCAACAGGTATTGTGAATTATATATAACTATATTATATATAACTATTTTAAACTAGTTGACAGTATGTTTTCTTTCTTTCTCTATCTATCCTCGAGTTTTTACAGCTGCTGCCGTCGTCTTCCCGTGCCAAACTTCCAAAGCACGATCTTGGGCATCTTCATTGCTTAGCCCTCGTGATTGCATTACTGTCTTCATGTTTTCCTTCCATGTTAACTTTGGTCTCCCTCTTTTCTTCTTTCTGGTCGGTTGCCATTGATATAGTTCCTTCGGCCATCGCTCATCTTCCATTCTTAAAATATGTCCTAACCACTTTAATTCCTTCTCCTCAATTCTTTCAATTATGCTTTCTTCTGCTCAGTTATATTATATGGGTGCGAAACATGGACTCTTACTTTAAGGGAGGAAAGGAGATTACGAGTATTTGAGAATAAAGTTCTTAGGACAATTTTTGGACCAAAGAGAGAAGAACAGACAGGTGAATGGAGAAGACTACATAAGAATGAACTACTTGATCTTTATAGGAATCCAGATATAATAAGAACAGTTAAGTCTCGTAGACTGCGATGGGCAGGACATGTTGCGCGTATGGGGAATGAAAGACGTGCATGGAAGCTTCTTGTAGGAAAGCCAGAGGGAAAACGCCCAGTTGGTAGACCAAGAATGAGGTGGGAGAACAACATTAACTATGATTTGAGGAAAGTAGATTATACAGGGAATGATTGGAAAGCATTAGCTCTGGATAGGGATGTATGGAGAGCTTATGTCCGCGCGGCCATGAACCTACGGGCTTGATAGTGCCAGTGAGTAAGTAAGTAAGTATGATTTCTTCTGCTCCCATTATGTTTCTAATTTTCTTATTTGTGACATGACATAATTTTGACTTTCTGGCACTTCTGCGTAAATAATCAATTTCTTTCTTTAAAAAAAGAGCAAATATTACAATATTTAGACTGCTATTATGTAGCACATCTTGTTTGTATTGGTATAAAAAATCTCTACAGCTTATCACACCTGTCGCTCTATCAGTCGGTTAGGATATTTTTATATGGCACTGGCTCTTCCTGACTAATCCACTTCTCATCGAAGACTCAGCTTAAATGTTAAACGTCCAAGTACAATATTTCCTCATCCGTTTCTTGTGAAGTGCTCGGAAAGAAGGTAGGCTATACCGTTCTAGCAAATTAAGACCATAAACTCAGAAAATAGACTATTAAGTTTGGGAACTATGGTTATATAAACTTTTCCTTGCTTTGTCTAAGAAAGGTAAAGTGATAGCACTAACAGGCCTCAGGAGGCCTTACGGGTTAAGGATTCCACATTTTAGATAGTCATCATGGAATTCAGCCCTGAATGACGGTAGAATTAAAATGTAAACTTCTGGATGCCCAGAAAATGAAAATAAGTATTGGCATAGGATTGGATCTCCCCCTCCAGCAGGGTAAAAATAAATGATGTATTTAGATTCCAGTCTGTTAATAGTATAGCACATGCTCCTGCAAGAATAAGTAAGGAAGGAAAACAAGAGTCCAGGCTTACCTCCAGAACAAGTACCTGGTACTCATTTCTGTCATAAGCTGATGCCGCCAGAAGATTTAGGGCAGTTTAAAATCCTGACCCCACCGGACTCGAACCTCCGTCTTTCCGTGTAGATTATCTCCTGTATAAATGTTGGAAATCTTTTTTTTTTTCAGAACACTCTGTATACCATACTCTAACTGGAGGGGGGATAGTTTGATCGATAAATTCGCCACTTGTTTCCTAGGCATTTTGGGCACACACCTTAAATTCTGGATGCCCGGTCTGCTCGAAGGTAAATAGAAACGTGTGTAAAACTCTCCACCATTGTTCCTTAGAAATCGAAATTCGTTCATTTTTCGAATATAAAATGTTCAAATAAAATGCATTATTTGCAGTTTATAGATAGGCTACAGTAGGCTGTGAATTACTCAGGTTGGTTAAGCTTTGAAAGCTTATGTTAAATCCCCAGGTAATTGTACAATTATACTATGGGGAACGACAATCAGATTTCCCGTAGCGGTATTCCGCTCTAGAGATAGCGCCAATCTCGTAAATTTACTAGACAGGTAAATGGTTATCAACCACTTGTGACTTTTTCATGTAAGTACTGAAAACTGTACCGCGAAGATACATGACAATACCTTTACCTGACCACAGAACAAGTATTCGTAACACGTCAGTTTAATCAGACATCAAACATTCTTTAAGAATTTTAAACAATTTTTATAATACGGTATATAACACAAAAGATGAGTCCACCGCTGTGATCTCGAGATAGCGTGCTGCCTTGTCACGCAGCGGGCCAGGATTCGATCTCCGGTCGGGACAAGTTTCCTGGGTGAGGTTTTTTCGGCGTTTTTCCTCACCTATAAGACAAATGTCAGGAAACTTCACAAAGCCCCAAACGGCTCCGAACATCATCTGGCGATCATTATCATATTCATCTCATTAGATTAAGTTCAGAATTAAGGTATCTTCTGGCGCATCATTACTATCGTTATAAAAATCATGAAAAACGAGGTATAAAGGCTGGGGGATCCTACATTCTGACTACATGTCACCCACATACTAGTTGGCTGATCATCCATCTCTGATATTGACACACATGGATGTGAGGCCAGTAGCCGGATGGAAGGCCTTCTACACCTTTCATGCCATGGAGTTATTGCTAATCAAAATTTGAAATTCCTGTTTTATACACACGATAACTAGAACTTTAAGAAATGGACTTAGAACACTGTAGTACTGGATAATCGATGTATGTCTGCCTATACTCGTATCACCAGGTGTGGCAAGAGAGCTCCCTATTGAGAGTTATTTAATCTAATTTACTTACGCTTATTTCTCTAATTAGTTCATCCTCCAATTAAACTCATAAAAATTGCCATCAATTTTAAATGCAGATTTCAGCGAGTGATAAATGGTTAGCTCATCGTTTCAAAGAGACCCCTAGTAGGCAACTAAGATAAGTTACTACTAGGATGGGGAATTTTGCTTATAGGCTCTAATTTAGGCTTGAGACTCTTTTACCAGCCCGAAAATGCTCTGATTCAGAATCCACGGCGCGGCGTAAAGTTCCTCCCGGAGACCTTATCCTATGGATTTTCTCCGTTTAAAACATTAATCGGCTCCGGCTGCGTTTGTACCCGTGACCCTCGGAAACAGATGCAATGGACTTAATCCCTAGTCCACCGAGATCGATATAATGTTTGTATAGTGACAGTGAGCTACGATCTTTTTGACGAGTATTGTGACAGATGACGAAAGCTGGTTTCATCGCCACGAGCCTGAAACAAAACGCCAGAGTATGGAATGGCACCACTTGAATTCGCCATCAAAGAAAAAAGCGAAGACAGTGCAATCTGTTGGGAAAGTTATGGGCAGCGTCTTCTGGGATGCGCAAGGTTACATTCTGGTTGAATTTCTTGAACCTGGACAAACCATAAATGCTGCCCGCTATATCCTGACACTTGTGAAGCTCCGTCGTGCATTGCACGACAAACGCCCTGGAAGGAAGATCATTCTTCAACACGATAACGCGCGTCCTCACTGCTCGTGCCACTGTGGAGAAGATCGGGACATTTGGGTGGGAAACTCTTCCACATCCTCCCTACAGTCCCGATTTGGCACCCTCCGACTACCATCTTTTCGGTTCTGTGAAGGAGCAGATGAGAGATCAACGCTACGAGACGCTGGAGGATATTCGGAAAGCAGTGCGTCAGTGTCTTCGAGCAGCTGGAACGCACTTCTATCTATCATAAGGGCATTTTCAAGCTTGTAGAACGCTGGACAAAATGTGTGCAAAGAAATGGAGACTATATTGAAAAGTATCACAAAGGTCTGTAGATTAACTTGGTGTACTTGGTTTGTCTAAAATAAATATTATGATTGTTTAAAAAAATGTGCTCATGACTTTCAGTATGACCCTCGTATACTAGAAAACTCATGGTAAGTTTCCGTTGAGGTGTGTAATTCACAGTAATATAATGTACGGTTAAAACTATAAAATAGTTACCTTGTAGGTCCGTCTCCTCAACTTAGGTTGTGCTCTGTAGGCAGAGTTATAAAACAACCTAAGTTGAGAAGACGGGCCCTCAAGGTAACTATTTTATAGTTTTTAACCGTACATTATACTACTATGATCTTTCTAGGAAACCAGATTTAACAAGAACTGTTAAGTCTCATGGAGTGCGGTGGACAGAACATGTGGCACGGGTGGAGAATAAAAGAAGGGCATA
This sequence comes from Diploptera punctata, assembly GCA_030220185.1. Taxonomy (NCBI): domain Eukaryota; kingdom Metazoa; phylum Arthropoda; class Insecta; order Blattodea; family Blaberidae; genus Diploptera; species Diploptera punctata. The sequence continues at coordinate 806,767 of JASPKZ010008378.1, forward strand.
TGGAAGCTTCTTTTCGGAAAACCAGAGGGAAAACGCCCAGTTGGTAAACCAATAATGAGGTGGGAAATTAACATTACCAATATTTGAGAAAAGTAGATTATACAGGGAATAATTGAAAAAACATTAGTTCAGAATAGGGATGTATGGAGAGTTTATGTCCACGCGACCATGAACCTACTGGTTCAATAGTGCCATTGCGTTTGTTAGTTATAGTGAAAATAAAATAAAAATAGCAATTCATAAACAGTTGTTAGGATTATTTAGCTCTTTTTTTTTGTTTTAATATTGCGGCAACTAACTTGGAGCCCATAATCTTACAATGCAGTACCGACGGAGTATCATACGGATGAGGATGAAACAAACTGTATTTGACACATTGCATTAAACGGGACATGATACAGTTAGCTCATAAACAGACTTCCTAACTATAGGAAATCGTATCAAACTCAATTTCATCCCTTAGTAGATACAATCTTGTTTCGGTCTTGCTTACCCATTTCACATAAGCACACATGTACTTTTACAGAGCTTTAAATCTAAATACAATTTAACAGCTTTTAGTAAACTCAATATCATCATCATCGTAGTTCATTCACGAATTTACGTAATTTATTGACCTGCTTCGGCCTCAATAGAAACATCATCCAAAGTCTTTTGAGTGGACGTCCTGGTCTTCTTCCTCCTGCAGGTTGATAGATTAACATTTGTTTGGGTATCCTGTGATCCTTCATTCGATGAACATGTTGAGGATCCATGTTTACTTATAATCAGATTTTTGTTTTCTGAGTGTTTATTGTTTATTTATTTATTTATTTTACCGATGGAGTTAAGACCGTAAGGTCTTCTCTTCCACTTCACCAGGGTTAAATTATACATACAATAAGAATTATGATAAATAATACATAATAGATAATTGTAGACTACACAATATAAAGTTGGCAAGGTAAAGAAAGAATAATAATAATAATTATTATTATTATTATTATTATTATTATTATTATTATTATTATTATTATTATTACAAAATAATAACCTATAGTTAGATTAAGTAAATGGATTGGTAAAAATGTTTAAAATATAAAGAAACAATAAAAGTATACATGGAACACGGTTATACATTATATTGTCTAAGGAAATATGAAGTGAGTTTCTTTTTAAACTTTTTTTGAGTCGGGCAGTCCTTAATTCCTTGATATACGAGGGGAAGGAATTCCAGAGTCGGGTGGCTGAAACAAGAAAGGATGAGGAATAGTGAGATGTTCGATCTAGAGGAACAGCTAGAGTTAAATTTTATCTCAATCGTGTGTTGAAGTTATGGTGGGAGGATAGTGAATGAAAGCGAGTAGAAATATAAAGGGTTGATGAGGTGGACAAAGTGTTATATAAGAAGCAGAAGCAATGTATCTTTCGCCTGTCTTCCAATCGGAGCTAAGACAAATTTCAAATACTGGAGTTATGTGGTCTGATTTACGTCATGTTGCATATATAACGTGCCATGTGTAAGCATAATTCTTGTCAAATGTATTCATTGTTTTATGATCTAGTAGTGTATATCCTTCAAAAGATACCTCATTTCAGCATATCTAAGTCTATGTAGGAAACTCTTTTTTTTTTTAGAAATTCCACTACAGGCCTTAGGAGATCCTTGGGGTAGTAGATGTTATGGCTTCCAATGTCCTAGCCTAGACAATCGGCATGTATTGTCAGATCTGCGTGACAGCTGCTTTTACATCCAGAACACGCATATTGTCATGTTTCTCCTAGAGGCTGAGATGATCTCAAGGTCATGGTGCCGCCACAAGTTTAGAGGAGTTTATAAATCCTAACGACATGGGACTTAAACCCGCTATCCTCCGGTTTGTGGCTTCGTACATTAACCAAGTATGCTATGCGGTACCTACCTCCTTTTGTAAACACTGGCGTTTGTCAAAAAATAAAGTAATTTCACAGAAGAGTAGGCCTACATATTTTTTCATAACCAGAATTGTATTTTTACATAATATAAATAGGCTTAATACTTTTGTAGTCCACCTACTGCCTTGTCACGCAGCGGGCCCGGGTTCGATTCCCGGTCGGGACAGGCTCCTGGATGAGGTTTTTTCGGGGTTTTTCCTCACTTGTAAGACAAATGTCAGGAAGCTTAGGGCCCAACGATCCCCGAAAATCATCTGGCCATCATCATCTTCATCTTCATCATTATCATCCTTCACTGGTGTGGAAAGCAACGGGAAGCTACCACACCTATAATTCCCTAGTAAAGCTGCAAAGCATAGCATGAAAATACTATGATTGTAGTGAAAGACCTGCCTTCGGGCAGAATTACTATGGATGGATGGATAAATTTTATAAATCAGAATCATAATCAAACTTTACTGTTAGTCAAAGTCGTAATAGTTGTATAGTTAGTGTTTTTATTTAATGACGCTTTTTATCAGCTAAGGTTCTTAGCGTGGTAATTCATATACTGGCTAGAAAAGGCCTCTAATTTTACTACAAAGAGGTTTTTTTTTATAGCTGAGGTAAATATATGAACGAGACCCAAGTCTTTGGTTTCCCTTAAAAATCATAAAAATTACATCGATCTCGGTAGGATTTGAACTCGCAAACCTCGGAATCAAAGGTGAACATGATAATCACGGTCAGTAATAATTTGTTAAGTTGTGCATAAAATTACTATAATAGTAATTACGCGGTCAAATAGACTTTATTGTTCACGACAAAATTTATCTCGAGGAATTATTTTCCGCGTTACTACGTTGTGTTTGTTGATTTCTTGCTGCCATCTTGCATGACAAGGTTCTCTTGGTCTCGTGTATCCAGTCAAGCATTATTTTTGTACATCGACTGTCGTTTCTTCTGACAATATGTCCGGGACACTGCCATTTCAATGCTTTTATTTCCGAGATAATATATGTCACTCCCATCATTTTCTGATCTATGAAATTCTTTGTGGATTATTCCTAGCGTACATCTATCTCTCCGTGCTTAGTTGTGTCATTTGCAAACGATGAATATCTTAATTAAAATAAGTACAAGATAGCTGCAACTTTTATATTCGAAGTTTTTTTAGAGTAACAAAAATGTGAAGCATGGACAAGACGAAGAAGAGACGAATGCCGAATTGCAGCAAATTTGATGCGATTTATGCGCCGTACAGCAGGCTATACAAAGTGGGACCGTAAAAGAAATGAGGAAATTATGGAAGAACCCATTCTACATCAAACCACTAGAGCATCCGGAAATCCCATGTTCAGCGAATGCCATCTCACAAAATTCCAAAAGCTATGCTTCGTTACCATCCTCAAGGCAAAAGATCGCTGGGACGTCGAAAAAAGCGCTGGATGGAAAATTCCTCTTTGAGACCGTAATAGGCCACACTGCATGGATGATGTGTTGATATTCAAGGATGTTTTAAGATTAACAAAAATGTACAAAAGAGAACTTCGTTCTGTGCCAGTTAGGGCTAAATACGAAACTGACTGATACATAGTTAGCGATAATTACCCTTTCAAACATGATCAATACGTGAGAAATGTACAATCTCGCAAAAAGTCCTTAACTGTGGCATCGTCTGTCTCTGGTCACATTTCCAGTGAACTCCAGTTTCCCCTCCTGAATGCTCTTTAAATTATACTAATAATAATAATAATAATAATAATAATAATAATAATAATAATAATAATATAATAATAATATAATAATAATAATAATGTTATATTTATTGTGGCAGAGTTAAGGCCATAAGGCCTTCTCTTCCACTCAACCAGCACAAATACAAATAAATATTTGACAAATTTAGATATACACTATATTAATTATAAACAGTTAAAGATACATTAAATGTAGCAATGTAAATTTCATGTACAAACAACATTTTATACGATAATAACAATAATAAAACTTACGAGAATAATACTATAATAATAATAATAATAATATAATAATGATGATAATAATAATAATAATAATAATAATAATAATAATAGTATGAATATGATAAATTATACGGGAAACACCAATTAATATATATACCTTACACTGGGTAATGATGAAGTCGAGGTTAGAGCAAATATAAATTTAGATTTCTTTTAAAAATTGCCAATGTCCGGCAGCCCCTTATTTCTTGAGGTAGGGAATTCCAGTTGCGAGAAGTGGAGATGGTATATGACATGGAGTGATGTGATGTCCTATGTTGCGGTATATTAAGTAAGAGACTATGATGTGATCTTGTGTTTAAGTTACGGTTTAAGGATAGATACTGGAAACGAGATGATGAATAATTGGGAATCGAGGTATGTAGGATCTTAAAAAAGAGAATTAGACAATGCGATTTTCTTCTCTCTTTTAGATGTAGCCAAGACAATTCGTGGAAAAATGGAGAAATGTGATCGTATTTTCGAACATTAAATATGAATCTGATACACATATTATGGACACGCTGCAGTTTGTTTGTCGACAATCCGTCACTTATGTCAGTTAGTAGAACGTCACAATAGTCAAAATGCGGCATCACTAAGGTTTGAATTAAAATTCTTTTAAGAGCTGTAGGAAGAACATTTTTGAGACGCTTTAGGGAATGCATTATGGAGAAGATCTTTTTAGATGTTTGTTTTACTTGGACGTGCCAATTTAAATTTGAATCTAAGTAAAGTCCCAAGTTTTTAACGACGTCGGTATAAGGAATTTGTTCGTTATCTAATATGACAGCCGGCATATTGCCATTGTTTATGGAGTTTAATAGTCTTGGATGTCCGATAATTATTGATTGCGTTTTGTTTACATTTAGTTTTAGCCCATATTGTCTGGACCATAAAGATATATGTCTGTGGTACAACAGTCGACATGCTGCAGTTCACAACTGAGGCGGCAAGTCATATGTTTGTATAGAAGCACTCCGCTGAGCGGGCGATCGAGCACACAGTCACAAGAAGAAAGTCTGATCTGTATTTTCACATACTGAAATTTCTATATAACACTTTTAATCAAATTCTAAAATGGAAGTTAATAAGAACTCAACAAATATATTCACTTTTGCAATATGGTATAATTTTGAAGGAAGAAATGTGCAGTTTTCTTGTTACTTATTACGAAAGTTGCAAGAACAGAACTTTCATACACACGTCTTTCAATTGTTTAGTTTCATTAAGCTAATTCAAAGTTTTAACATGACGTAACACTGTGAACCGCGCCTGCCTCCGTTTTCTGGAGTTGTCTGAATGTAATTATGTTAGGAGAGCGCAGAACAAAAGCACAAGTGCAATAAGAAATACTCAAGTGCTTGTTGCAACGCGAAATGGAAAACTCCATCCCTCTGGACATACAGCATGTCCCCAAATTTTCTCCGCACACTCTACAAGTTATCAAACTCGGACAAAAAATGTATATTTACTACATACTTTGGCGACAATATTCTCAACAAAATAAGATTTAAGACGAGTTGATAATTTATCCACAAATATTAGGGAATTTCAATTTATCATACCAATGCATTTAGGTAAATGTCTGTTAGTCCCTTTGGTACTTTTCAACGTGTTGAACTATATTCTATCTCTAGTACTTAAGTGTGTGCCAAATTATAAAACAATTCGCAATAATAAGTAAGACTGCAGGTTTCGACATGAAAATATTAGATGGAGATAGCATCAGGAGGTAGGCCTAAGTGGTATTTTTTTATTTAATATTTTTACCATATCAGGAGATAAGCATCGCATCTGAGAGTAGAAGCCCCGATACATTTTAATCAGATCCTCGTATGTTCTTTTACGTGTCGTAAACCTATGTCACGAAACCGGTTAAAAAGAAGAGCAACATCTATATCTAAAAATTAAAAAAAACTGCAATTAAGAATCGTAATAACGGCTTTATTTCCCTTCCGAAAGAAGCTTTACTCGGAATAGTTATGTTCTGCAAACACCAACCTCGGTCGCGTTTTGAACCCGCGAATATTGGAACCAGAGACGAGCACAAACTCATTTTGCAATTGTATCTGTGACACTCTACACAATAGAATATGTGTGTATGTATATGCCCCATACTTCTCGCGTGGAAACTGGTGCTACCTAGCGGGAGTTTCTTACCAAGCTAATTTAGTTAGGCTTATTTGTAAACACTGGAAGTAAATATCAGTAAAACTAAATATATGGCCACACGTAGAAATCCAGTATATAATGGAAATGGACAGCTAATGACAAATGAGGGAAATTTTGAGGAAGTGGCTGAATTCAAATACCTAGGAACAATAATCACAAATAGGAATGAGATGCACAAAGAAATTAAACATAGGCTCAATTCTGGAAATGCGTGCTATTATGCATTGCAGAGACTCTTGATGTCCCAACTCCTTTAAAAACGTTAAACTGAAGATATATAAAACTATTATTCTACCAGTTATATTGTATGGGTGCGAAACATGGACTCTTACTTTAAGGGAGGAAAGGAGATTACGAGTATTTCAGAATAAAGTTCTTAAAAAAAAAATTTGGACCAAAGAGAGATGAACAGACAGGTGAATGGAGAAGACTACATAACAATGAACTACATGGTCTTTATAGGAAGCCAGATATAATAAGAACAGTTAAGTCTCGTAGACTGCGATGGGCAGGACATATTGCGCGTATGGGGAATGAAAGACTTGCATGGAAGCTTCTTGTAGGAAAGCCAGAAGGAAAACGCCCAGTTGGTAGACCAAGAATGAGGTGGAAGAACAACATTAACTATGATTTGAGGGAAGTAGATTATACAGGGAATGATTGGAAAGCATTAGCTCAGGATAGGGATGTATGGAGAGCTTATGTCCGCGCGGCCATGAACCTACGGGTTCGATAGTGCCAGTGAGTAAGTAAGTATGTTATTTGTAAAATGATGTCAACGAATAACATGTGATTAGCACATAGCCCCAATGAGACATCTAGAAGAGAACCAAGATATTACTTGGATGGATGAAGATGGGTTTATTTTGCACAGAGGTCTTTTTATTCAGAGTTGCGAGCCTGTAAATCTTCGAACTCGGAACCCACGGTTTAAAGTCCCTCCGGGAGGACTTGTACCTTGAATTCTTCCATCCTAAAAAAATGTATCGATCCCGCTCGGGTTTGAATTCGTGACCTTCAGGACTAGAGGCAAGGAACGTAACCACCAGACCACCGCGGCCGACTCATTAATTCAACGAAATTATGACATAATGAGAGGATGGTCAACCAAGGTCAGTTAGTTGAAGACAGTTTCGTGTCCAGTAATGTGTGTGACAATTTTTTTGTTTCTCGTCTGCATTTTTTCGTTCTGTTAAAACTAGCACGTGTTGATTCTAAGAAATGCCAGCCGGGTTTTCTAATTAACTTCACGCTGTGTTAGTAATTATCACACACAGGTGATCATTCAAACGCATTTGTCAAATGAATCTAATTATTCTATGTTTTAAATCTGTCTCTTTCCCGTTAGGCCTATAGGTATTTCAGGTTACAATATGTTAGTGGTTCAATATAAAGAGTAATAGAAAAAAGACAAATGTGAAAGAATTGAGTGAGTTGACGTTGATACTTGTACTCGTGAGGTTCCAGGTTCAAACGCCGATGCTGACCAACTTGATTTTTTATTTTTTACGGTTGTAAAGGCAATTGTATGCTGAAATTTTATTACGAAGACCCATTCCAATATAGTTATAATTTCAGCATAATTACATTTCATAATATCATTAAAATCCTGTGGCCTGCATAAACTTCTATACAAAACACAAGACAAAGAGAACGATAGAAATGACAGCCTATTGAAGATGACTAAATATTCCAAACTTGGTAGGCTATGACGTTACATGTAAAAACACAATCAATAATTTAATTAATAAAAATGCATCGATTTAAAATCGACGAAGGTAAAAAAAATGCAGCAGTAAAACTAGATTACAATATTTCCACCCTATTCGGATTCAAAATGTGTAGATTTAGGTAAAAAGCAGATGACAATCCCTTTGTCTCTCATTATTTTTACATGCTCTTTTTTGTAGGAATTACAACCCCTTTGGGAATTTCATAACATCGTTAAATATAAATATTGTATAAATAAAAATGTACGTTATTTGGTCTTGGGGGCATGCCGTAGCTTATTCTACAAGCCGGAAGGTCGAGGGTTCGGGTCCCGGTGAGTGAAACTGGTCTATACCTTTTGGTAGCACTTTGACCCTAGGATCGTATTTGCCTCTAACGGAAATCAGTATAAAAATTTTTCTGGGGTAAAGACGGTCGTCACGTAGGGCTGGGAACCCGGCTGACATCTCGTATGATTGTCTAAAAGAGTGGGAGTCTTAACCTCCTACCATCCCAAGGGCCTCCTGAGACCTGTAGTTGGATCACTGTAATCTTATACATGAAGTGCTTAGGGCAATAACACGGTAAGCCACATATTGTTCTATCTGAGATATAAGAATTTTAATGTTTCAAAAATTATAAATACTATTGTGCAGTATTGTTGTGAATACATTTTGTGTCTATATGTTTCAACTCATCACTGGCGCACTTAAAATGATTGTATGGATATTTCAATACTTTATTTGCTATCTTTGTAATAAATTACGTTTCTTAACACAATGTGGTTTATCATGTTACTGCCCTAATCCCTTCATATTTACGGTGCCATCAAATATACAAAAAGCATGATAATTTATTTATTTATTTATTTTATTTATCTCTATTAGGTTTTTTTAGCATTGCAATTTTTTTTTCTGATGGGAGGGAGCTGGCCTACCGCATCAACCTCCAACCTGGAGGACCAGGGATTTGTTCAGGTGTCCATCCTTAGATCAGTTGCTTTCACTACAACTAAGAGCCTGATCTGTCCTTTAGGAAGAATTTGACAGAAAAGATAAGATGAAATGATCCCTCGGCCTCTAATACATCGGGGTCGGAAAACAACAAGTGTTCAGTCCAGAGAGACTGGATAGGAAAGATAAAAAAGAGATATGGTATGGAAGTGGAAGTAATACTATATCGGTCAATATCTCACCATGCTGACCAGTGCAATTGGTGAGTAGCCCATCCCGTCCGTTCACCACATAAGTTATACGAATAAGTTATATGGTTAGTAACAGCTGCACCACGTGAAGGTGGGATTGGACACTAGGAAGATGTGCAGGTCGGTTCCTCTAAGTCTTAGAATTTAAAGCAATTAGAGCCTCTCCTTCCTCTTAGCATCTTCCCTTTTTCTTTTTGGAATGGAAACCTGAGGGAAGACGAAGCAGAGGAAGACCTAAAACCTCCTGGAGTCAGGGAATATGTTTATATATGAAGGAGAAACATCTAGAACCAGGAGATTGGATGGACCGACAAAATTGGCTATTAGGAATCGGACGATGTCAAATACATTAATCAACCGATGATCTATCTATATATTTTATTTATTTTTTGTGTATTTATTTTTGCCTCTCCCTCATTATGTAAGACTTACATCCCCAACGAAACTTGCATACCAATGCCATGGGTCGATCGCATGTAGCCAATGAGCAGAAAATATGAACCACACATTAGACAGATACAGCTAGGAGCTGTCAAAGTGGCTAGCGACGTATGAAGACCAGGGATATTATTGTTACTATTGAGTGGTCTAACGCCATGTGATTACCCTTCAGAAACATGTTTATCATCCAAACTGAATGAGGCGATCAGTTAATTACGAGACTCGTATTAAAGCTATTGAAATTAATTCTCTAATACATCCCTGTTGTACATTACTTTCAATATCTAATTGCATTATAACACATCTCATAAAAATTGTTTAAAGAATGGAAAATCAGCAAAGAAATAAAAATACCGAGAAGATATTTATTTAATGCATAGTACATTATATAATATTATTAATCCTATGTCTTATAACCTTTTAAATCTTGAAGTGGGATTATTATTTTTTAATGTTTTTTTAGTACAATGTAGCATTAATTTAGAAATCTGAGAATTATAATTATCTTTTTGTTACATGAGCTATCAACGATCAATATGATTTACATTTATATACAAAAAAGAATCAATATTGATAAAATTCATGCTAAAATTCCGTTGAGATAAATAGTGACAAAGTAAAATATTAAAACAGATCCCTTGCTGGTGCCGTCGTCTTCAACTAGGTTAATTAAAAAAACAGGCCTTTCGGAAGCAGGCTTACATCATTAACAGAAGGATATGTGCTCCTAACTGTTGTTTTCGTCTGTGGTGGCCACGTTGGAAGATCACTGATATCTGAGTCGCAAAACAACAAGCAGCGCATATCTTTCTGCTGATCACGAAAGCAGGTTTCCAAAAGACCTACAGTTAATAAAGTTAAAAAAACTGACAGGTATCTATTTTAATATTTTACTTTATGAAAAAAAAAGATAACTTTGATGGTGGTTAAGTATTTATAATTTATGTTACAATGACTTGCGCTGGTTCGAGTCTCCATGGGAAAAGAAATGTTCTCATGGAATTTGGACCAGTATGGGACCGGTGCCCATTAAGCATCGTGAGGCATTTGGGTAACTACAATAAGTAGCGACGCCAGGTTGAGAAGACCAGCTATAACGGCTGGGGGACCACATGTCACCCTACACTGGCTAGATGATCGTCTACCTCTGTGATTAACACAAGTGGATGTAAGACCAGTAGCCGGCTGGTAGGCCAAGGGTCTTCTAGGCCTGTCGCGCTTGGAGGTTTTTATATTTATATTATTTACACAGTGCTGCCACATAACCTTAACAGTTATAAGTAAAGTAAACATATGAGCTTGAAGCAGAGTTGTGTAACTTCACTATACAGTGAACTTTAGTTGTTTACAGAGCGAGAACATGTGTCGTACAGAATACAAAGTGAACAGAGAGGTTGTTTTCACAATGCTGACACTGGCCATCTCCTGAGCTTCTATATTTACTGTAGACAGCGGACATCAATGGATTTTGGTTATCAGTAAGCCAAGGCAACTACTGAAGACAGAATATCATAAGTTAAGGGGCCTGCAAATTTAAGGTAGATATTTAAAATCCCCAACATCGCTGGCATCTATTCCTGGCCACCAGAGTGGAAGGTAGAAACATTACCAATTACGCCACGGAAATGAGCATATGACAAATGAAAATTTTAGCGTAAAATATTAAATTAACGGCAAATGACTCAAGGAGGATGAGAACTATTGTCCGTATGGTTTAACTTTGCGAGAAATTTGTAGAGAGATACAGCTGTGCTCACCTCTCTGACTCGCACCAGTGTTACGGCGTTTCTTCTCCAGAAGTTAATAGGGGAAAGGGAAGACGAAAACTGACAACAGGGTGGGTTCTTTCTTTTGTACCTAAGCCAAAGCGGTCAAGGATCTAACCCTTATATATCCATCTCTCTCAAACCAAGTTAAGTCTGATATACAATAGTCGTTTTACGTGGTGTACTACTAAAAAAAAAAAGAGATACTTGTATGCTTCACTTGGTTCGCCTTCTGAATTATTCGTACTCTATTTGCTCACTGTTCACTGTATCATCTTAAGTATTTTCAATACTAATAAAATTCATATTAAATTCAGTTGAGGTGAATAGTCATAATATAAAAATTTAAATTTAAAATGCACCTGTTGGCAGGTGCCGTCGTCCTCAACTTCGTAAAAACGATGTATATAAAATATTAACTGTAGGTCTTTCGGAAGTTAGCTTCCATCATCAGCAGGATGAGTATATGTTACTAGTTGTTAAGATGTTGTAGATGCGTCTCCAGTGAACTGGAGGACGTACAACATCTACAGCGTCTTAACTACTAGTAACACATACTCATCCTGCTGATGATGGAAGTTACTTCAGAAAGACCTACAGTTAATATTTTATGTGCATCGTTTTAACAAAGTTGAGGGCGACGGCACCTGCCAACAGGTACATTTTAAATTCAATTTTTATCATTAGTATTTTTGCAGATAGAGCAATTCGAATCACAGATACCCAGTCAAAGATTGTTAGTAGGTACGACCTTGGATGTTAATGATCTGTAAATAAAAATAAAAAGAAGTTCAGTAATAAAAGTGGATTATGATCTGATCCTGTTACGAATTCACATAAGCAGGGGAGGGAATAATTTGGAAAACTGTTAATCTAAATCTGTAATTTTATTATCATCACTGCAACCGAATGTATTGATTGAACGCATTCAAACAAATTCTTGGTAATGTTTATCCGTATTACTTCTATGGAATCATTTTTTTTAAACGTGAACTCGTTTGAAATATTCAGGTCACCAATTTTAAGTGTCATTCGATTTTTACATCGCAATGCGAACTGTTTTTGTTTTATTCACTACTTCGTCCATAAGCGTGCGCAGGTAAATGCATGAAGGGTTTTAATAAATTAAACCGATGAAATTTACCTGGTGATGGAAGAGACATATGATAAATCATTTGAGAAAAATAATCCATCATCTGTGAAGAAAATGTTCCTGAGTTATCATTTGTTCAAGTTGTCTAGATTTGATGCTCATCCAGTATTAGAATTAAATAGAAGTGTATAATTAGATGATTAGATTAAACCCAACTAAGATCATTTTAAACATTCTAAGGGGAGTCGGCTCCGAAGACTGGTGAAAAGTAACTCATAATCTCAAAATTATATCTCTGATTCTAATTGCCTGAAATTATATTTTTTTGCATTAATTAAATAACTTTCAGCTTTGAAAAAAAATAATGATACCATTGAATTAGATTTTAATAGGAATATTCTACACTAAAATGCTTCTCCTTCAACCCAAAGTGATTTGTCGCCAGAGGTTTCTATCAAAAGTATCTTCTTCCCTCAAATCTCTAGCTTCCATACTTCTTACTCCATCTATACAATTTTCAGGTCTGCCTCTTCCACATCTTCTATTAACTTTCCTATCAAGGATCTTCTTTGGTATACTATCTTCTTCCTTTCTTATGGAGTGCCCATACCACTTCAAAAGTTTTTCTTCTATTTTTTCTAACATGTTTTCAATTTGATAATATATACTGTAAATATTAGTGCATTGATGAGCTAGTATCTGATACTCCCCGCTCCATTGTTTCGGTATTTATTTGAATCTGTTCAATTGGAAATCATTTATTCAACTCAAAAAAGTTATTTATGTTTGTATTACACATTATCAATAACACCCAAATTATCAAATCAAAATATTAAAATTATTGATTCAATTAATAACTAGCCTTGATAATGATAACCTCGCTATTGAAACGCGTTGACTATTTTAATATTTTAGTTTGGTGATTTGGGTTTTATTGATAATATGTAATATAGTTTTATTACCACCAAGAAGATTCTATTTATTAATATATTTCTGTTTTATTTAATAATGAAAGTATTCGGTTTCTAACCCAGGAGAGATTTAGGGTCCAGAAATCGTATTTAAATTGTTGAAATGGTCTAGATTTGATACTCATCTAGTTTTTAAAATATATATAAATGTATGAGATTACCTTAATTAGAGGATTGGGTGGAACCCATATTTTCAAAATGTATCTTTTGTAGAATGTATAAAATTTTCTGAAAAAAAAAGAACATTTTTAAGAATTTGAAAATATGGTTGAGTAGACGTTAATAGTTGAGTTTCATAGATTTCTAATGAAGGCCTGAAGCCATCCCGCACCTCTATTTAATTTTAATGCTGGATTAATGATAACTTTAACGACTGATTACTCATAATTATAGTCTATACTTTGTCTGAGGCTCTGAGTTTGCTATTTAAATATTGATTGCTGCAACTACTCTAAAACCAGGTATATGTTTCGTTTTTTTCAGCTTATATACGATTCATCAGAATACTTCATCTATTATCGTTCCTTGATCAAATACAACTGATTGCTAATTACTATGAAAACATGAAAACGTTCACATATGTAGGATCGTGTTAACATGTGAAAATAATACAAGTACCAACTAACAGAAAAATCATGTTACTGTTCATTTGAGTCTTCTCAAGTTTCGTCCAAGAATCTAAGGATTAAAATTTATAACAATAACAACAAGAATTATTCGTTATCTCAGTCAAAAAATAATTTAAAGTCGACGTTTCAATCTCTCTGTGTGAGATCATTTTAATGACATTTGACGTTGTTGTTTACAATACATAGTTATACGTATAGCACTCTATAGTCTGAATATTGTTATCTTGCATTAATAAAAGTAAATAAGCTAACAGCAATCGAAAATATAAATTCTAAGACGAATATTCACCCCTATGAAGGATGGGAGCTCAATAATTTATATCCTAATATTGTCAAGGAAACTGAGATAGGCAAGTCTGTTACTCGAAGGAGTGACAGTAAGAATGTTTAAAACATTTATTGGTAAATCCTTGGGGAAAATACCATTAGGAAGGTCTAGACAAGATAATATTCAGTTGAATCTTATGGAACAGGATATTCGGCATATGTAGTTCAATTGGCTGAGGTTAAGAAACCAGTGGAAGGCATACAACATGGAACATAAGGGTTCCATAAACTATAAAATAGTCAATAAATAATTACTACTAAAACTTAAAATCACTATCACACCACCACAATCACGTTTCACGTTAGAGTCTCTAATAGATTTTATTTTTATTCATTTTAAATTTCCTTCTACCTTTCGGAGCATATATTAAAATTTGTTTTGGTAGTCTCTATTGTTCTGTATGTTGGATGAGTGGATCTATTTTTAATTCTAACCTGACTTGGAGCTAAATATTATGTAACTTAAATTCTTAATGAGCTAATTCAAATTCTGCACATTATTAAATGACTTGGAGTAATGAAATTAAATACAATACGAAGAAAATATCACCACCTGTTGTTTTATACAGATATAATAATGGATGTGAGCTGATTGGCTAACAGACGAGACTTTATATCTTATTCAAGTTTTTGAGAAATAAACAGCAATATAAAGATAAACTGATATATATATATATATATATATATATATATATATATATATATATAGTTCATGAAAGTAAAATACTGTTAATAAGTCGTTTGAAATACTTTTTTTCATCAAAGGTTAAATTAAAATATCAAAATTTCGTAAAATAAAGGAATCCATCTTACTGGAGTTCTCTCGACCATCAATTTGCAATCCCTAAAATACACAAAATTTCATAAAATTATGATCATTAGTGTTAATAATGTAAAATTGAGGCTCATTGCCACTTAAGCATGGAATATTATGACCTCAGGAGACCGAATAGCAACTATAACTGTTATGAGCTTAAAGAACTTATAAAATCACCTCTAAGTCTAATTAGTGAACAATGTGTGGGTACTCAGTCATAAGCACGAACAGGGGATAATATCTCTTCTTGCGGATGCCGGATAATAATCATTCCATTATTTTTAAAATCTCATAGAATTACTTATGACGGGATGAACTAGTCTTTGAACCTAATAAAGAAAGAATGAAAACGTGTGACTCCTTTTAGGAGAGCGGATAGTAACCTCCCCCCCAATTCAGGTCTCAAACAGCTTTTAGAATCACATAAGTTTATAAAAAAACAGTCCTAATCTTGGAAGAAAAGGAAGTGCATGTCAAATTTAACAATTAAACGAGTCTACAAATTCCATAGTGCGATAGACCTAGAAAGCATTTAGCATAACACCGGCTGTTGGTGTCACTTCCACAAAGGTGAACATGGGATTAAGATAAAAGTACGCAAGTCCAATTTCAGAGATACTTTTTTATTTTGTAGATTAATATGTCATCAACGCAGTTTTTTCCTTCTTCCATCATAAGGTAAAACTTCGTAAATACTAGCACATTTGTTATGATAGATGTACCTTAGTCACAAGTATTGCAAATTTCACATTTATTGTTAATATTTGAATATTAATAAGTTCTCGTGAAAGGTTGTATTTTCAGACTTATATATGTTTACTTGTGACCAAAGTTATCCGTCAGTATAATGTCCCACGCCGTAGCCGAGTGGTTAAAGCAAAATGCCTAGGCGTAGAGCTACAGGACTTGCGCTGGTTCGAGTATCCATGGGGAAGAAATTTTCTCATGGAATTTCGGTCAGTATGGGACCGGTGCCCACCCAGCGTCGTGAGGAATTTGGGTAGCTACGAAAAGAGCTGCTTCAGATTGAGAAAACCAGCTATAATGGCTGGGGGACCAGACATGCTGATCACATGTTATCCCTACACTGGCAGGATGATCATCTACTTCTATGATTAACATGTGTAGATGTGAGGCCAGCAGCCGTATGGTAGGCGAAGGACCTTCTAGATTTGTCACGTCGTGGAGTTTTTGTTATAGGAATGGGATGTGATTGACATGCCGGCTTTCTCCGCCATTATAGCTTCGTTTCTTTACATGGAACAACTAATATTTGCTGACTAAGCACCGGTCCCATACACTGCAGGGAACGCCATGAGAAAATTTCTTTCCCAGGTTGACTTTTACCACTGCCTGCTAAGACAAGATGTCTTAGATCACTTGGCCACTGTGCGGACATGGGATATGTTATCTTTTTTCTAGTAAACACCTACATAGCTTAAACGTCTTTACCCATCTGAACGATATAAAATGGTCCTAAGCCTGGGAGCAAATAAATATGACTATTCAGTAAAATATAATATTGTTGTAAAGTGACGGCCATATTGTGGCGAGTAGAGGTTGGCATCCCTGCAAGATGACGCCCCTGGTCCTGGTTATATTGATGCCGGGGAATGAGATTTATCTGGCAATCTTGTCTCTAAATCGACAGAGGGACGTATTAAATTCCTTCCGGACAATAAAATGGCTGACAACTTCATTATCTCAGGCTCCACATTTGAATAATTTTAATTAAACTTTACATTCGTCACAACACTATAAAAATAACTTCATTTCCTTCATTTTTTTTATACTTCATCGATTTTATCTACATAAAGAACGAAACTTTTAAATAAAATTTTAATTGCATTCGTTAAAAAAGTTGTGATGTTATCAAAAGCCAGTGATACCATCCCTACATATTCAAATAATACTAGTTGAATATTTTTTTATCCAATTTCGCGTTGCTGGCAGTGACGGAATTGTAACCCACTTTTGAGGTTTGAGTGTCTGGATGGTTGAGTTACGTTACTCCGATGACATGATAATGAAGTACCAGTAGAGTCCCTAATAAGCCACATATGAAAATTTCAAATGTAGTCTAAACATTTTTTTAACTTTGGTCATTAAGAGAAGCATTGAATTTGTCTTCAATATGCGGATTATTGTTAACTTTTTTATATTTATTAGTTGTTAAGTTGAATTCGACGTTGGCAACCATACAAAAATGTTAACCAACTAAATGATAGGATTTAATCTGGACGTTACGTTAATGATCCAGTGCAGCCGACCTCTAAATAGTGGAAATTGATAATCAAACTTACATTCCAGAAGTCGTAGTCCCCTTCGATTCCGATTCGATTGAGGGTCTTTCAACTTTTCAGGGGTTGCCCTTTTACCAGCCGGCTGCTGGCCCTTCACATCCACATGTGTCAATCACAGAGGTAGATGATCAACAGCCAATGTAGGGGTGACATGTGGTTAGCATGTCGAGTCCCCCAGCCGTTATAGCTGGTTCCTCAACCTGGAGCCGCTACTTATTGTAGCTACCCAATTGCCTCACGATGCTGGGTGGGCACCGGTCCCATACTGGCCGAAATACCATGAGAAAATTTCTTCCCCCATGGAGACTCGAACCAGCGCAAGTCCCGTAGCTCTGCGCCAAGGCTTCCTACCTTAACCGCTCGGCTACGGCGCGGGACTCCCTTCGATTCACAAATTCAAAAACCTTTCATATGAATTTGTTATATGCGAAATATAAATATTTTTTTTACTATTTATTTAATTTGAGTAGCTACCGACGACGCTGGAAAGCTATTGATGTCTGAGCGTCGCCAAACAATAGCATCAGCAGATAGTAGCTGATAATTCTGCTGACTATTTAACTCATGCCCCAAATGGGATTCAATGACCAATCACATTTCAATGATTTTTTATTTACAACCAATCACAGTCGTGTTTCGCTAGAATTTACCAACTAAAGTTTATCATAAGTAATGCCACGAGTGATTTCCAAATTATCGATAAATTCACGACTCACGAAGTGAGGAGTGAATTTATCTAGAGAATTTGGAAATCAAGAGTGACATTTGTTAGGACTATTTAACGAATAAAATTAAGCTGTTTACTCACAAATCATTATTTAAATATAGTTATTTTAAAATATTTATATATTTAATGTAAATGGCGATGTTTGAAAACAAATGAGAAACGATAGGTACGCTTCTACTGCTTCTTTTGTTTATCACTGCAACCAGATCATATTATTTATTGCCAAAGGAACGCAATATTGTAAGGACGAGCTTTCTTTAATATGGTAATTATAACACTGATAAATATTTCGTGAAACACGACTCTGATTGGTTGTAAAACAGAAATCATTGAAACGTGATTGGTCATTGACTCCCATTTGGGGCATGAGTTATATAGTCATAATAAAGAAAGCACCTCCTTTTTAACATTCTGAATAGGTCATAGCATTATTTTGCAGTGACTGACTCTATAAAAATACGGTTCCCAGATTGTATATATAGTGCATGAATGTCAACACATAGCGCATGCGGGAGTTAATATAAAAACATTTGTAGCAATTCATTATACCACCAAAAAAAAACACTGTTCGCACTTTCTTAAATGTATTTTTTCCCAGATAATAACATTCCAGAAAAATATAATTGTCATATTTACATCATAGGACATCAGAAAGGAATTGATATACAGTTTGCTGTGTTTCATTTTTTCTCCATTAGAGTGCATTCTTACAATTTTGCGTTCATTTGGCAATAAATAACATGATCTGGTTGCAGTGATGAACAAAAGAAGCAAATGAAGCGTACCAATCGTTTCTCATTTGTTTTCAAACATCGCCGTTTACATTAAATATATCCATCCATAGTAATTCTGCCCGAAGGCAGGTCCTTCACTGCAGTCATAGCATTTATATGCTATGCTTGCAGCTTTACTAGGGAAATGTAGGTGTGGTAGCTTCCCGTTGCTTTCCACACCGGTGAAGGATGATGATGATGATGATAATGATAAGGATGATGATGATGATGATGACCATATGATTTCGGGGACCGTTTGGGCCTTAAACTTTTCCTGACATTTGTCTTACAGGTGAGGAAAAACCCCGATAAAAACCTCACCCAGAAAAACTGCCCCGACCGGGGATCGGACCCGGGCCCGCTGCGTGACAAGGCAGCACGCTACCTCGAGACCACAGCGGTGGACATTTTAAATATATACATATTTTAAAATAACCATATTTAAATATATACATATTTTAAAATAACCATATTTAAATAACGTTTTGCGAGTAAGTAAACAGCTTAATTTTATTCGTTAAATAGTCCTAACAAATGCCACTCTTGATTTTCAAATTCTCTAGATAAATTGGAAATCACTCGTGGCTTTATTTATGAAAATGGAAGCCGATTTCCCAAACGCCTGCAGTTTTTAAAATCTTTAATAACAATTTTTAACCTAGTTGAAGACGACGGCACCTGCCAGGTATATATTAAAATATTTTACTTTGTACCGGTATTTATTTTCTTATAGGCCTGTATATAAAAAAACTTAAATAACACAAGTCTACATTTTAAAACTTTTTCTCAGATGATGTAATTATAGGCCTATTGATTCCAGAAATGATTACCATTTTTGTCCATCACATCAGGTTTTTACACAAAACAAGAATTTATATTTTCACGATTTTAACGACTATAAGCACAAATTTATTCAAATTTCATTTCACATAAGATATTATTTTGTTAAAAATACTGTAAAGAACTGTCCTAATAATTTGGTGACTACCTTATAACAAAACAGAAAGCAAATGGTGTCCTATTAATATTGAAAACTTATCTTCTTGACTAGCTTGAAGTTCCTCCATTTTAGTCTCCCTCTTCAACATCCAACAGTAGTCGGCCATCATAGTATCATTCCATGTTCCCTGGTACCTCCTCTCTATCTCTTTAATATCCTGGTGAAAACGTTCACCCTGCTCTTCACTATAATGTCCCAGATTTTCAGGAAATTAGTCGATATGAGAATATAGAAAGTGAACTTTCACACTCATGTTAAAACTCAACTTTTTTAAATTTTCCAACATTTTTCCACAATTTCCTTGTAATTAGGATCTCAGTAACAGATCGGAAAGCGGTCCAGGCTGCTTTTTCTCTCTCATTCATTTTTTTTTCAAGATCTTCATCCTTCATCAGTTTCTTTACTTGCGGACCAACAGAAATTCCAGCTTTTAATTTTTTCTTGCGTGATGGAGGGAAATTTCTTACAAAGGTACTTGAAGCACGGCCCGTCCTATGGTAGAGACCTTACAAACTGCTTCATCAAGCCCAATTTCATGTGCAGTGGTGGATGCTAGACTTTTTGAGGGTCTACAAGTTGTTCATGTAGGATTGTTTTAGTTCCAGGCACAACATTTCTCCACTCTGGCCAAACTTTCACACTCCAATGTTTTTGCTGTGCCCGACTGTCCCATTCGCATAGAAACCATGACATTTTTGTGATAGCAGCTTGTTGCCCAAATAATATTCCTATAACATTAAAGTCACCGCAGATTAGTCACCTGTGTTCCTCATACTGGATACTTGCTAATAGTAACTTCATGTTCTCGAATGTCTCCTTCATCTGAACTGAATGAGAAATAGGAATAGACACATTCCCATTATGCAGTAACACACCCTTTGAAACTCCTCTTTGATGAGTCTATAAAAGTCTCCATTTGTCTTTAGGTTCCCTCCATACTATAGGAATCGCAAACGGCATTCATGTTTTCTTTCTTTTTGTCCACAATCTTAACCTCTCAACGCAATAGTGGCAAACAATAGCGCAATAGTGGCGCCCACGCCTTATCCTGGTCACCAAGTTTCACTTTAAAATAAGCGTAGTAAGATACCTTTTTTCAGTACCTGTGGCAGTGTTACAAGTTTGCGAGTCATTATAACAATATTTGGTTAGGTTTATATATTTTCTTAAAAATTGTAATAATTGTACATGAAACATTACAGAATGGGCAGCGTACGCGTTATTAACGACGACAATCATTTTCAAGGAGAAATGTCTTCTTCAGGAACTAAACTAGTGGTTGTAGATTATACCGCTAGCTGATGTGGCCTTGTCAACGAATAGCCCCAGTATTTGAACAATTAGTTTTTTTTTTCACAAAGTCTGTATATCCGTTCTTTGCTTAAGCACTGTATGTATAATTTCCACAAATATAGCAGAAAAAGTTACGATTGTACACACACTTCCGTGTAGGCATTGCCATACTTGCAGTCACACTACAGATATAAAATGAGAACAGCATTCATAATGCAAGTATCTGAGTTGAACAATACTTCCAACTTCACCAAATAACAACCTCAGCAGAAGTTATGCCAACCTAAAGGCTTAGAGGCCTGAAATGACAAATTTCCCTCCATCAATACTCATTATCCTCTGACACATATTATGCTCTTGCCAATAAATATTTGAAAACAGATAGGTCATTGTGGAAAAAAAAAACTGTACTTAATAGAAGAAAACTAAGAACAGTTCTGGAATCAGGATAAAAAATTGAACTAATACCACGTATTAGTTTCCAGTCATCTGATATCATGCAGACTAGTGTAATTAATGCAGAATAGTGTAAGTTGAGCTGTTCCATTTAGAAATTTGAAAAATTTGCAACGTATTAATCAATTTTTACAAAATTAACAATGTTGATCCTGTGGTCAGAATTTCTGATTATAATATACGAGGTCCCGGGTTCGATTCTCATCATCGGGATAATGCAACTTCGTCTTCCAGGCGCCCCAACCTCAAAAGTAATTACAATTCCTCCAATGCCAGGAATGTCGTAACACAATCTGGTGTGTTGGGGGAAAATATGACATACTTGGACCAAAGGGAGTCGTGCTGACAGGTGAATGAAGTCTAATAACAATGGTCTAGGGGCCTACATGACCATAGTAGGAAACCAGATGTAGCGAGAACAGTTAAGCTTCTTAGACTGCTATGACCAGGACATGTGAGACAATTGGGGGATGAAAGAGGGACATGGAAACATCCTATAGGAAAACATGAGATAAAACGCCCAGTAGGTAGTTCGAGAATGAGGTGGAAGAATGATTTTAACCATGATTTGAGGAGGCGATTTATACAGGGGATGATTGTAAAAAATTGGATCAGGATAGGGATGTATGGAGAGCTTATGTCCTTGCAACTATGAACCTCCGAGTTTGATAGTGCCTGTGAATTATAGTTACATTTATGTTACATAAGATATTTATTACATTCCGTTCTTTGAAAGTAGTAAATAATATATTGATCTAGGATTTTATATATGAGATATATTATATGAGTTGTATAAATCATCAGCTTACCATTACAAATATTTAAATAAACAATCTAAGATGGGCAGGACATAAGCAAAGAACTACCAAAAATGAAGTAGTTAGAAGAATTATATGTGAAAAGGAATAAGGAGATCCGGAAGACCGAATTCGAGATGGATGAACTGGAGTACTATATAATGTCAAATGTTTAAACCTCAAGAATTGGTGGACAGATGCCAGAAATACAGAAGCCTGGATAAAAATTCTGAAGGAAGCCTTGATCCACCCAGAGTTGTGATGATGATGATGATGTCTAAGGTTACAATGACCCGAAATAAGTACTCTGTCAATTAAATGAAAATAAATAATTAATTTGAAAAGTTATCCATTTTACAATCACTTTTTGCTCTTACTGTATATGTGATCCGAGCGTTTGACATACAATCTTCTGAACTGAGAAGGTAAGTTACGAGTCATGTTGTATGAAAGATGTCATTCACCTAATTGTGAGACGGGTTTAGAGGCTCTGCTAGGTTATATGGAGGAGGAGGAGGAGGTAGAAGAAGAAACAGGGTTATTGCCTTGTAGGGTCATTCTTGCACAGAGGGTTTATAGCACTGCAGAGAGCGTAGAATTAAATTTCATCCCCGCGAGTGGGGGATAGCATTTGTCAGAGAGGGCGTCCTGCAAAAATATAACAGCAAATAATAATTATCTAGCGTTAGGTCGCGTTGTATCAAATACGTCATGTTAATGGTGTATTTTTCAACATTAATTAAATAATGGAGTATGTGTGATATACTCGGACACCACAGAACGCAGATAAAAAATGTTTTCATACGTTTAGATTAAGTGCCGAATACACGCTGTGCTTTAATGTATATGTGTACATAGAACAACGCCAGTTCACAATGCTACAATATTGATACCAGTCAACTAATGTGAGAGGAATATTTCATGCAGGTAAAGTTATCAATAGCTTACCTTCGTCCTCTCGCGGCGTTGCCTAGTTCAGACCTCGGATCACCTTCCATACACTGGTAAATCCTATGTAATATTGATTGTTGGGGATATGTTGTTGAACATGTATCTACATTTGTGACACTGTGAGTGAATTGCACAACCTAAATCTAAACCACGACCCCTGTTTTTCCAATTTTTAATATTTCTATAACAACAATAAAAACTGCAAATCTACGGCTGTTACTTGCAAAAACAAATTTCTGAATAATTGCCATGGTTTCATAACCATATCTGTGGATTTTCAATTTTTTATAGTTGCTATGGAAACAATCCATCCGTCCATAGTAATTCTGCTCGAGGGCAGGTCTTTCACTGCAATCATAGCATTTTCATGCTACGCTTTGCAGTTTTACTAGGGAATTATAGGTGTGGTAGCTTCCTATTGCTTTCCACACCGGTGAAGGATAGTGATGATAATAAGGATGATGATGATGGCCGGATGATTTTTGGGGACAATTGGGCCCTAAGCTTCCTGACATTTGTCTTACAAGTGAGGAAAAACCCCGAAAAAACCTCACCCAGGAGCCTGTCCCGACCGGGAATCGAACCGGGCCCGCTGCATGATAAGGCAACACGCTACCTCGAGACCATAGCGGTGGACATATATGATATAAAAAGAAGAATAAATGCCTGAGTCGGGATTTGAACCCCCTCTAAACCATGTACGTTTAGCGCTCTAACCAACTGAGCCACTCAGTTATCCTTACACAAACATTTATGTAGTATTCTCAATTTACACGAGAGGTAGCGGGAAGTCGTTCCAACTGCCATTTAGCGGCCACCACATATATCTTAATGTTTTTCGTATTGTATAATTTGGTATATATACAGTTACTGTATTTATGTATAACTGACAGAATAAATAATAATTACTTGTATTTATTGGCGGTCGCGTGGTCTTAGTGGTTATGTCCCTTGCCTTTAGTCCCGAGGGTCGCGGTTTCAAACCCGGTCGGAATCGATACAATTTTTTTAGGATGGAAAAATTCAACGAAAAAAAACTCCGGGAGGGATTTAAACCGTGGGTTTCGAGTCTGCGTATTTTCTGGCTCGTAAAATAATCTTAACCCTGAAAAAAAAAGAAGCTTCTAAGCAAAATTTACCAATTTTCATCATCTACGTAATATTTTGGTTGCCTACTATATGTCTCAATGAGTCTGTATGCTAATCGCTTGACATCTGTAGGGAAACAAACATAACTAAATTCGTCTGGTTAAAGAACTTCTCACTAGAGAAGCACCCATGTCCAAGCAGCGGGACCAACGGGGATGAATCACCATCATTGAAAGATTGGCTGCTACAAGTTACTGGTAAACCCAGAAAATTGGATAAACCTGGGTAGATTTCTGGACAAAACGCGGAAAATAAGAACAACACTTATTCAGGAATAAATAAATATGTTAACAAATTGCAAAACCATTAATTCTTAATAATTCTACATAACTAAGTTAATGTATAATGTAATTGTATTGATATGTAATTGTAATATTATTGTGTTCTTTTTTTTAAGTATATTATTACCAAACATCAACTTATTGTAACGGACTGCCAACAGCACGTACAGCTTACTGCCCGTGCGATCCATATTTGTAAATAACATTGTATGTATCTTACTTTTAGTTTAATAAAGTCCTTATGTATTATTATTTATTTCTATTACCATGTACCGTGCCGTAGCCGGGTGGTCTGCTTGGCGTAGAGCTGCGGGAAATATGCAGTTCGCATCCTCTAGGGAAACAAATCTTCTCATGGGATTTCTGCCAGTATGAGATCGATGTCCACCCAGCATCGTAAGAAATTTAGGTAGCTACAATAAGTAGCGGCTCCAGGTTCAGAAAACCAGCTGTAACAGTTCAGGGATTCGGCATATTGACCACCCTATACTGGTTGGATGATCGTCGCACTCTTTAAGTAGCACAGGTGTATGAGAGGACAAAAGGTCTTCTTGGCCTTTCGCGCTATTGATGTAAAATACAAGACTACTATTATGTCTGCCCCGTGGTGCAAAGAGGTTAGTCACCCGCCCTTCATCTGAGTTCCGAGTTTGCGTTTCGATCACCTCCATGAGAGGTTCGTGGTAGCCGAATCGGAGCCAAGGCAGGTTTGTCGGATTTCATCTCATCTCATCTATCGACCTAGCATTACACCGGACACGAGTAGAGAGTTCACTTTTGCTAGTATTATATGAGCCTATACTTCACCCTAGTAACACTTTAATTACCTACTAGATGTCTCATTGGATCGGTATGTTTACCGCATACCAATCATGACATCTCTAGGGAAATAAGCGTAACTAAATTAAGGAGTAACTAAAAAAAGGAGAGGAAAGGCCCAACATTGTGAATATTATATATACGAACCTACATAAAAAACCTATTGTTTTCAAAAAAATACAAACTTGCTTTGTTTTTTTTCCTCACATTTAGCATGTTATTATTAGTTTAATAACTTACTATTATTTTTCTCGTAAAAATCTTGCTCTATTAATATTTTTATATCGAATACGTTAAGCTCTTTTTGTATGTTATTTGAATGCAGGCCAACAAAAAGTCTGTATAAACCGTTGGAAGTCCGTTGGCTGCCTATTAAATATCTTGGCATAAAAAATGAAATAAGAGAGAAAAATACAAAATGGCAGACGTATAAGGGCATCAGAGAGCTGCTAACACTTGTAAAAATATCATCTTTCACCGTGTGAGTCAACTTCTTACAAGAGACGTTCAAACTTTTTTTTAAGTCAATCTGTGAAACATGTGGTCACCACATCGGCTCTGAGGCGTCATAATGTTGTTTACGATCTTAAATTAACGCTCCCCTACTTTGCAAAATTATTCTCAACTCTAAATAGTTCTTATTGATGTTATATTGGAAAGCTAATGGAAGGTCATTGAAATCAGTAACAAAAAAAAAACATGAAAATTCATAATCTTCCTGGGTGAGATTTTCTCGAGTTTTTTTTGTTTTTTTTTTTTTTGTTTTTCATCTGTAAGACAAATGTTAGGATATTTAAGGCTGCATAGTCCCCGAGCACCATCTGGTTGTCATAATAAACATACATCTGTGGTCACAGGGAATACGTTAAGTCGAAAAATAATTTAAGTGTACTGTGTTCTTATCCCAAGCCTTCTTCCTTCTTTGCCTCTCACAGCCCAAGTCGAACCCTGACTTCTACCCTTTTGCGCTTTTTTAAACCAATCTTATTTAGTTACGCTTTGGGGCCTATTTCCCTACATATATTGTGAGTGGCATTACGGTCACCATGTCGCCTCAAGGGACATCTAGTATACAAGGAAACTGTCAACTATTGCATGACGAAACCTACCTTGAAATTTCTCCCAGATAAACGTTGTGATACATCAAGCCGTGTCTAAAAAATATCTAACGTTTTTAACTACAAGGCACTAAAATTCAGCGCCAAATCGCTCATTTAAACATCCTGATAATCTGTGGTCCGCGCCTATTCCCGCCTCACTTCTCTCCGTTTTACTCATGCATGGAGTCCATCAGCTCCGCACAATGGGTTGCCATTTCTGGATTTTGGCTTCGATTTATGTGTCTTGCAGTTAAAAACGGCAGATAAATTTTTGGACACCCTCTTGGTGCATCACAAAATTCTCCGAGGGAAATTTCCAGGAGGGTTTCGGCGTGCAATGATTGGTAGTTTCTTTATTAGATGGGGGAAAAGTAGGTTAAATTTTGCCCAGTTGCATCTATTTTCAGGTTTGAGGTTATTTTACGAGCCCGATATTCTTTAGACGCCTGCCTGACGGCTTAAAGTCTCTCCCAGAGGACTTCTCCATTGGATTGTTTCACCCAAGCCCTCTGCGCGCTGTAAAAAGTTACTAACCGAGGACTCTAATCTACCTTCTGAGTTCTTGGTATCTCATAAGAAAGTGCATGTTCTCCGTTATAAAAAGTACTGCAATGAAAAGTGGCGACTTTTAAACTTACTTATTTCCTGCCACCACATATATTCGAATTAACTTTGTTTCGTATAGTCAGCGGTGGCTCCATATCTCTCTTGGAGGGCAAAGGTTTGCTATAGACTGGTAGCTCTTACTTCTCAAACGCGGTGAGCTATTATATTGCTCACTAATAATGTCACACTTTGCAGAAGAGTTTGACTTTTCTTACTCATTGTACATGACTCTTATATGTTGAAATTATATTCAGTCATCACGCCCACTTAAGTCGATTTCCTACGGGTTTTCTATATTTGTCTATTTCTTGTTATGCTGGATCAATGCTGATCAGCTGACATTTGTGTTGAAAAGAAGTCGGCACGTCCTTGATCTGCTATGTGACGGTTTCCTATCTGCGGGTCCAACATTGGGGCATGTTGTTCTGCATCCTCTCCACTTCAGTCTGATGGCTCTTACTCTGTTTGATGTTGCTAATATTTGTTACAGTGACCCATTGTCCCAGGATCTTCCATTCCATCTTTGTCTGGCATATGTACAGTGCGGTAATCTGTCTGTTAGTCGTCGGCCATGTTTGACTAGAGTATAGCAGTGTTGGATAGACATAGGTTTCGAGTGTATGAGGAGTATGAACTGGAGGACATAGAAAACTACACACACACATACCGATACTAGTAAAATTGAATGAGAACATACCCAGTTCATATTATCCTCTATATAGGTCGCGCAAGGGATTTTGAAGAATGTCCTTGACCGTAAATCGAATGGGAGAGCCTATCAAGACTGCTGAGCTGTGAATTCCCTGTCTGCCACGTGTACAAACAAAACAGTTCCTCTACAAAAACATGTACAGTCCATAGAGAATTATAGTGAGACGCGGATGTGTTGATTTTAGATTTTAAACCGTGGACTTTAATTATAATATTTTGAACACTTGCTGCCTGAAGTCTTAAAATTATAGTGCATGTGAATGTCGAGTCCCCCAGCCATTATAGCTAGTCTTCTCAACCTGGAGCCGCTATTTATTGTAGCTACCCAAATGCCTCACGATGCTGGGTGGGCATCGGTCCCATACTGGCAGAAATTCCTTGAGAACATTTCTTCCCCCATAGAGACTCGAACCAGCGCAAGTCTGTGCGAAGGCATCTTGCCTTAATCATATGGCTACGGCGCGGGGAAGACTATAAATTGTTTAAAATAAAGTGGCATTTAGTGGTTATTTAAAACATTAAGAGTGTGATACAAACCAACTACAGTGTGTGTGTGTGTGTGTGTGTGTGTATATATATATATTACATATATATATATATATATATATATATATATATATATATATACATATATATACTTCCTCCACGGATAAAGATACCCTAACTCACTGGCACTATTGATCCCGTAGGTTCATGGCCGCGCGGATATAAGCTCTCCATATATCCCTATCTCGAGCTAATGTTTTCCAATCATTCCCCGTATAATCTACTTCCCTCAAATCATAGTTAATGTTATTCTCCCACCTCATTCTTGGTCTACCAACTGGGTGTTTTCCCTCTGGTTTTCCTATAAGAAGCTTCCATGCACGTCTTTCATTCCCCATTCGTGCCACATGTCCTGCCCACCGCAGTCTACGATAAAGATTACCTATATTATTTAATTTTTGTAGTGAATCATTGCTAGGGTTATACAAAATAATCACAACTAAGTCAATGCTTCAACGAGGGTCAACAAATATAGACCTACTTCGTTCTGCTGATGATGAGACTAGTCCCGAAAGGCCTACAGAGTGTTAAACCATTTTAAGTTGAGGAGACGGACCTAAAGGTGACTATTTTTATAGTTTTATTCGTAAATTTTATTATTGACACACACACACACACACACACACATATATATATATATATATATATATTATATATATATGTACACATTGTGTTGCATATGTTAATGTTACTCCGTCTAATGAGATTAGAGTATATGTGTCATCAGCTGTGTTTTTGCCATATTCATTGATAGGTCCGCGAGTTTACTTGGTGTATAGAGTTGTTGAAGCATTGTCTGTAATTCGTCTGATGTTTTAGCAAACAGAAAACATCATAGGCGAATCTTAGATGTGTTAGGCAACTGTTTGATATGAGCAGTCTGTTGTATTATGCTCTTGTCTTAGAGTTGACTCCGGCATTGAGTTTATGGCAATCAGGGAAGGCCTCCATCTAAAAAAGATAGTCTTATTCTCGCAAGACGTATGAGGCGTTGAACGCTGGAAATGTAAAGGATCTTACAAAGGGAGAGGTTAAACAAAGCAGAGATAGATAAATAAAAAACATATCTTATGGTACCGACTGAATAAAATCGCTTACTTTTTAATACCTCAGTCAGGAACTGAAACTTGAATTAGCATAAACCTGAAGAAAATGGAAATTTATTTAATTTTTAAGATGTGTTTGGTTAATTTTGTTAAATTTCCACCGTTACCAAGCACATACTGATAAAAATGAAGATCTTTACAAATTATTAATGGATTTAATCAGTTTTGTTCATTCTTGGAAAACACGCTTCTTTATAAATTTTGAATTTCTGCTGCCTCTTAAGACATGAGAAGATAATACAAAATTTATGGAGTGAAATGGAGCGAAGTAAAGTGAATTAAATGGGATTTATTCCTATAAACTATGCAACACAACACCTTTACTGCAATATTTAACTGGACTTTAAGTCAAAATCAACAAGATTAAACTTAATATCCCAAGTTTTTTATCTCTCTCTCTCTCTCTCTCTCTCTCTCTCTCTCTCTCTCTCTCCCTCTCTCTCTCTCTCCCTCTCTCTCTCTCTTTTTAATTCCGACAAAATTGTACCATTTAAATGTATTCCAAGTGACGCGACGTATCTAACGATAAAAAACGCAAAATAACTTTAATTTTGATATGTTATCTGCAGTGGTGATATAGAGTTTTTTCTGTAGGGACTACTGCTGGGTGGGATTTGTTTTTACGTTCTCTCCAGGCCTATAGATTTTTTTCTATGCTTCTGGGTGGAACATTTGATGGAATTATAACGATTTGATTATCATCAGCTTCTTTTTCGACATCAAGGATTAGGCCTTTTGCCTGTTCCGGCTTAAACCTGTTCACGCCATCTCTTTATAGGTCGGCCAACACTTATTTTTCCTATAGTTCAGGACGGCTTTTGCTATTCTAGTTGGTGGCATGCGTTGAACATGGTCTCTCCAATTAGTCCTATATATTTCGATGATTGCCGTAATTGGTTGTATATTAAGTTCATTCCTGACGTATATGTTCCCTCCTATGATCTAACAACATACAACCTGCCACAAAACGAAGATATTTCATTTATGAAGATTGTATTTGATTTAACTGGTCTGCAGTTAATGTCCAGTTCTCACTGTCGTATGTTAATGGTGGTCATGCAATTATTTTACGATTTGCTTATATAATTGTAAAAATTCATGACTAGGTATCAACATTATTTATTTCGAATATAATGATCGATAATTATGAGATATTGTAATTTTTTAAGGAAAATGTTCTGTTTTTTTAACAGTTGAGGACAATTCCATATATTTTATAATCAAAATTAAAGTAGGAAGTAACACTATGAGGTATCTTCAATTTATGAATGAGTTGGAGAAAATATTTTTTTTATATATCATTTCATAAAGTTGCGTGTTTTCACGATACCGGTTTCAAAGGTCAAATTTACTTTCATTTTCAGTCAAACTGAGTTGGAGTTTGACTGAAGATGAAAGTAAAATTGACTTTTGAAACCGGTATCATGAAAACACGCCACTTTATGAGGTGAGATGTAAAACTATTTTCTCTAACTCATTCATAAAAGTCTTATTCATTCAAATTCAACCCAAAGGAAATCTCACTCCTGGGAAGACAAGAACGAGAAGTCATTGTTTTAGTGGGT
The DNA here is from genome assembly GCA_030220185.1 of Diploptera punctata. Lineage (NCBI taxonomy): Eukaryota > Metazoa > Arthropoda > Insecta > Blattodea > Blaberidae > Diploptera > Diploptera punctata. The sequence continues at coordinate 837,997 of JASPKZ010008378.1, forward strand.
ATCAATGTCTTATCGATTAGGTCATAGAGTCAGTTTCTGTACTGTTTTGTATAGCCCATGTCCTTAGTCTCTGGTTCCGAGGTTCGCAGGTTCAAACCCAGCCTCAATTCATGGAATTTAAAGGACGTAAAATCCTAATATGTATTTTTTTTCGGAAGGGAAGTAAATGTATGGTACCCTGCAGAACATAGCTATTCAGAACTACCTACTATCGCATTTTAAAAGTTATTGATTCTAATGTGGCAGATTAGTGCGATGGATTTAAGCACCATAACAAAAGAGAGGATCATCTTCTTTATCTATGGGGCTTAATATAATGATATAATTTGAAGCCTGAAATAAGATGAGTTTGAGCAATTTTTTTCAGCCCTTTCTTAAACAGATTTGAACTGCTATATTAATAATCTGAGCTGTTAATGAGCGTCACCAAATAAAATTATTCGAATTTGTGAATTAAATGTCTGTAAAGATCATAGTGTAATATGTTAGGTATAACAACTGAAGAGCTAATGAATAAACATTTTCATAGTGGATTATTTTATAAATATATACATATATTTCAAATGCACGAAAATACCTTTTCCAGATACATTACAATCCAACATACAGAAAGACGAGAGACAATTTTGAATAATATATTTGAATGGACCTGTAAAGGATTGTAACAGTAATAGAAATATATATTTTATTCAGACGTCCCCTTGGAATGTGTCGTCCCGATACACCTGAGCAGCAGCAGTCTTGGATATAAATCAGTCTCAAAATGGAGGTAGAATCGTCAGTATCTAGTTCTAGGTCATACTTTATTTTATTGATCACGTAGAATATGGAATATAGTATTTTCTTCTCCTGGCCTCATTTTGTTTGTTTGTTTACTAAACAAACTTGTATCGTGATTCATATGTTCACATTTATTGTTTGAGCGTCTCCTTTCATGTCATACAAAACACATACAGACGGTGGATATGTCATATGATACAGTATGTTTTAAAAGTAACTTGCAAACTAGACTCAGTGAGCTGCATAAAAATTACGCTTTTATTTCTTTGCGTCCTCTTCGAATACACTAGCAAGGAATCTGTCAACCATTGAAATCTACCTAGAAATTTCTACCACAGAAACGTTATGATAGGTATAGGCCTACCAAGGACGTGTATAAAAATTATCTTCCGCTTTTAACTGCAAGGCACTAAAATTCAGCGCCAAATCTCTCATTTAAACTCGGGGAAGTAATATAACTCCTAAATTGGCGGATGGAATAATCCTCACAACCTGCCGTCCGCGCCGTGTCTCGCCTCAACTGCATTCCATTTTACTCGTGCAGAGAATCCATCGGCTTCGCATGGTAGGTTGCCATTGCTGGATTATGGTTTCGATTTCTGTGCCTTGCAGTTAAAAACGACAAATACATTTTTGGACCGGGCGTTGATATATCACAATGCTTGTCTGTGAGAAATTTCACGGTACGTTTCAGCATGCAACGCTTGATAGTTTCCTAGTAAGATTTAAGCGACATTAAGGGCCAATTCATAATCAGCCATGGGCTGCACTATTCCTCTCCCAATCTACCTTGCTTTAACCTTTCCCTTTTAAACTACTTTACCTGTTACACGCCTCCCAGTGTACCGATACACGATCTGTCGGCACAGAATTTTTAACTCTAGATCATATACAGGAAAATCCGCGAAACGCACTTCCAATTAAAACTGAACTTTTTTGCGCAACAAATTCTATATTTATTTGAAACACAGAAACTACCCAATTGTTATTACTCACATTGTCAATGAAGATCGTCTACGTTTGAAGTCTTACGTTAGGTTAGGATGCCTAGAAAGCGTAATGTTACGTTTGTACGTTTAAATCATCACATCCACACAGAGGTGGAAGTCATTTAGCCAGTTTTGGATTGATATGTGGTCAGCATGTCGGTTCCACAGCTATTATAGCTGGTTTTCTCAACTTATTGTAGCTATCCAAATTCCTCATGATACTGTTGTGGGCGCCCGGACCCACACTGATCGAAATTCCACGAGAAAATTTATTTGTCAACAGGGACTCAATCGAGCGAAAGTGTAGCTCTGCACGAAGCATCGTGCCTTAAATCCCTCGAACACAGTGCAGGACAATATACATTTATTAAAATAATGAAATTCGACATAACATGAAATAAAAAAATAGCAATGATATTAAAATTTTAGAAAATTCGTTTCTCAAAACCCCACTCTTAATGAAATTAACTAATACGCATTGCATGTCATTCAAAATCGAAATCATATTTAGCAACTATAGACCTAATGTAGGTCTTCTTCTTATTCATAATTTGTAGGATTTTCATCTTGTTTATTTCCCAAATCACTCCTCGGAGGAAGACGTATTGGATGTGCATCCACTGTCTATCCATCTCTCGGCTGGTCTTCCTCTTGTTCTTCTCCCGTCCATTGGTCTATCTTCTTTAGCTCTTTTTCCAAGTCTTCCATTTTTTCTATATGACCTTTCCAATATTTTCGTCTATCTATAATAAATTTGGTTATGTCTTGAATATGACATTTCTCCCTAATTTCTGTGTTGTGTATCTTATATCTTACAATATAGGTCTACTATGTAAATTAATTTGTGATCCTCCTAAGAGAATGAGCCTTCCGTGTAGCAGGCCTGTTAGTTACAATCCCTTCGAATACACTAAAGTTGTCTCGGGGAAAGAAAGAAGAACCTTCAAACTTACGAAATAGGTTTTAGCACCAAACTATGAAATCTAATAAAGACATCAATGCAGCGGAGTTTGCAACAGGCAGCGGGTAGCGTGACGTCTTGTAACTTATCATACTGTCAACTTTGCACTTGGTCTAACTGAATTCAATATACAGACCGGGGTTCAATTACACTTCAAACTTCAACAGGTGATATTTCTATCTCTGATATAATAAATTGCATGATTACTGCTTCAATATTACCTGTGTTGCGCCTATTATACTCAAATATCCAGACAGAAAAAGAAAATCTATACAACGTACGTATGTCTATATAAACGCAACCGGGGTGCTAGAAGTGAGCCCAGTCATATTTGGGATTGTTTTTATTTTAATGGCAGCGAGCAGACAGAGTTCTGAACTGTTCAGGATTTTCGGCGAGTTTGCAGCTGGGTGGAGTCTTTTGGAGTGTCATTTATTATTTTTAAGTATTGAATTAGCTGTAAACTAAAAGGTATTAATAGTCCCCAGAAGAAGGTTGTAGCCCTCTTCTTTTTTTTCCCCCAGAAGAAAGTTGAATTTTACATGCAAAATAGTTGTTAATGGCAAGTCGAATTTTTTTCCATGTAAAAGTCAAGTTTGAAAAAATAATTACAACCTTGTTCTGGGTTTATTCGGTTTTTCTTAGTATTAACTCTGAAATGGAGGTTATAAAATTAATAAATTATACCTATATTCACAGTAAGGTTAGAACGTTTTTATACAATCCACATAAGAAATTCATGAGAAGGTTTCGGGGTGACCTGGATATGGCACTCTTCGAAAGCGGTGCCTCTATAGACTTTTGCCCTAAAGTGCAACATTGAGAATTTTGAGTCGAGGATGCAATGCGCTGGTTAACTCTGGTATTTATCTAATCATAATTTTGAAGTTAAGACACCACTCTATTGGCATAAACTCGCGGTTCATAAATCCATCATTACTTGAAATCGCTTGGCACGCGGTTGTTGGTACTTCACATTTGGATTAGTTTTCACTTGCAGGACATCCATCTCCATTCAGCCACAATCTCATCTGTAATGTGGAAGAAACAGAGAACAATGGTTCAAAGATCCCTCAAGAAAAAATCGATATTCTTTAAAAATAATAGATAGTTGCAATAACAAATAGTACTTGTATTTAGACGGCGTTATGCATCAACCGGCTATGCACCATTATGTAAGTTTCGATAAAAATACATTTAAAGTTTAAGTCAGTCTTTGCTATTTATTGTAGCGCCAAACAAACAATACTGGATATTGCAAGTTATTTTCCTTTGTTTAACAGTTATGCATCAACAAACAAAGATCGAAACATTTGGCGCTTAGATGCATGATGCAACATTTAGATTAGCATTTATGAACATCTGGTTTTATAGCGTTAGTTGCAAAACGTAGAATATCTGATAGGACTGTTGGCGTTTACATTTTGCTTTAATAATAAGACTATATTTAAAGATTTGGCGCTAAAAGTGTCCGTAAACTTACTTCATAGGTAAATGCAAGAAATGGCATCAAAATATAAATTTTTAAGATAATGACACTTAGCGGGTTGATCCATAACATCGTCCATTTTAATTTCCTTAAATACATAGATTGAATCAGTAATGCATTTCTGCCGCGCCAGGAATTTTTATAAATACGATGTGCATATTTCTCCCTAAGAATTCGCAGGCTTAGAAGAGAGGTGAGGGGAGAGAACATATTTTTATGTCTCTTGTCTCTGGTGAAACATCCAGCCAATCCGAAAGTCCCGTGTTTTTACTAGAATTGTAGATATAAAAATAAGTTCTAAATTATTCGAATTGTATTCGTTAGAGGTAAAGCCAAATAAAATGTCCGCTGCGCAAATACCAAACATCGCCCAAACACCTCCTCCCTCTTTCTTCCACTTCTCTCATCACTGTGTCAATCACATTCTCACATCTAGAGATGCATTTGCCCGCGTCCCCTACCCTGTCTACCAACTGTCAGCTGATCTTGAAAGTTAAAAACAACGTCCGCTGGCGCACAAATTATTTGGCTATACCTCTATGATTTTAAATTAATTTATGCGCTCTATTAAATTAATTTAGGGTTAGTTTAGGTAGGAGCTACCACTGGGAAGAGATTATCTTTAGAGGCACTGGATCAAAGCTATATATATGTAAAACATTATGCATAAAAATAGAATTGTTCCATGTGAAGTGAATTTTGAAAAGCGGCGGACTGTAATGTTATGACTTTGTGGACACACTGTAGAATTGATTTACAGACTACGATCACGATTATATTTATTTTATGTTATTTCTGTTTCCAAGGCGACTATAGAAAGACAGAAAAACAACGGCCGTCAATTGCAAAACACGGTCTGAACAACGATTAAGGTTTTATAAAATTTAATATCTTCCGTGAGAACTACAGAAAATCTGTGGTAATTATAAACCGATCGGGTTGACACAAGCGGTAGAATATTAAATACTTACTTCTTAGTTCCCGGATTCAAATCCAGACGCCGACCAACCTTAAAGGTTTTTTTATTGGTTGTTTGTCAATTGAAAGGGCAAATGCTGGGTTATAATTTCATTCCCATCAATAGGAACTTCAAACTCGATGCTATTATTTTTGCAGACGATTTAGCTCTTCTGGCACTTTCCGAAAATGATTTGCAACAATCAATTTATAATTTACAAAAAATAGCTGCCGAATTTAATATGGAAATATCAATTAACAAAACTAAAATTATGGCATTTCATGGGAAGGACCTCATGCAAAGTAAAATCTGTCTCCAGAATAAAATTTTAGAGAGATCTAATCAATTTAAATATCTTGGACATTATCTCTCTATCTGGGATGAAAAGGATATCCCTGAAAAAAAAAACTAGTTATAGTAAAAGTTTGGGAATTATTAATCAAATTATGAAACCATCCCGTGTACAAAAAAAAAAACAGATTACGTTTATATAATACTTTGGCTATACCAGTGTTGACCTATGGTAGTGAAGCATGGACACTAAAAAGACAACATGAAAGCAGAATAATGGCTTGTGAAATGAGATTCATGCGCAGAACAGCGGGTTACACCAGGTGGGATCGGAAAGGAACACCGATATCTTAAACGAATTGAAGACTACGCCAATTTTGGAATATATTAAACAGTACCAACTAATTTGGAAACACCATCTAGAAAGAATGAGTTCAAATCGGATCCCCAAAACTGTTTATAATTATATACCAAGAGGGAATTTTTCTATAGGCTCGTAACAGGCCTTGGCCTAATACTTGGAAGGAAGAAGAAGACGAATTTCATTATGAAGACCCCTTTCTTAGTAACATTAAAAAATAAATAAATAGACTCTATATGATGTTTAATGTGAAAGGTGTTTACAATACACACACACACACATATATATATATATATGTGTGTGTGTATAGATATAGATATTCCCCTGCTTAGAAACAAGTTGTTTTAAACGTATTTATTTATTTTATAGGAGATCTCAGTGAAGTTGTAAACACTAAGTTACACATTTCACATGAATAGCATTATTTTGAAGAAATGAGTTTAACACATTATGGATTAAAAAAAGGTTTTCTTTTAATTGGAGTTAGAGCAGTCTGGTTCTAAGCAGGAATTATATTTAATTATAGCAAAAATTTAACTGAAAAAAAAGTGTATAGGAATCACTCTGTAAAATTGAATTTGCACATAAACTAGGTCATGATGTCAGTCACAAAAGAACAATCGATATAAATCATAAGGATAGATAAACTGTTATTGAAATTCATGTAAATGTCTGTATTTTTGTGTAGATCGATAGTAATAAATAAAGACATACTGGTTTTGTATATTCCATTCCCCTGATTATATCTGTTTTTTAACAGTTTAATTAAATTGATGTTACAATTTATTTTTGCCCTAGTTGTTTTAATAAATTAGACATCCGTTTCTCTCTGATGTTCCTCCTTTTATTCAAAAAAACTTCATTAACTTTGTTTAATATGTAAAATATGTATTGTTTTAATTAAACTGGTATGTTTAATTTATATTTTCAAGGAAATATGTTTCATTACCCTTTTTTTTCGATGAAAACATTCCCAAAAAGATAATGTATATTGGAAACTTGTTTATACAGCTATGTTGATGTCAGCTGAGTTGTCTGCCCTGCGTGACAGCCATCTTTATCCCCAGAACAAACACCTGGTACTCATTTCGTTAGAGGCTGAGTCGACCCCAGGGCCATAGTTCCGCCAGAAGGTTTGGGTCAGTTTAAAAATCCTGACTCCACCGGTACTCGAACCCTCGACCTTCCGGCTTGTAGTGTAGTGCCTTAACCACTATGCTACGGCATATATATTAAAAACGTTACTGCTATAAAGTAAAAATTATCTTTAAAATGCTTAGACGGAAGTTCAAAACCGATGTACCGGTACCTCTCATGAATTGAGAATTATATATATATATATATATATATATATATATACAAGAAAAATAAATGTTTGTGCTAGATTCCTCAGTAGCTCAATTGGTAGAGCACTAACGTATATAGTTAGATGTATGGAATTCAAATCTCGGCTCAGTCATTTATTTTTGTTCTCGTGTCATATATATATATATATATATATATATATATATATATATATATATATATTTTAAAGCAATTTATTTAGGTCTACTTATTGTAAATGTCTATCTATACTTTTCATCCCAACATTGTGTTTGCTGGAGTCATTTAAGAAGGCTAATTATAGTCCAGCCGCTGAATCCCTACCCCTGACGTTTTTACGACAGTGTGTGGATATTCAGTGAGTGGGGCCGCTTTATGTACCACGCGGAATATCAAATCATGGCGGTTAGCAGAAATATAGCCGACAACATCGCAGCAATTTCAAACCTTACTAGCGGCGTCAAGAGCAGTGATTGGTTGTGGTAGACGTCCAATCCCACTTCAACTATTTCCTTATGGGCAGTAGAGGGCGAGTTTCTCCCTTTACCCCTCGTACAACCTAAACGTCAGGGCTGGAGACTTAGCGGCTGAACTGTAGTTACGCTTGCGCTCGGTGGGCGCATGGCTAGCCCTGACTGGGATGCCAGGTTCGAATCCAGGCGTTTCCGGAGGTGTATTGTTGGTGGGCCAAACCGGTATTTTTTCGGGATTTATTCGGTATTCTCTCGTTCCTCGAATTAAATCCCACCAATACACTGCATTCTTCTTATCGTGTCATTTCATCTGTCATGTTAGATAGAAATAATTTGGTTTAGCAAACCACAGTTGTTTAAGATAAGTGGATCTAATGTAGCCTCCTTCCTCATGAACCGAACCTTGGTGTGTCAACTCATCTAGTGCGGGATATAAAAGTCATGTGTGATGGACCATGAGAAAGGCACCACGACATAAATATTTTACCTTTTTCTGCAAAAACATTAAAAATACATTCGACCATTATTTTGAAACAAATTTTGCGACACCATCTTTATTGTAAACAAATGAACATTTACATTCTGTCATCTTGAGAGATTTAGATAGAGAAAATTACGTTGTTTGTATGTTTATATTGTTTTCGATCTTATTTGTTGTACAGAATTAATTAAATATGTCCTTCCTGTCGAAATCTAAGCTCCAATTATTATTGGGGTTAGGTTTCTTATATACCATTCTCGTAAGTGACGTCTTTTTTATTAACAAAATTTAATTTTGGATTTTTCTTACAAAGGCTAAACTATTCTTTCGAAGTAGAGGCCAACAGATTCTATAGTCTTGAACCAACTTTTAGTGAGGTTTATTATAATGCGATGGTTACATTTTTTAGTGTTTTTATGTGAAAAATGCATTGAGACTCACTTCCACGACTTAAATGTTTTCGAAATTTCAAGCAAGAAATCGGCCGTGGATCGAAACAGATGGTAATCTGAAGGCGCAAAATCAGGGTTCTATGCTGGGTGTGACAGGGTTCAATTCCTCCCAGTTCCTGCATTTTTGTCATGGTTGTTCGCGCAGTTATGGGGTCCGGTCGGGTTTGAAACCGCGACCCTCAAAATTTAACGAACTCGTTCCAATTGTTGAGATCGAAGATGCGCATCTACTGCACGCCCATTTGGAACAAAGTCCCATGAATCACACCATCAGACACACAACATTATATTAATTACTGACATTACGTATGAGTATTAAAACAATAAAATTTGTACCTATTGTGGCAGTCGTCCTCAACAAATTATATTTATATAAAATATTCAGCTAGGCTTTTCGGAACCGGTTCCAATTTCATAGCTGATCATTGGGTACTGGTTGTTTTTAACGAATATATTGTATAGTGTGTTCGTCTGGTAGGGCGTGTTCTCGTTTTACCGTGTCTTTCCTTTTTTGCTTCATAATTTCTATTTCTTCTAATATGCTTATTTAATAGATCAACACACTATGAAATATATTCGTTTAAAACAATCAGTACTCAATGAACAGTTTTGAAAATTGAACCTGTTCCGAAAGGCCTAGCTGAATATTTTATACAAATATAATTTGTTGAGGACGACTGTCACAACAGGTATAAATTTTATTTTTTAAATATATAACAACAATCTCAACGGTGCAAAATGTTTATTACAAGTTTTACTTGTGAGACAACGTAATATTATATGTTATTATGAAAGCATCCAAGTTGACTCCTTTTTTCTTTACACTCTGTACACTAACGTAAATAGTGTGTGTCTAAATGAAACTTGTAGAATTGTGAGACAATTCAACTGATCCTAGTTGATGAGCGCTTTGCATTGTATTTACTTATCCAGGCCATCAGTTGACGGTTATATGTTTAACTTAGGGGGGGGGGGGGGTCGCAAAATTTCTCTGCGGTGGCATAAACGTTGCAAAGTTTATATTTAAAACGTTGGTTTTTGTGCCACCATCTCGTGGGGTAGCTTGTGAAAGAAAAGAGCGAGGATTAATGTACACTTGGTCTTGTCAGTCTGTAGGATAAATAATTCACAACAAGCTTTATGTAGTTAAACCCTTGATGTATACTTACTGCCACAACCACTTTGTTTGACGTCGCCCTGACATGGTATTACAATAGGCAACCGATACGACCTACTTCACTACCTGACCTATATTATATATGTGTAATTATGCTTCTTCTTCTTCTTCTTAAACATAATTTGTAGGATTTTCATCTTGTTCATTTCTAAAATCACTCCTCGGAGGAAGACGTATTGGATGTGCATCCACTGCCTATCCATCTCTTGGCTGGTCTTCCTCTTGTTCTTCTCCCGTCCATTGGTCTATCTTCTTTGGCTCTTTTTTTGCAAGTCGGTTGTCTTCCATTCTTTCTATATGACCCTTCCAATATTTTCGTCTATCTATAATAAATTTAGTTATGTCTTGAATATGACATTTGTTTCTAATTTCTGTGTTGTGTATTTTATCAAATAATGTTTTCCCCTGAATAGTTCTTAAGATCTTCATTTCACATGTGCTTAATATTTGTTTAGTTTTTGTTTTATCAGCCCTAGTTTCTGCTGCGTATACGATAACTGGTCGAACTATCGTTTTGTATAAGCAGGTTTTGCTTTCTGTTGACATATGTTTGTTGCGCCAAATATAATCTTTCATATATCCTGATATTTGAGCAGCTTTATCAGCTTGTTTCTTTACTTATTTTATTAAATTTTTAGTATTTGTTATTAATACCGCTTCTAATTTGCATCTTACTGGTTCGTTTGATATTGTTAAACATTTATATTAAATTGATGTAAAGATCTTTGTAAATTATCTTCAGAATCTGAAAGGAGAATGACATCATCTGCGTAACATATCAAGTGAAATCCAGTGTTTCCCATTTTATAACCCAAACGTAGTGATATGTTTTCAATAATTGTATCCATTATAACATTAATTATCTTAAAAGGTGCAGGTAATATTTTATTTACCAACTTTCTTCAAGAGCTTAGGTCATTAGCGTCGTAATTCAAATCTGGGCGACACATTTTGCTCTAAAGCTTTAGGTGTTTTTACCATCTGTAAAATGTACCACACGGTACCTACTTTCCTCCCGAAGGAAGCATTCTCAAGTTTTCTACGTCACTAACTCTATCAGGTGCAGTGTCCTTTGTAAACAACATGAAACAACATTTGATTTTACCCGATAAGTGGTTACCTCTGCGTGATAATATTGTGTCAAATTAAAAAAAAACTCCCTCTTAATGGCACGACAGGCCTAGAAGGCCCTTTGCCTAACAGTCGGCTGCTGGCCTCACATCCACATGTGTCAATCACATAGGTAGACGATTATATAGCCCGTGTAGGGGTAACATGTGGTCAGCATATCAGGTCCCCAGCCGTTATAGCTGGTTTCAAACTTTATTTTTTTTTTCCAAAAGTGATCACTACCAAGTGTTCAATGTTCATTTATGAGCAAATGGCCCTTAGAGGACAAAATAAATAAATAAATAAATACAAAACAGAACTAATCGTGATACTTAAGATTCTAATAAATGATATAAAAATAAAACAAATCTCAAACTTCAAATGTTTAGGCTCTGAAATATCGCTAAAGAATAATCAACAAGATCAAAATAATGAAATATTAAAAACTCTAATGTATGTGTGAAGTATTAGAAGACCAATAGGATGCAAAACAAGGAAGAATGGCTTTATTTTGTCAATCTAAGGGTCTGAAGCCCAATCTATTAAAATAATATATGAAATAAAATAGTTATGTCAGAAATAAAGTTTCTGAGATATATAGCAGGAAATACAATTTTAGGTAAACGACGCCCTCCATGGTAGCCTTACCTTGTCGTGGTGGAGTGGCTTGCGTGCTTAAATTACCCTGAGAGATATGCCGGCGGTAGCATTGTTGTCGATAGGGTTACCCATGCCGGACTGGTCGAAGGTGATAAGCCAGACGAAAAAAGTACCTTGGTCGAAGGAGTGACGATCGTTCACCGTAAAAATGCAACCGTCAAGAAATGCGGACATGGGTTCAACTGGGGTAAAATTTTCCGGAGGTCAAATAGTCCCCCATTCGGTTCTCCGGGCGGGGACTACTTCAGGAAATCCATGCCAATGGCTCAAACACAGGGACATGTTCCTAGGAACAAAAAAGCATATGATTCAATTAAGAGGGAGTAGTTATATAGTATCCTGCTGGAGTTCGGAATTCCTAAAAAGTTATCTAGACTTATACGAATGTGTCTAAATGGCACAAAGAGTAGGGTGCATGTAGGCAAACAGTTTTCGGACATCTTTGAAATCCAGAATGGGTTGAAGCAAGGAGATGCACTATCTCCTCTACTATTTAATTTTGTACTAGAGCATGCCATCAAATCTTTAGTGGATGAGGAAGGCGTACAACTCAATGGTATTAATAAGCTCTTAGTTTATGCTGATGATGTAGTACTATTGGCCGATAGCGAGGAGATACTAAAGGACAACACGCACTCGCTATTGAGTAACACTAAGAAATTAGGACTCGAAGTAAATATCAATGAAACTAAATATATGGTCACACGTAGAAATACATTATATAATGGAAATGGGCAGCTAATGACAAATGAGAGAAATGTTGAGGAAGTGGCTGAATTCAAATACCTAGGAACAATAATCACAAATATGAATGAGATGCACAAACAAATTAAACATAGGCTCAATTCTGGAAATGCATGCTATTATGCATTGCAGAGACTTTTGATGTCCCAACTCCTTTCAAAAAACGTTAAGCTGAAAATATATAAAACTATTATCCTACCAGTTATATTATATGGGTGCGAAACATGGACTCTTACTTTAAGGGAGGAAAGGAGATTACGAGTATTTGAGAATAAAGTACTTAGGAAAATGTTTGGAGCAAAGAGACATGAACAAACAGGTGAATGGAGAAGACTACATAACAATTAACTGCATGGTGTTTATAGGAAGCCAGATATAATAAGAGCAGTCAAGTCTCGTACACTGCAATGGGCAGGACATGTTGCGCGTATGGGGAATGAAAGAGTGCATGGAAGCTTCTTGTAGGAAAGCCAGAGGGAAAACGCCCGGTAGGTAGACCAAGAATGAGGTGGGAGAACAACATTAACTATGATTTGATGGAAGTAGATTATACAGGGAATGATTGGACAGCATTAGCTCAGGATAGGGATGTATGGAAGGCTTATGTCTGCGCGGCCATGAACGTACGGGTTCGATAGTGCCAGTGAGTAAGTAAGAGTAAGTAAGATAAACGGCGAAATACAAAAATAAAATTAAAACTAAAAATAAAAAGATTGTGTTACTGTAGGCTCTAAGATAAAGAAAATATAATTGGTTCCAACATGATACTAGACTACAAACCCGGAGGAAGATCGAGGACAAGATGGAGGTCGGGCTAACAAGCTCAATCCTGGCAACTGATGATTGCAGAACAAAACAAAATGCATAGTGGATAAACAGCCTTGCCAAAAATGCACAGATTTTGTTTTCGAGTTAGAACTAAAATTGGGCTGGGTTTGAACTCGCTATAATCTCTTAAAGTTATTAAACATCCAAATGCGATACCCAGATGAGCTAATGAAGAACTATTTATTAAATACTTTAAATCAGTTTGACGTGTACAAAATAATCCAAGGTTTCAGCGACATATCTGACACAAGTTTAATTTATATTACAACCAACTATCATTAGCAAAGTATAATCTCGAAGTTGGAACGAGAGAATACGATCAGTACGCACTTACAGAGGAGTTGCAAGACAGACTAATTTAACATAAGAACCAAAGGTGTAAGAAAAAAAAGAAAAGAAAATATCAGTTGCTGAAGTTGTTTAAATTTGACAATAAACCGTTATTAAAAGCAGATAAGGATATAAGATTCCAGTTTTATCGTCCAACCATAATTTAAACACATGATCACATGATAAAGCTATTATTATTATTATTATTATTATTATTATTATTATTATTACTATTATTATTATTATTATTGCTATTATTATTGCTATTATTATTACTATTATTATTACTATTATTATTATTACTATTATTATTATTACTACTATTATTATTATTATTATTATTATTATTATTATTACTATTATTACTATTATTATTACTATTATTATTATTACTATTATTATTATTATTATTATTATTATTATTATTATTATTATTATTATTATTTCTTGGTTAGTATACCATTAACATAGGACATCTGATCACTAATATCATATAGGCTCCATTATCTAAAATTCCCGCAACTGAAATTCCCTAACAGGAATTGGCGGACCTTAAAATCATTTGAAAGAAATCTAAATTTATATTTCCTTTAACTTCGATTTGAGTATTACTTCGCGCTTACATGCATGCATTAATTAATTGGAGGTTATTTTTCAAATAATAATAATTATATATTCTTTGTCCACCGCTGTGGTCTCGAGGTAGCGTGCTGCCTTGTCACGCAGCGGACCCGGGTTCGATCCCCGGTCGGGGCAGTTTTTCTGGGTGAGGTTTTTATCGAGGTTTTTCCTCACCTGTAAGACAAATGTCAGGAAAACTTTAAGGCCCAAACGGTCCCCGAAATCATATGGCCATCATTATCATAATCATCCTTATCATTATCATCATCACCATCATCCTTCACCGGTGTGGAAAGCAACGGGAAGCTACCACACCTACACAATTCCCTAGTAAAGCTGCAAATATAACATGAAAATGCTATGATTGCAGTGAAGGACCTGCCTTCGGGCAGAATTACTATGGATGGATGGATATATTCTTTTTCAATTTATTGTAACTTCATAACTTTTATATTGAATGTAATAATTACATATAAATTTCTACTCATGACTTGGCTAACGTATTTCGCCATTTTGTTACATATAGATCACTATTCGCTTAAATGCCAATGTTTAATTAATAAATAAAATAGGTCTGGACGTGAGCAGGGGTAGATTTATATGCACCTTGTCGTGATATTCTCCGGATATATCACTAACCCAACTGAAACAACTTTTGAATTTTTGTGGGTTAGATGTCTTTTCGGGGCAACTATTATATTGTATATTTGTGCTATGTAGTTGAGTGGAAAAAAAGTCTTATGACTATAAATCTCCTAGAATAAATAAAATTATCATCTATCGTATAGACTATGTTTACTATGTTTTATCTGAGATTCTCTCTCTATAACCAGGTAAATTTCTTCGTTGAATTCATTTTTTTTCGGTAAACCTATATATTAAAAAATGCATTATTCATAGGAATGTTAGATAATGATGTCACGAATAAAATAAATAATTATATTGAATTATAATAAGTCAGGTTTTCATAAACTATCTATAAAAAACGGCATGCTCCTAATTTAATAAGATTCAATGGATTTCAGAATTATTCCTTTAACTTTAGAGTGATTAGTTTAATGTTTAGCTGAATGCAAAATCATTCTCCTTTGGTTTTGCTGAAGTTGAATCTGAATTAGTTCCTGGATTCAGTATTGAATATAATTGAATGAGTCATTTCGAAAACGGATCATCTATTATTTTTCTGAAGTTCACTTCTTTCATTATTCCATGTTTAGATGCATACTTACATCGTTTCCGCGTGTGAACTGACCAACTACACTATTCCTTTCTGATTTTATTCAGCAGCAATTTCAGATTCAATGTTTTATCCACAACAAGTTGAATCAGTTTTGTTCCTCTCCTGTAAAATTTGATCAGCTGTAGATAATCCCTTTTCAAAATGACTCATTAAATTATTTTTTGACTTGGTATTCTAGATTTATACTTATAAGTATATTACTTACATTGTTTTGGGGTTGATGTGGAATCTTTATTATTTTATTTTAAATTAAGATGTATTTATTTATTGCGTCTTAAATTTTCATGCTGTCGGCACAGAGGTGATCATTCCTCCAGTGGTCAAATAAATGTATTTAATCCAGAATTTAAAATTCTTGTTGACTGTTCACTGGACTAGGGAGAGTTGGGGCATGCGTAAGTTTGATACCCTTAAAGGGAGAGAAACTAAATAAAAGAAGAGAAGAAAATATCCGAGTTCGTTTATGAATAGATTTTGTAGAAGAAAATATAAGAGCACTTTAAAAGCAGTATTTTAACTGATATAGGACATTCTTGATTCTCTTAAGAGTTTATATTCTTTGTGAAGTAGACCTTGATTTTAGATGGAAAATATCCTGCACTGGCTCATAAAAGGCCGATAGAGGCGACAGACGGGCCGGAGACTACTTGAGTTCCGAGACGGACCGAGGAGAAAACACTTTAAAGTGGCCACCGAGTGTGATGCAGTGGGAAAATAAAACACTATCGTTGTCAAGACAACCATTATATCACCAGAAATGTAAATTAATTTTACACAAGTGCTGCCAATCGAGCGGACATTACAAGTGCCTCATAGATACACACAAACTGTGCACCAGTGTTTGTTCTGAAACTTCGATGCAAGCAGTGCTTTATACGGCACGTTTGTGAACTAAACACAAGATGGAAAGTGTCAAATTTACCTTGTTACATGTTATAATTTTACACCTCTTTGAAATGTTGGTTCATTTGCTTTGGGAAAGTTCATGTAATACTTAAAAGAGGGTAATTAACGTGTGACATATTCACTTATTTGTTTTATCAAATCAGAATATTGTAATATATAATTAGAAGTGAAGCAGTGTACTTCAGAAGTAACAAACGTATCTAAAGACGAATGAAATATGTGTTAGAAGTACTATTCCGATTGAGGGTCTTTCCACTTTTCAGCGGTTGCCCTTTTACCAGCCGGCTGCTGGCCCTTCACATCCACATGTGTCAATCACAGAGGTAGATGATCAACAGCCAGTGTAGGGGTGACATGTGGTTAGCATGTCGAGTCCCCCAGCCGTTATAGCTGGTTCCTCAACCTGGAGCCGCTACTTATTGTAGCTACCCAATTGCCTCACGATGCTGGGTGGGCACCGGTCCCATACTGGCCGAAATACCATGAGAAAATTTCTTCCCCCATGGAGACTCGAACCAGCGCAAGTCCCGTAGCTCTGCGCCAAGGCTTCCTACCTTAACCGCTCGGCTACGGCGCGGGACAAGAAGTACTAGAGTTCAAAAATAAACCAAGTTAAATGGGTTGCTGTATAAATAAAATAAATATGGCCGAACAAGACTATTTATTGCTTTACAAATTTCACAATTTATTATGATTTTATATATTTCTTACGCAGCGAATTTTCAAATCATACTATTTTGAAAGTAGTGACTGTAATGCTAAATATTTTTATACACCAAAATTTATTTTTAAATAATTATTTGAAGAAATGTGCATTTTACGAGGAGAGTGAAAAACCAACGAAGACAAGTGGTTTGAATATATATATTCCCTTTATTACGGTTTATTTATTTTTTACTCTCCTAGTAAAATACACATTTATTCAAATATCTCTTTTTAAATGTATTTTACTGTGTAAATACATTCAGCATTCGAGTCAATATTGCCAGTTATATCCATGATTCACGAAAACAAAATATTTTCAAAATTTGATCATTTCACTCGAAAAAAAAATCTGCATTCAGTTCACCATCTTGTATTGGTCCTTCATGTATTGGTCTGATTTCATCAATAACGAGCGTTGATTCATTTTTTTAATCATCCAAACGACAAAAATAAAAATAAATATTACTCACGGATTAATCACTCTTCCCACGAAAATAGGCCTTTCCAAGTTTCCATCTCGCAATCATTCTAGCTACCCAGCCTCAATTATCCCATATTTTTGAACTTGAATACATTGTTACTATGCACCCCTACAGTGCCAAGTCGACGTTGAGAAACGCCTTTGACAAATGGCGATTATAATTATTATATCAAGATTTTAGCCAGAATTCAAGCTCCTCATACCAAGAGCAGGATATCAAGGAACAAACAAAAACACAACACAGAAATAAGACAGGAAATAAAAGTAGAGGAAGTAAACACAATAATAGTGAAATACAGAACAAACTCGAAAGAACTTAGCAAGGATGACTGAGAACAGATTACCAAAAGCAGCGAACAACTATTCACCAAGAGGAAGATGAAGTTTGGGGAGACCAAAGGAAAGATGGAAACAGCATCAATTTGCAGCCGGAACAGGCTAGCAAAAAGCCTAAACCGTGACGAAGAACATTTTAGCATCGGAAAATATAGTCACCATTCATGCGCTTGACAGTTATAGGACACAGATTATGGAACTAAAGTTATCAGTAAAGCACAACTTTCATTGGTTTTTCATTGCTGAGGTACCTGGAACAAGTTGTGGTTACATAGAGTTAGACACAAGTTATATGATGTATTATTACGGCATGCACTGTGCATGACTTGTCAATGAACAAGCCGTACTCCTCCAACTGCAGTT
Organism: Diploptera punctata; assembly: GCA_030220185.1. Taxonomy (NCBI): domain Eukaryota; kingdom Metazoa; phylum Arthropoda; class Insecta; order Blattodea; family Blaberidae; genus Diploptera; species Diploptera punctata. The sequence goes on from JASPKZ010008378.1 coordinate 856,056, forward strand.
AATATTACTGTGGTCGGCAATGAAGTCCATGCTTTTATTACACTGAGCAACAAAAAATAAACTTTTTTTATCTCAGAAAGAAAAATATGTGATTCTGATAGTATTTTTTTCTCCTGAAATCAAATATGATCTCGGTTTTTCTCCATCACGCAAGGTTTCCGAGAGACAGGCATTTATTATAATTTCAAACACTTTAATATGTTCTACATTCGTAACTGCACAAAATTCGAACATTCGGACACACCTAGAAAGTAAGAAATGACGATTTTCTGCTATACTTCGCCTATGGAGCATCCCTCTTGATGGTCCTACAATAATCGGTCAGCATATTAGGATTCCATTTGCCTTGATATATCTTTTCCATAGCTGAAATATCCTGAGTTAGCTCATTTGGTTTTATTTTACAATGGACAAATGGATGAAAAAAGTTTATTAAAAAATAATTATTTAAATCCATTAATTGAAATTGAAATTAAAAAAAACTGTGGATGATGGAGGAATTCCGAATACATATTTGAAAACAAGATTAAAACTGCATTAAGTACAACTCTTGGTACTCATGAGACAAAAATCATGTTGACCAGTGTTATCAGACCTTTTATTGAAACGGCTGAACTATCTAATATTCGTCGATATAAAAAAATAATAAAACTTAAGTCAAGTCGTTTTCAATACTGATATCCAACTCCAAGCGCGACAGGCCTAGAAGGTGTTTGGCCTACCAGTCAGCTGCTGGCCTCACATCCACATGTATTAATCACAGAGGTAGACGATCATCTAGCCAGTGTAGGGGTGACATGTGGTCAGCATATATGGTCCCCCAGCCGTCATAGCTGGTCTTCTTAACCTGTCAATACTGATATAGAACTTATAATCTGATGATGGAGAAATCAGGCATGAAATTCATAAACTACCTGATGTCTCGAATAACGGTGATTAAGGTTATTTTCATTAATGATTTTCTTTCTACTCAGTGGATTGCTGAATGATATGATCTAAAAGCTCTAATCGCAATACAAAATAAACTTATCGTTATCGACCGGTGTAAGGCGCAGTGCTATGGGAATCTAGCCGTGTATCCCAAGAGCATGATATGTCGGAAAAGGATTTGAAACTCTGGATCACACACTTACTTTTTTGATTGCACGTGGAGGGTCTCATCGGATGAGTGATCAGCTCAGTGCAAGGGCCACCTCTCAGATTACACGGGCATTTAGGACAAGACACGCCATACACTCATTCATTCAATAGTCTACTAAATGAAGCTAGTTTGGTATGGATGATTGTAATAGCCAAATTATGTTCAGGAATCATTTGGGCCTTTAAAGTTTCGTGATATTTGTCTTACAAGTGAGGAAAACCCCTGAAAAAAATCACCAAGAAACTTGTCCCAATTTGGGATCGAACCCGGGCCCGTTGCGTACGAGGCAATATTACCCCGGACAATAACGGTGGACAAAATAAAGTACCAATTAAATAATTAACTTTTTTCAAACGGTTAGACACACTATATTTAATAATTAAGAGAAATACGGTATTAAAAAAGTTAAAAAAGAAGTCCAGCCATATTTTACAGGTGTAACGTCATCGACAATATTTTAAAATGACGTTCCTATACATTTTTAGAAAATTGGTTGTTTTTTCAAACCTCTTTCAGGTTATTTATTTGTTGAAGATGAGAAAATATTTCCATTTCAGACCAAATTATTGTTTAAAATTTTGATTCAGATTCAAAGTGGAGATTTAGACCTACAAAAAAATAGCGATCTACCTTCTTCGCTGACGGTTTAACTGATCGTCTGCCCGGGGTCCTGGGCCTAAGGCCCATTAGCCCCGACTTAACATTGAAAATTACTTTAGTTGTAATGCAGTAGTAATATAGATGTTACTATTTAAATGTAGAGAACCATGGCTTTGTAGTAAAAATGCTTATATATACATATATATATATATATATATATATATATATATATGTGTGTGTGTGTTATTATGTAGATTTTCGCGGATATAAATATGATTAATAAAGTTTTCTTGGGTTTTCCGCTTCATGGATTAAAGATCGACCTCTGGCCACTGAATGATATTCCTTGAAGAATGTGGGATCTTGCGGAAACGTCATAATGAGTGGCCAGTTGCCGATCTCCAATCCGTGATGCGGAAAACCCCCAAAAAAGCTTTATTAATTATATATATACAAGGAAAAATAAATGCCTGAGCCGGGATTTGAACCAAGATCTCTAACTCTATATGTTAGCGCTCTAACCAACTGAGCCACTCAGGAATCACAATACGTTTTTTTTTGTATGTATATGTATATAATCCAGAAGTTCGGGTTAAAATCCCATTCACGCATTTATTTTTATCATGTCATATATATAATTCTCAATTCATGAGAGGTAGCGGGATACCGATTCAACTGCCATTTAGTGGCTACTACTATAACAAGTAAACATTTTAAATATAGTTTTTACTTTATAGCAGTAACGCTTGTATATTTAGATGTTATAAACATTTTTCATTACAGTTAGCATTTAATATATATATATATATACTTCCATCGCTGTAGTCTCGAGGTAGCGTGCTGCCTTGTCACGTAGCGGGCCGGGTTCAATTCCCGGTCGCAGCAGGCTCCTAGGTGAGGGTTTTTCCAGGTTTTTCTTCACCTGGAATACAAATGTCAGGAAGCTTAGGATCCAACGGTCCGCAAAATCATCCGGCCATCATCATCATCCCTCACCGGTGTGGAAAGTAACGGGAAGCTACCACACCTATAAAACTGCAAAGTATAGCATGAAAATGCTATGATTGCAGTGAAAGACCTGCCCTTGGGCAGAATTATTATAGAATATATATATATATATATATATATATATATATATATATATATGGTATGATAAAAAAAAATATATATTACTATTTGCTATTGTTTAGGGAATTTTTGTGTTCTGAAAGTATTTTTGATATAAACGAAAGCCAAAAACTTCATTATGATTAGGACATACGTTTGAAAGCGAATCTATTTTAAAAGGTTGCTTTAAAAAATAAAACCATAAGGGTAATCACGACATTGCATAAAAATAAAATTTTAATCGTGTTAATTATAAAGGACACTGGGCTTGAAAGATGTGTATATATATATATATATATATATATATATATATAGTAATTCTGCCCAAGGGCACGTCTTTCAGTGCAATCATAGTATTTTCATGCTATGCATTGCAGCTTTACTAGGGAATTATAGGTTTGGTAGTTTCCCGTTGCTTTCCACACCGGTGAAGGATGATGATGATAATGATAAAGATGATGGTGATGGCCGGATTTATTTTCGGGGACCGTTCGGCCCTAGGCTTCCTGACATTTGTCTTACAGGTGAGGAAAAATCCCGGGCAAAACCTCACCCAGGAGCCTGTCCCGACCGGGAATCGAACCCGGGCCCGCTGTGTGACAAGGCAGCACGCTACCTCGAGACCACAGCGGTGGAAAAAAAAAAATATATATATATATGTCAAAAATATAGTAACAACGTCTAAATATACAAGCGTTACTGCTATAAAGTAAATATTCTCTTTAAAAAATTGTTTAACTGTTATGTTGGCCACTAGATGACAGTCGGAACGATTCTCCGCTACCTCTTGTGTGAATTGAGAATACTACATATATAAGAAAAATGTATGTTTTGTGTTGGAATTCTTGGGTAGCTCAGGTCGTTAGAGCGCTAAACATACAGATTTTAGAGACTCGGGTTCAAATCCCGACTCAAGCATTCATTTTTCTTTTCACATATATATAATATATATTGTTTTATTGGTTTTGTGCGTTACTTATGAAAAAGCCCTGTTTACATATATATATAGTTCCTTAATGTTGGAATAGGAAAAAGCACGAAAGGCTAGATAGGCCAGCGCTTACAGTTATAAGTATTTTTAAATAAAAGACAAATTCCATAGAGTGATGTGAAGAGCTCATAACAGCAATATAACCTGTTACAGTAACAAGACATAATAAACAGTCCGCAGTTGCTATTAAGGCTAAATAAGCCAACATTACATGACCCCCACTAACTCAATTAACAAGCAACCCAAGGGGCGGGATTCGATATCAGGCACCAACCAAATAATGAGCCAATTCTCTTCAATTATAATTCAGATTGTGCATCTGAGAATAAATCTGCATATACAATTCAACTAGATTCATTTATGGCGTTAGTGAATATGCATCTCAATGCTCTATCGGTTCTTTATATTTATATATTTCACTACTTCATTTAACACAATAAATACATCGCCATATTTCTGTAAGTTTTAATAAAAAAATAATAATAATAACACCACTCACTTACTCACTCTTTGGCACTAACGTAGCTTGAGGTTCATGGCCGCAAAAACATAAGCTCTCAGTACATCCCTATTCCGAGCTAATGTTTTCCAATCATTCCTTGTATAATTTACTTCCCTCAAATCATGATTAATGTTATTTTTTCCCACCTCACTTTTGGCTTACCTACTGGGCGATTTCCCTCTGGTTTTCCTACAATGAGTTTCCATGCCCCTCTTTAATTCCACATATCCTGCCTGTCTCAGTTTCTCCGAGGGTGTTTTTATCTTTGTCGTACTGGAGTTGCTTGCGTGCTTAAATGTCCCCAAAAGTTTTATTGGCGGTTGCATTACTGCCAAAAGAGTCGCCCATACCGGACAAGGTCAAAGGCGATAAGCCAGATGAAAAAATTATCTTGGTCGAAAGAGTGACGATTTTTCACCGTAAAAATTGAGCCGTCAAGAAAGCGGAAATGGGTTCCACTAGTGTAAAATAATAACAATAATAAATATAATAATTTTATTGTAAGCCATTGTGTGTAAATAATAAAAAAAAGTAATCCCTCTACTGGTGTAATGCCAGGATGAGATGAAATGAAGTCCCTATTTTGAAGGTATATGAAATACATGAATGCCAACTCACCAGAAGAGGCGCACGCACCATCACATGAGCAGATGAAATTAAATGAAACGAAATAGATTACATGAATATAGAGAAATTGTAGAAAAACGTCAGAAAACTTGAGGAAAACCTCTCCTGGAATGACCGAGAGGACAGATTGGAACCAGAGATGGAGAGTGTGCGTAAAAACATTTGCTCCATACAACCGCCTAAATATAAATTGTATCGTATTCAAATCTATCCTGCTGGAGTTCGGAATTCCTAAAAAGTTTGTTAGACTTATACGAATGTATCTAAATGGCACAAAGAGTAGGGTGCGTGTAGGCAAACAGTTTTCGGACACTTTTGAAATCCAGAATGGGTTGAAGCAAGGAGATGCACTATATCTTCTACTATTTAATTTTGTAGTAGAGCATGCCACTAATCTTTAGAGAATGAGGAAGGCTTACAACTCAATGGTATTAATAAGCTGTTAGTTTATGCGGATGATGTAGTACTATTGGCCGATAGCAAGGAGATACTAAAGGACAACACGCACACACTATTGAGTAACACTTAGAAATTAGGACTGGAAGTAAATATCAATAAAACTAAATATATGGTCACACGTAGAAATTCATTATATAATGGAAATGGAGAGCGAAATTTTGAGGAAGTGGCTGAATTTAAATACCTAGGAACAATAATCACAAATAGGAATGAGATGCAGAAAGAAATTAAACATAGGCTCAATTCTGGAAATGCGTGCTATTATGCATTGCAGAGACTCTTGATGTCCCAACTCCTTTAAAAAAACGTTAAACTGAAAATATATAAAACTATTATTCTACCAGTTATATTGTATGGACTCTTACTTTAAGGGAGGGAAGGAGATTACAAGTATTTGAGAATAAAGTACTTAGGAAAATGTTTGGACCAAAGAGAGATGAACAGACAGGTGAACTACATAACAATGAACTACATGGTCTTTATAGGAAGCCAGATATAATAAGAACAGTTAAGTCTCGTAGACTGCGATGGGCAGGACATGTTGCACGTATGGTGAGTGAAAGACTTGCATGGAAGCTTCTTGTAGGAAAGCCAGAGGGAAAACGCCCAGTTGGTAGACCAAGAATGAGGTGGGAGAATAACATTAACTATTATTTGAGAGAAGTAGATTATACAGGGAATGATTGGAAAGCATTATCTCAGGATAGGGATGTATGGAGAGCTTATGTCCGCGCGGCCATGAACCTACGGGTTCTATAGTGCCAGTGAGTAAGTAATTAAGTATCGTATTCAAATCAAGTAAATTAAATATTAGATTTAATTAAATATAACAGTTATTTTTAGAATATATAAAAAAAAACAAATATGTGCATTGCACCTTACTGTTTTTAAAGTAATATATATATATATATATATATATATTATATATATATATACGCCGTAGTGTAGTGGTTAAGGCAGTGCGCTACAAACCGGAAGGTCGAGGGTTCAAGTCCCGGAGGGGTCAGGATTTTTAAACTGACCCAAACCTTCTGGTTGGGTCGACTCAGCCTCTAACTGAAATGAGTACCAGATTCTTGTTCTGGGGGTAAAGGCGGCCGTCACGCAGGGGTGACAACCCTGCTGACATAAAGTGCCGATTGTCTAGAAAAAAGTGGGAGCCTGAACATCCTACTACCCTAAGGGCCTCCCGAGGCCTGTAGTGGGAACACTTTACTTTACTATATATATATAGTCCACTGTCCTTTAGCACCTGATTCAGACGTTTAGGTATTGATTCAATTAGATATATTTAAGTAGTTCACTTCTGAAATGTCGACATATACATACAATACAATCCAGTAATGGGGGCACGCCGTAGCGTAGTGGTTAAGGCACTGAGCTACAGGCCGGAGGGTCGAGGGTTCAAGTCCCGTTGGGGTCAGGATTTTTAAACTAACCCAAACCCTCTGGCGGCACTATGGCCCTGGGGTCGACTCAGCCTCAAACGGAAATGAGTACCAGACGCTTGTTCTGGGGGTAAAGGCGGCCGTCACGCAGTGCTGACAACCCGGATGACATAAAGTGCTGATTGTCTAGAAAAAGTGGGAGCCCTTAACCTCCTACTACCCCAAGGGCCTCCGGGTCTGTTGTGGGATCACTTTACTTTTTTTTTTACAATCCAGTAAACGCCACTAAGAAGCACTAGACACTAGCAAGACGCACAGAAAACGTCGGTATCCACGTCACTCGGCGGGAAATTGGATTAAACACTGATTGTACACACAACACTATGAGATGACGGCGTAATTGGAACTTATTGTGCAACCAAACATTTTAAATAATGCATAACTGAAGATTAATTCCTTGTGCTGACCACAGATTAGTTTTTATTACAACTGGCGCTTTAGAGAAATAAAAGTAACGTCGTTGTTGTCTTCTTCGAAAATGAAATGTTAGGGTAACCTTAACAGGGAACAGTACCTCAGTATTGTCTCTGGTTGGGAAATCACAATATGTGCATTTATAGATTAGGGTATCAGAACAGTTGATATACGAACTTTAACGTGCAATTGACAACAGGTAGAGATGCTATAGTCATTTGCATGAACATTTCGGTTTTATATATACTAATATGGTTATTATATTGCAATGACGAACTGTTTAACCATTTGTTTCTTTCTAGAAAGTACAAAGGGAGTTTCTTTTGTTCAAAAACTGCAATGGAAACCATGAATCCAGCAATTAGCAGTAAAACTATTGGCAGATACCTTCAGCCTATCATAGGCAACTTCAAGTAGAGTTGATTTTAAGAAATTTGAGTAGGCCTACATGAAGATAGAATTGCTTGAGGAGGACTTAATTGCGGGGGAGCTGCATACACTCGTCCATAATGATGTATTATCATCTGACAATGAAATTCATAATGTACACTATATTAGTGGAATCAGAAATTAACTTCTGGCACATAGATCATTTTCTCCATCTACTGTCTTTTGTCCATTACCAGTTTTCAGCACCTCGATTTCGAAATCTCGTCCGTTTTGCATTTTATCGATGTGGTTATGTCCTACATACCTCTCCAATGTTGATTTGAATCGAGCCTCCTTGAGGAATGTTGTAGAATGGCTCACCGTGAGAACTGCTTGTGTTTAATTGCAGACTTGCATACGTTTTGTCCCGACTAAACCAGAGCAATGTGTATAATTGAGTTTCTATTTTACTGTTGTTTAGTTTCATTTCTCATCCATTACACCTAAAATTTTGGCGATTCTCTATTATTTCTTGTGTACTTTCAAATGGTGCCTCAGCCGTAGTACATTATTACGACAAATGTTCGTACCATTCCCTTGTTAGAATAGAGTCTTTCACTGTAGAGAAAAAACACATAATATATTCTGATTTTTTACATCATATTAATGTGCAGGTTGATCTACACCTTATGATCTAAGCAAATAAATAAACCTGAAAATATCCTCTGATTATGTGAATAACAATAATTGTATTGTCGTTACATTTCATTTATATTTAAAATCATTTTAAAAAAGTCTCCTGAAAACTTCTCTATTTTGACATATGTCCCTTTTTCTCGTCAGCAAATAAATGAAGACTAACTCACTGGCACTATCGAACCCGTATGTTCATGGCCGCGTGGACATAAGCTTTTCATACATCCCTATCCTGAGCTAATGTTTTCCAATCATCCCCTGTATAATCTACTTCCCTCAAATCATAGTTAATGTTATTCTCCCATCTCATTTTTGGTCTACCAACTGGGCGTTTTCCCTCTGGTTTTCCTACAAGAAGCTTCCATGCACGTCTTTCATTCCCCATTCATGCCACATGCCTTGCCCATCGCAGTCTACGAGACTTAAGTGTTCTTATTATATCTGGCTTCCTATAAAAACCATGTAGTTCATTGTTATGTAGTCTTCTCCATTCACCTGTCTGTTCATCTCTCTTTGGTCCAAAAATTTTCTAAGAACTTTATTCTCAAATACCCGTAATCTCCTTTCTTTCCTTAAGTAAATATTAAAGGATATCACAGAAACTAAGAATTGAGAAAACTTAACTCTAATGTTCGAACAATCCTCGTTTTCTCCAGCATAGCAAAACTGTAACAGTTGACTTCAATAGGGCATTCTTCTTCTTCTTTTCCAATGTTTATTATGTTCAATTGAAACATTAAAAAATGCACCATATGTTATAGTTATTTCTATCTTGTACACGCCTCTTCCCCCCCTTTCTAAGTCTTCAAATTGAGGTTATGTTTAACAAAAAACATATTAATGCACTTTTATATTAATCTAAATAGGCTGTTTATACACATTAATTTACTTAATTACCAGAACTAGATCCACAGAAATCTCTGAACAAAAATGATCATACTTTCTACGCCGAGTTTTAAATTTCGACTCTAATAACTGAGATCTTAAAAACTTTGTTAAATAAAATAACAAAAATAGTGTCTATGTTATCCGCCCACTTTCTTTCAGATAAACGAAGTATGCCTACTATTTTTAACATGGATAACTGTTTGGAAATGTAACTCTACTAGGAATCGAATCCGCTACTTGAGAGACAACGATACTCTTATAGCACATCGAATTGTTATTCTGTTACATTTCCAAAATTTCTTCACCGGGTGGGTGGGGGAGGGGTGTGTGGAAGCGGTAAGTTTGTAAAGTTGTACGTGAGATAAAAGCTTTGCTTGTCATCAAAGAGAATATGAAAGAGTAGCACTCTTAGAAATGAAATCTGTGCAGCATTAAGGTAGAAGAAGCCCGGCAGTAATAAGGGAAGCAAGTTGATTTAGAATAAAAAAGACAGGCGCACCCTCACACGCTTTGCTACGGCTTCTGCATAACCACAACTTTACAAGCGAAACCCTTCAAAACATCCCTTGTCCTGTTTGCTTTGGACACTTTGCATACCGTAACTCAACTTGCAACCATCAAACATGCACCGCCACAGCTATGTCTCCGCTTTCCACAGAGCTGCAGCAAAGTATTGAATATTCATTCATTCGTTCGTTCATTCACCCTTAGTTTTCTGCCTAAGTGCAGACCTATCTTTCACCACATTTCCTTCACAGCAATAAAAAATTAAAAACAATATAGAAATTAGTATTTTCTCCTCTACATTATTTGTACAGATATTATTCTTGTTGTCATGCGACTTAATTCACGGGTTGCCTCCAATCAGCAAGTCAACGCTGTATTGCACACCTACTGTACATTCAACTCTTTCTTCCTCTTGAGGTGCCCTCTTATTGTTACATTTCACGATGTGTACTGGATATTGTGATATAACTAATTCACTGACTCTCTCGAACCCCTAGGTTCATGGCCGCGCGGATATAAACTCTCCATACATCCCTATTCTGAGCTAATGTTTGCAATCATCCCTCTATAATCTACTTCCCACAAATCATGGTTAATGTTATTCTCCGACCTCATTCTTGGTCTACCAACTGGCCATTTTCCCTCTGGTTTTCCTACAAGAAGCTTCCATGCCCTCTTTTATTCCCCATGCGTGCTGTAAGTCCAGCGGTTATTATCACGTGGTATTTATTAAAAGTTAAATTCCAAGGGTATTAATTTATTAGGGACCAGCTATACCCGGTGTGCGCTGCTACTTCTAAATAAATGTTAATGTGTTTTTATCACCAGCCGTGCGCTGTTACACACTACTTTTTTTTTGTATCGTTTTTTTTTAGATGTTCAATTCTGTGTACATCAATTTATGTATTTATTATGGTTTAGGCAGCGTAAGCCATTTAAGCGTCCAAAGAGCTACTTTTTCACATTATAATTGTACCCTCTTTTGCAGATAAGTTAAGAACCGTCATATAACAATTATATTAGAGTGAAAAAATATATAAATTGACGAGGGTGAGTGAAAACAGTATTTTTCCAGCTAGGTTTCATTTCTGGTCCACTGTGCACCGGTGCAATATTGGCCGAAATTCCATGAGAAAAAAATGTTCCCCCATGGAGACTCGAACCAGTGTAAGTACCGTAGTTCTGCGCCAAGACTTCTTGCCTTAATAAAGATGTAAGGTTCACGCGAATGGGCATTATTCTCTTGGTATCAATGAAAGACAAAAATGATTATTGTGAGTTACCTGTAAGAGATAAACATATGCTGTCGGGGACTTTTTTGTAGAGCTTTTTAAGATATATAATTCTTCTTCTTCACATCCTGGTTTAGGCAAGAGTTGCCTGTTCCGTCTTCACTAATAGATCTAAGACCATCTCTTCTTCCTCTTGGAAAATAATGGAAGATTTTATTTGATAATTTACTTTCTTCCATTCTTTCTACATGTTCTTTCCACTGTATCTTGTTGTTAAATATCTTTTCTTTTATGGAGTAGATCTGCAGTTCTTCACGGATATCCCCGTTTCTTATCTGGTCCATTCTAGTGCAGCCTTTTACTCTTCTTAAAATTTCATTTCGGCTGCTTAGATTTTACTTTCTTGTTTGGTAGTGGTAATCCAAGATTCACTCCCATACAAAAGGACAGGGACAGCCATTGTTTTATAAAATTTTAATTTTGTTTGTTTGTGGGCTTTATTATTCAATGTTCTATTTATTGTACCACAAATAGCTTGAAACTGATGTGTTTTGTGTTCAATATCTTTATCATACCCATAGCTGATGTCACATCCTAAATATTTAAAGTGGGATACTTGTTCAATAATTTCGTCCCTAATTACTATTTTTGCACGCAGAGTATTTCTTCCACAAAATGCCATTACTTTCGTTTTACTTATTGAAATTTTAAAATTATAATCACCACATATTGCATTTAGTTTGTAAGCAGCCAATTGTAACAGATCTTCATCATGGTGTAGTAAGACTAAATCATCGGCGAAAAGTAAGTTATTATATATAATTCTGTGTATATTAATTTTTATGTAATTCCTATGGTTTAGGCAGCGTAAGCCATTTAAGAGTCCAAAGAGATACTTTTTTCACGTTTTCCACTACAAAGGGCGATTTTTAAGGGTGTAGGAGTTGAGTATCACAACTCTCTTATAGCCTATGTTCATCCTAGGAATCTCCTGAACAATTTTCAAAAAAACCCCATCACAATCGGATCAACGGTATGGCCGCGCATAAAGTACGTACAAACAAACATTCATTTTTATATATAGGCCTAAGATTATCCAAGTTGAAATAGTTCAAATGGTAGCTTGATAGAAAGTTAATGATTATTGAGATAAAGAGAAATGCAGGCCTATTAATGTTCAATTTTGGAATTTTCACCAATACGCACATAGAATAATGTTCTGTCCTTTCAAATATTTATCGTTATTGAAGCCGTGATATTTGTAACCATGCGCAAATAATATTTACTCTCACAGTAATGGACCGCGAGGTTATAACTGGGCAGCATTACCTAATACCTAATACGACAAGCTACGAGGAACTACTACGGGAACTGTGGAGCAAAAGATCCACGATACCAGACGAATTCTACACGACAGATGCAATTATCAACCGAGAATGGACACCCGGAGGGTATGACCTGAGACATGCAGTCACAAGATTCGCCGTACATGGTTTCCATAATAAACTATGTAAAACCATAAACTTCCACGAACCGTGTGATGAGTGTGTATGTAAATATTGTGAGCAAAAGTGCGAGAAGTATCATGCATTGGTCTGCACAGGCAGACAAGAAAGAAACTCTAACACAGTTGTGTCAATAACTTATATAACCATGCACATTGTGCGCATTTCCTATTATTAACATTACTTAAGCATATTTGGTTGAAAGGGTCATCTGTACAGGAGAGGTACCTCATTAATGATCTAAGACATATGATAATGAACGGTACATAAACTTTTCTGATTACACTGATCAACAAAAAAAAACTTTTTATTTTGTCTCAGAAAGAAAAATATGTGATTCCGATAGTATTGTTTCTCCTGAATTCAAATATGATATCGGTTTTTCTCCATCACGCAAGGTTTCCGAGAGACAGACACTTATAATTTCAAACACTTTAATATTTTCTACATTCGTAACTACACAATATTCGATCATTCGGACTCACATAGAAAGTAAGAAATGACGATTTTCTGCTATATTTCGCCTGTGGAAGATTCCTCTTGATGGTCCTACAATAATCGGCCAGCATATTAGGATTTCATTTGCCTTGATATCTCTTTTCCATAGCTGAAACCTCCTGATGAAAGTGTTCGCCGTGCTCATCGCTCACTTTTTTACAATGGACGAAAGAACGTTTATTAAAATAATAATTATTTAAATCCTTCTTCTTCTTCTTCCTTCCAAGTATTAGGCCAAGGCCTGTTACGATCCTATAGAAAATTTTCCCTCCAGCGTTTCATAGGACGGCCAAGTGATCTTCGTCCTCTTGGTATATAATTATAAACAGCTTTGGGGATCCGATTTGAACTCATTCTTTCAAGATGGTGTTTCCAATTTAGTTGGTACTGTTTAATATATTCCAAAATTGGCGTAGTCTTCAATTCTTTTAAGATATCGGTGTTCCTTTTCCGATCCCATCTGGTGTAACCAGCTGTTCTGCGCATGAATCTCATTTCACAAGCCGTTATTCTGCTTTTCATGTTTGTCTTTTTAGTGTCCCTGCTTCACTACCATAGGTCAACACTGGTCTAGCCAAAGTGTTATATAAACGTAATCTGGTGTTTTTTTTTTGTACAAGGGATGGTTTCATAACTTGATTAATAATTCCTAAACTTTTATTATAACTAGTAACTTTTTCAGGGATATCCTTTTCATCCCAGATAGAGAGATAATATCCAAGATATTTAAATTGATTAGATCTCTCTAAAATGTTATTCTGGAGACAGATTTTACTTCGTATGGGGTCCTTCCCATGAAATGCCATAATTTTAGTTTTGTTAATTGATATTTCCATATTAAATTTGGCACCTATTTTTTGTAAATTATAAATTGATCGTTGCAAATAATTTTCGGAAAGTGCCAGGAGAGCTAAATCGTCTGCAAAAAGAATAGCATCGAGTTTGAGGTTCCTATTGATGGGTATATATCCTCGTTGTGTTTTCCTCCATTCATTTATTAATTTATTCATGTATATAATGAAAAGCACCGGTGAAAGTCCACATCCCTGTCTTACTCCAGTGTTGATCTTTTCATTTAAATCCATTAATTGAAATTGAAATAAAAGACTGTGGGCGATGTAGAAATTCCGAATACATATTTGGAAACACGATAAAAACTGCATTAAGTACAACTATTGGTACTCATGAGTCAAAAATCATGTCGACCTGTAAAGGTAAGGTAAAGTGATCCCACTACAGGACTTAGGAGGCCCTTGGAGTAGTAGGAGGATAGGGCTCCCACTTTTTCCAGACAATCGGCACTTGATGTCAGCCGGGTTGTCAGCCCTGCGTGGCGGCCGCCTTTACCCCAGAACAAGCGTCCGTTACTCATTTTCGTTAGAGGCTGAGTCGACCCCAGGGCCATAGTACAGCCAGAAGGTTTGGGTCAGTTTAAAAATTCTGACCTCACTAGGACTCGATCCCTCGACCTTCCAGCGCAGTGCCTTAACCACTATGCTACTAAATAAATGACAGGAGTAGTGCCTACAACAAAAAAGATTAAAAATCTTAAAAATAGCACCTTATATTTCAGTGATCCTAAATCAAATTTCTGTTTAAAAACCTCATCAATTAGGGCCTGTATATAGGTTAATATTTTGTCATATTATTGACAAACTAAAATTCAAAGTTTTCAAACTAAAATTTTATTCAGCTGAGAACGACTGAAATGTCAGATACGAATTTTAAGATGTTTACTTTTTACATAATAACTCAACGGTGGTTTATCATGAATTTTAAAAGTATTCGGTGCTCAAAGGTCAATGAAACTGTTGGTTGTCGATTAGGTAGTGGAATAATAATGTATACACTCAGGTACAATAAATCTGGCATCACTGTAGACTTATAAACACAAGAAACGGAGGGAGGGGGCGATTATACAAGCAGAACTGGGTAACTATTTATCATCTAGATCAAAGGTTTTCAAACTTTTTTCTTAGTTCGCAGCACCCGCTGGATTTAGCAGCACATTGTTAATGTACAAACATTGTTTAGAATGTATTTCTAACGTTATTTTAATAGGAAAAAATTGTGCTGAAGCAATTAAGCCATCATTTCTCATTTAATCGCAATAATAATAATAATAATAATAATAATAATAAATAATAATAATAATAATAATAATAATAATGTAATATTACTGACATTATTTAGAGTTTGTGTTACATGTTTGCAGTTTTCTGAGAATTAGGCCTTTGTTATTATTATTATTATTATTATTATTATTATTATTATTATATTATATTATTATTGTTATTATTATACTAAAGGCCAACACGCACACACTATTGAGTAACACTAAGAAATTAGGACTGGAAGTAAATATCAGTAAAACTAAATATATGGCCACACGTATAAATTCAGTATATAATGGAAATGGACAGGTAATGACAAATGAGGGAAATGTTGAGGAAATGGCTGAATTCAAATACCTAGGAACAATAATCACAAATAGGAATGAGATGCACAAAGAAATTAAACATAGGCTCAATTCTGGAAATGCATGCTATTATGCATTGCAGAGACTTTTGATGTCCCAACTCCTTTCAAAAAACGTTAAGCTGAAAATATATAAAGCTATTATTCTACCAGTTATATTATATGGGTGCGAAACATGGACTCTTACTTTAAGGGAGGAAAGGAGATTACGAGTATTTGAGAATAAAGTTCTTAGGAAAATTTTTGGACCAAAGAGAGATGAACAGACAGGTGAATGGAGAAGACTACATAAAAAGGAACTACATGGTCTTTATAGGAAGCCAGATATAATAAGAACAGTTAAGTCTCGTAGACTGCGATGGGCAGGACATGTTGCGCGTATGGGGAATGAAAGACGTGCATGGAAACTTCTTGTAGGAAAGCCAGAAGGAAAACGCCCAGTTGGTAGACCAAGAATGAGGTGGGAGAACAACATTAACTATGATTTGAGGGAAGTAGATAATACAGGGAATGATTGGAAAGCATTAGCTCAGTATAGGGATGTATGGAGAGCTTATGTCCGCGCGGCCATGAACCTACGGGTTCGATAGTGCCAGTAAGTAAGTAAGGGATGTATAGAGATCTTATGTCCACGCGGCCATGAATCTATGTGCTAATTAATTAGTTATAAGCTATTTGAATGAAGTAAAACAATAACGCCAATACGAATCTCAAGTAGCGAATAGTCAATTTACTTATCCATTTACGTTTATACGTTATTGGACAACACTTGTCCCGGGTGTAAATACCAGAAAGCATAAATGTAAACAGCAATGTTGTGTACCTGTGCGTCCGAACAGTGGAATGGAGTGGCGAGTTGGTGAACCACGAGTTATTTCGCTATTATACACAGTACATTATATGAATACCAGCATCAAGCAACGCCCTCCTCGCTATCTGTCTCATCGCTCGGACTCATAATATGTATTGCCAATATACAGTATTTAATGTCTCTGTGTGAACTTGGAAAAAAAAAAAAAAATTGCACGTATACTAAATAAACACAGTACTGACCCAGTATCTAACGAAATCACTGCCACTATCGAACCTGTAGGTTCATGACCGCTAGGACATAAGCTCTCCATACATCCCTATCCTGAACTAATGTTTTTCAATCATTGCCTGTATAGTCTGCTTCCCTCAAATCATGGCTGTTATACTCCCATATCATTCTTAGTCTACCAGCTGGGCGTTCTCCCTCTGGTTTTCCTACAAAAAGAATTCATTGCCCCTCTTCCATTCCCCATTCGTGCCACATGTCCAGCCCATCGCAGTCTATGAGACTTAACTCTTCTTATTAATCTGATTTCCTATAAAGATCATGTAAAGATGAGAATATCCAGGCTACAACATATTAGAAATGCATATATTAGACAAGAAATGGATGCACAATAAACTGTTATCGATAAGGATAACAAAGAGAGCTTTACAATGGTATGGACATGTAAAACGGATGTCGCATGAATAGTGGCCTAAACGGGTATTAGATTGGATGGTACCAGATAGAAGGAAGAGGGGGGAGAAGTATGAGGGAATATATGATGCCATGATGAAGAGGAGTATGGAAGAAGGACAATGGGAAGATAAGAATCTCTGGAAAGCAGGAATTAAGGGCGAACTGCTGTAAAGTGGAAAGCCTGTATTAAGCAAGTATAAAGATCATGTAGTCACTGTTATATAGTCTTCCCCATTCAGCTGTCTATTCATCTCTCTTTGGTCCAAAAATGTTCCCAAGAAACACAACACCTATTGGCGTTCAAATATCTGCGTTTGTAGTGTGAATTTAATCATGTGGTGCCTACTGCTGTTTCATACTCAGCTTTCGATTAGCTCACTCTCTGAAAGACAATGTTACTATATTGCACTTCAAAACTCTCTAATAACCTATGTTTTAAGGATACCTTTACAGTCCACAGATGAAGTGAGATGACGTGAGCGAGGCAGGTTGATTCCAACCGTCACAATACTAAAATACAGGAACAAAAACAAGGAAAAATCTTATCACGTATCAGTGTGATTTATTTCAGGAGTTTTCTGCTGAGAATTGTCCATTAAACACTGAAAGATTTAATTAGTAGAATCCCTTAATGACGTATTATACTGCGTAGGATGTTCCTGGTGGTCGTTTTCTTCTCAAATGCAGACGGTACCTGCCTCAAGCCTCTCAAACGTTACAGCCATACGATATGTCAGAATAACTCTGTTTTATACTTGCTAATCAGGTCAATTCTAATACCATATCCGAGACAACGTCAATGTTTTACACAAACACACAATTGAGGGGTCTAGTGAGAGAGGGAGCTATGCCACTTTGAGAAGAAATGAAAATAAATTGGGTTTTATAAAGAATTATATAACGAAATTATTTGTACAGTAAAGGGGTAACTTCGTTCTTCTTTAACGTATTGTTATGTAAACTATGCAAAAGGAAAAATATAAATGTTAATATAAATAGCACTGATTATTTCCATTTTTTCTCAAAGTGGCACAGCTTCCTTTCTCACTAGACCCCTCAATTGACTCATACAGTTATACAGTAGAATATGTAATGGGTGAGTATCACGTTCGGAGAGCATTTCAGCCGTATCTTGGGATTAGTCTTATTATTGTAAAAACCTGAACATAAACCTCCCCAGGAAACTAATCTGGAGGAAATTATATTATTAATTATTATTATTAGTATTAGTATTAGTATTATTATTTTGGGAGAGTAAAGACGGTCAGCATTAATAAAAATAGAGTAAATCATTTTCCACCGCTGAGGTCTCATAGTAACGTCGTTGTTTCTTGCAGCGGACCCGGGTTCGATCCCCAGTCGGGACAAGTTTCTTGTGTGAGGTTTTATCGTGGTTTTTCATCACCTGTATAACAAATGTTATGAAACTTTAAGAACCAAATGGCCTTCGAAAACCATCTTGCCACCATAATCATCATCGACATCGTGTTCGCCTTGTTTAGTATTAATGGATGAGTGAATGGTGTATTTTATCCTATACATGTTCGAATTGTCTGGAGATGGCCTTGAAATTGAGCTGATGGCTTATCAGAGGAGGCCCTCCATATCCTTCTGTGAGCAAAAAAAAAAGTGTGATTCAGCGTTACAAATCCTCTCCTGACAGGACGTGTCCCTAAAAGGCCCAAGTCCTTAGGTCATAAAAAATACCTATAAAGTGTATGCGTGTGTCTACCTTGATATACGAGTAGAAGTACTAAATAGTATAATTATGTCACATGAAATTTAAAATTAGTTATATAATATCTAAATAAAATGGGGCACGCCGTAGCGTAGTGGTTAAGGCACTGAGCTACAAGCCAGAGGGTCGAGGGTTCAAGTCCCGTTGGGGTCAGGATTTTTAAACTGACCCAAACCCTCTGGCGGCACTATGGTCCTGGGGTCGACTCAGCCTCTAACGGAAATGAGTACCAGACGCCTGTTCTGGGGGTAAAGGCGGCCGTCACGCAGGGCTGACAACCCGGCGGACATAAAGTGCCGATTGTCTAGAAAAAGTGGGAGCCTTAACCTCCAACTACCCCAAGGGCCTCCGGGCCTGTTGTGGGATCACTTTACTTTACTTTTACTAAATAAAATAATAAAATACTTTTACGATATAATGTAACTAATGGAGTTTAAACTATCATAATAACATATTATTGTTATTAATTGTAGTATTGTTTTAATGCTCACTTTTTGTCCTTAGACATGTTTGGTGTTCTCTCCTGGCAATGGCGTAATTATAACCCACTTCTGAGGTTGGGGCGCTTGGAAGGCGGGGTTACGTTGCCCATGATATGATGAGTGATGATGATAGTGGTGCGCTAGGAGAGCCCCTAATCCTAAGCTTAATCTAAGAAAAATGAATGATGAGGATTTAGATGACCATATGATTTCGGGGACCGTTTGGGCCTTAAAGTTTTCCTGACATTTGTCTTACAGGTGAGAAAAAGCCCCGATAAAAACCTCACCCAGAAAAACTGTCCCGACCGGGATCGAACCCGGGCCCGCTGCGTGACAAGGCAGCACGCTACCCCGAGACCACAGCGGTGGACATTATTTTGTAGTAATTTTTACTGTTATTTTAGGCATCTTTTTTTATCTGTATTTAAATTATTGGTAAAAACTCTATTATTGAATCACGAGAGCGATATAACAAATGACAGACGCGAACAGAATTTGTTTTGTTCGAATAATTTATTATAATAAATAATCAACCTTCATATGTCGGACAGCTTAATAAATGAGAATCTATATTGAGTCATAGCTAAAATTAAATCAATTTACATTTAAAATGACAGGTCATGTATTGCAAAATGTCTGAGGTTCGATGTCGCTTCTATAAATGTCAATAAAAAACAAAACTTTAATTAATAACTACCCATCATAATAGGATTCTGGGAACCGTGTCGTAAAACAACTTTGCATTTACCAAGGTTTTAAGTTCAATATAGAATAAAAAAACACTAACGAAAAGGGGTAATTAATTTACTCTCTCTAAAATAGAGATTTTCTTCAGTACAAAGGTCCTCCTTCAAACTGCACAATGTATAATCTCACACATTCAATAGTGTACAGTACATTAACTTAATACTTCTGGAAATGTTTGTGTCTTGTGTATCTTTTTCAGATAGAACAAAATTTTGCGTAGAATATTAAACATTGTTCATTTAACAATCCTAATTTATAAATATTACTGGTACAATAAATTGTCTCCATGGGGAAGATATTTTCTCATGAAATTTCGGTCATTATGGGACCGGTGCCCACCTAACATCTTAGAAATTTGGGTAGTTACAATAAGTAGCGGCTTCAAATTGAGAAAACCAGCTATAACGGATTAAGGATCCGATATGACACTGGCCGGATGATTTTCTAACTCTGTAATTAACATATGTGGATGTGAGGCTAGCAGCCGGTTGGTATGCCAACGGCCTTCTAGACGTCGTGCCATGGAATTTGTTTTATTTTCAAGGAAAAATGCCGATTAGAAGTAAAATTTGTATTGGAAAATCGATTTTGGAACGACTCATTTTTTCTATAATTAGGTCGCTATAACATACCTTGGCCAAAAGAAATATCACAGAAACTTTATAATATTATTAATGCCCTTAGAATCAATAATCAAGATTTAACATAAATTCTATTTCAGAAACAGAGCAGATTTTAAAATCATGTTCGGCAGCGAAGCCTGCCTGAACTCTAAAAGGCCTAACAACAACGGAAATGAATTAGGATCTTTACTTGCAGAGGGTGGAGCCGGGGATTAAATTACTGTTCCAGTGCAACATCGATTTTTTTCTTTGCCGGCAGAATTTCTCTTTTTTCATAAAAGTGATTTGTAGTGTAAGAACGACCTAAAATATTACCAAATTGCACATTAAATTTATAGTTAACCCTTTTTTATTTGTCTTCAAAGGTGACCCCCAAGTGAGAAATGGCGTCATTCATCTTCTCTGGAGTACAGAGGCCAGGGAAGTTGAGAAAAACCATATGTAGACCCCGAGGAAAGAAATTCTCTTCTTTATATAATGTCTAACTTTGTTTCTGTGAGCAGTTTTTGCATTTCTCATACATCATATAAATTTAAACGAATAATCTAGTCTCTACAATACATTAAAATTCCGAGGTTTTATCACGGTTTTCCTCAGCTGTCCAAACAAATTCTGTATTTAATCCATTTTACACGCTTTATATTAGCTTGACCTGTATCTATCTATCTATATAACGGAATCTTTCAACGCGATTTTCACTCACTTAAAATCATCGGATCGACTTGAAACTTTGTATACTTGTAGAGGACCCGTGACAATATAATAATTTCATATTTATTTTCTAAAATCCTGGCCATAATCATCAGAAAATAAAAAAAAGTGTTTTTGTATCAATGTAACGGAATCTTTCAACGCGATTTTCACCCACTTAGAAACATTGGACCGACTTGAAACTTCGTATACGTGTAGAGGACCCTTCACAATACAATATTTTCATATTTTGTTTCTAAAATCCTGGCCAGAATCATCCGAAAATCAAAAAAATGAAAACTGGTAAAATAGGTTGCGGACTTGTCGAGTTTTTAGTCAATCGTTGTAAGAGCTCGGTAGACCAGTGAACTCTTAGTGGTATATAATTTCAGTAATCCATACGTCGCTAGTTCAAATCCGGCTGGGAGGGTTTTTTTTTATAGCTCATACTACAATAGTATCGAATTTAAAGATATTTACATTTTATTCTTATTCTGTAAAATATTAAAACTAAAAAATAAAAAATAAATAATAGTTTTAAAAAAGCTAAAAGAACACGCTTTATTAGAAAACTAAAAAATGAAAAATAATTTTAATTTCCATTACGCTTGGATTAAAATAAAGTGGTCAAAAAAATCATCTCCAACACATATAGAATAAAATTATAGATATCAACAAAAAGAAAATAATATTACTATCAAAAGCGTGGGGTGATTTTTATGATTTTTACATTTTCTTCTTAGAGAGCTTACTTTTACCAATATCTGTTTTATTATCAAATATATTAATTGATATAGAGCACCCCACGCTTTTGATGGTAAAATTATTTTCTTTTTGTTGATAACTATAATTTTATTCTATATGTGTTGGATATGATTTTTTTGTTGACCACTTTATTTTATCCCAAGCGTAATGGAAATTAAAATTATTTTTCATTTTTTAGTTTTCTAATAAAGCGTGTTCTTTTAGTTTTTTAAAACTATTATATCACGAACGATCGTATCGTAAACCATTGAATTGGAGCAAATTCATTCGAACGATATCGTTTGAAACTCATATCCCAAGATCGAATCCCGAAACCAAGCATCCAAACTAAAACATTTCGTATTTTTCTTTTCTCAAGTTCCAAGGCAAAGCATCAAAATTTAAGATACTCTAATACTAGTATATATTTTAAAAGCATATTTTAAATATTTATGGTATACTTATAAACTTGTTTTGTAAATATTATTTCATTGAATTCCGTTGTAATCTTATATTTTGTTTTTATAAAATTAACTAAATATTAGCTCAGGATAGGGATGTATGGAGAGCTTATGTCCGCGCGGGCATAAACCTGCGGGTTTGATAGTACCAGTGACTTAGTTAGTTAGTAATAAAATTAATTTTTAAAATTAAATTATAAACATTATCTTCACTTACACATCCTCTGAGCTCAAGGATTTTCTCCTACAGATAAAGCTAGAATTTATACGTCTTATCGGTTGTATTATCCATATGTAATCTATCAAAATACCACAGTACAAATTTTTGTATGTTTATTTAAATGATGGGTTAGAATAATTACATAATTAAAATCGTTTATAAAGAGGCATTCCAAAAAAATTAAATTAAATAAAGAGGCTTTACAGCTATTTGCTATTTTTTTATTTTTAATATGAATTCCGTGAAAATTAAATTTACGTGAATTTTATTCTCTCAGTAATGGGGTGCATGGTGCTGACACAAACAGATGTAATGTTTCTCTCCCATTTTAAGCCAGTCAAACAATCCCAAACTTTCACTTGAAAGCTTGCTTCCAGCAATTTATATTTTAACAAATACATTTTTTGGGAACATTCGCGTATTTTCCAATTTATGACTGTGGTCTAATAAAGCTCAATTTTTAAATATACACTCTGACAATTGCCCACCGCTGTGGTCTCGAGGTAGCGTGCTGCCTTGTCACGCAGCGGGTCTGGGTTCGATTCCCGGTCGGGACAGGCTCCTGGGTAAGGTTTTTCGGGTTTTTTCCTCACTTGTAAGACAAATGTCAGGAAGCTTAAGACCCAACAGTCCCCGAAAATCATCCGGCCATCATCATCCTTCAGCGGTTTGGAAAGCAAGGAAAACTACCACACCTATAATTCCCTAGTAAAGCTGCAAAGCATAGCATGGAAATGAAAATTGCAGTGAAAAGTCTGCCCTCGGACAGAATTACTATGGATGGACTCTGTCAATAACTATAAATTACATTTGGAATATATAAATAAATTACTACATTATTTGTAGAATATTTTAGTGTTAAAATATAAAAGCTTTCCTATCGAGAACAGATTAAATTAATGATTTAATTAAATATTCGTAAAGTTTTATTTTAAGGGATTAAGATTTAGATTGGAATACATCAGAATCCTAATTTTAAATATCAATAACGGAAGAATATTTTTCCATCATTATATTTAATAACTATTTAGATTATTACCTTATGCTAACTTATGCATTATCAATATTGGTATTTAATTTCGTTCTTGAATATGTCATTAGAAAAATTACAGATTTCAACCTGAAATTATATATGAATGGCGTTCACCAAGTTTTTGCCTATGCTGATGATGTGAATATAATAGTAGATTTTTTTAATAAAGCAGTAAGAAATGCAATATTTATTTTAAATACGAAAGGAAGCAGGTGTAGATATGAACGAATAAAGAATAAAGTGCATGAAAATATGCCTTAATCGAAATGTAGTTGATTATGATAGGGTAAGTGAAGATAATATGAAAAAAAGGTGAAAACATTCAAACATCTAGCACCATTGTTAAACAGATCAAAATCATACACATGAAAAAATTAAATACTGAATAAAAGAGGATATTTGTGTTACTGTTTATTTCATTGTGTCCTGTCTTTTTGGTTTTTGTCCTAAAGTCTTAAGATCAAACTTTGCAAGTACATTTGATATTGTATAAGAGTAAAACATGATATCTTACATTAAGGAAAGGAAACAAACTAAAAGTAGTCGAAAACGTTTGCCTACACGAATAATATTATTATAATTCAAAAAACGTTAAGCTGAAAATATATAAAACTATTATTCTACCAGTTATATTATATGGATGCGAAACATGGACTCTTACTTTAAGGGAGGAAAGGAGATTACAAGTATTTGAGAATAAAGTTCTTAGGAAAATGTTTGGACCAAAGAGAGATGAACAGACAGGTGAATGGAGAAGACTTCATAACAATGAACTACATGGTCTTTATAGGAAGCCAGATATAATAAGAACAGTTAAGTCTCGTAGACTGCGATGGGCAGGACATGTTGCACGTATGAGGAATGAAAGACGTGCATGGAAGCTTCTTGTAGGAAAACCAGAAGGAAAACGCCCAGTTGGTAGACCAAGAATGAGGTGGGAGAACAACATTAACTATGATTTGAGGGAAGTAGATTATACAGGGAATGATTGGAAAGCATTAGCTCAGGATAGGGGTGTATGGAGAGCTTATGTCCGCTCGGCCATGAACCTACGGGTTCGATAGTGCCAGTGAGTATGACCCTAGCAATGATTCCTGACGAATGAAATTTGTAATTAGAGCTTAGATGCGAGTCCTGTACTAACCAGATGTAGGTCTCAGCCAATAGGAAGTATGACCACACGTCATTGCTATCTCCCACGCTAGCGAATATCAAATACAGTCACTGCTAAACATTTTTAAATTCTCACTACAAAAATTAAATAATGTAGGTAATCTTTATCGTAGACTGCGATGGGCAGGACATGTGGCACGAATGGGGAATGAAAGACGTGCATGGAAGCTTCTTGTAGGAAAACCAGAGGGAAAACACCCAGTTGGTAGACCATGAATGAGATGGGAGAGTAAAATTAACTATGATTTGAGGGAAGTGGATTATACGGGAATGATTGGAAAACATTAGCTCGGGATAGGGATTTATGGAGAGCTTATGTCCCGCGCGGACATGAACCTGCGGGTTCGATAGTGCCAATGAGTTAGGACATCTTTATCCGTGGAGGAAGTATATTCACTGTATATACATATACACACGCACATACACACACACACACACACACACACACACATATAGGCTATATATATATACGTACATACACTGTATTTGGTTTATATCACTCTGTTAATATTTTAAATAATCACTAAATGCCACTTTAATTTTAAACAATTTATAGTCTTCCCCGCGCCGTAGCCATGTGATTAAGGCAAGAAGCCTTGGCGCAGAGCTACGGGACTTGCGCTGGTTCGAGTCTCCA
The DNA here is from genome assembly GCA_030220185.1 of Diploptera punctata. Lineage (NCBI taxonomy): Eukaryota > Metazoa > Arthropoda > Insecta > Blattodea > Blaberidae > Diploptera > Diploptera punctata. The sequence goes on from JASPKZ010008378.1 coordinate 881,561, forward strand.
CGGGGGAAGAAATGTTCTCAAGGAATTTCTGCCAGTATGGGACCGATGCCCACCCAGCATCGTGAGGCATTTGGGTATCTACAATAAGTAGCGGCTCCAGGTTGAGAAGACCAGCTATAATGGCTGGGGACCCGATATTCACATTGCACTATAATTTTAAGACTTGAGGCAGCAAGTGTACAAAATAGTATAATTAAAGTCTACGGTTTAAAATCTAAAATCAACACATCCGCGTCTCACTATAGTTCTCTATGGACTGTACATGTTTTTGTAGAGGAACTGTTTTGTTTGTACACATGGCAGACAGGGAATTCACAGCTCAGCAGTCTTGATAGGCTCTCCCATTGGATTTACGATCAAGGACATTCTTCAAAATCCCTTGCGCGACCTATAAGTAAGTAAGTAAGTATAATTGACGTGTTACGTGGACTAACAACCTATGTGACTTTAGTCTTTTTTCATAAATCACATTTTTCCTAACACTCGGGAAAAGCTGACTATGGCGCTGAGTTGGACAGATGCTGTAGCCGTCCATCTGAGGGCCGCATTCAGCTGTTCCTGAGTGTTAGATAGACATGAAAATGTGATATGTAAATAAACGACTTGAAGACATTTAAGTTGCTAGTACACGTAACCCCTAAATTATGAAGAATGAGAATGGATAATGATTTACCATGAGTAGCTCCTTAATTGCAGTCCTAATATTTTACGGTTATAGGCCTAAGTCTAGGGGACTGAGAATGTATGTCATGGATCTCGAATCGGCGAAAAACAAATGTTTTCAAAATTATTATTGGGAAACCCTTGGAGAAAAGACAATTTGAAAGGTCCAGGCATAGATGAAAGAATAACATTCAGATGGTTCTGTAAGGAAAACGAAGACCATGGCTTTTAGAGGAAGAGATCCAAAATTATTTTAGAAAATCAAAGTATAGAACAGGTGTCTAGTTTCAAATATTTGGGCTGTGATGTTGGCTACAATGTGGAAAGAGATATTGACTCCAAAATAAATAAATTTCAGACGGTGTGTGGAACAATACAGAGAACATTCGAAAATAAAATTAGAAAAGAAACCAAGATAAAAATGTATAATGTTATGGCGGTTCCCACAATATTGTATGGATGTGAAACTTGGGCTCCAGTGGAAAGACAGAAGGATAGAATACAGACGGCAGAGATGCGGTTCCTAAGACAAGTAAAAGGATGTACAAGACTTGATAGAATAAGGAATGAGGATATAAGAGAAGAATTGAAAGTACAGCCTTTATTGGATAAAGTCACGAATTACAGACAGAAATGGATTGATCACATGGATGGAATGAGTAAGGAGAGATATCCATTGTTAGCAAGAAATTATCAAGCAAGAGGAAGGCGTGATGTTGGAAGACCTAGAAGACTTTGGACTGATGCATTATGAAGTCGGAACGGGCAATTGCCTAATCCCTGGAGTGATGATGATGATGATGATGGTTCTTAGGGAACAGGATATCGGGGATATGAGCTGGGTTTAGTTGACTGAGAATCGGTACCAGTGAATGGCCTAAGTAAATGTGGCATTAAACCTACGGGTTCCATAAGCCACAGAATTAGTAGTTAGTTAGTTAGTTAAAAGGTGAAAATTATACATTTGCCATCATCTACAACTCACGTTAAATAATTTCGCGGTGTTTTAAAACATAAGAATACTCATTTACTTGTGAGAAAAGAGTATATCGACTGTAGCGCATACGACGGGTCAACCAGGTGTGAAGAATTTTCCATGCATCGAGTCGCTGTAAAATAAAGAAACGAAATATAATGCATTTAGGTAATGATTCCCCAACTTTACAGTCTACGTCACTTAACAAATCACTCAACTACAATAACAAGTGAGTTATATTTATATATATATATATATATATATATAAGGGCAGGTCTTTCACTGCAATTATAGCATTTTCATGCTATGTTTTGCAGCTTTACTAGAGAATTATAGATGTAGTAGCTTCCCGTTGCTTTCCACACCGATGAAGGATGATGATGATAATGATAAGGGTAATGATGATGGACGGATGTTTTTCGGGGACCGTTGGGCATCCTGACATTTGCCTTACAGGTGAGGAAAAACTCCGAAAAAAACTCACCCAGGAGCCTCTCCCGACCGGGAATCGAACCCGGGCCCGCTGCATGACGAGGCAGCGTGCTACCTCGAGACCACAGCCTAGGGCCTATATATAATTGAAAATCAAATTCTAGAACCACTAACTTACTGAGGTTTTGATACCATGGATCACACACATACTTTTTTGACGACACAAGGACATGGAGGACCTCCCCGTAAGAGCGAACAGCTCAATGTCAGGGTCTTCTCCGAGACAATACAACATTAGGTCGAAACACACTGTTCACACACACATTAATACTAAACATGGAAAATAGTAAGATGTCCATATGATGTTCTGAGACCGTTTGGGCCTTAAGTTTCCTGACATTTGTCTTACAGGTGTAGAAAAACCCCGAAAAATATTCACCCAGAAACTTCTACCGACCGGTGTTCGAACCTGGACCGACTGCGTACGAGGTAGCGACGCTACCTGAAACTACAGCGGTGGACTACTTACTAATTTTCAATAATAAAAACAACTGAAATCAACTCATATAATCGTTGCGCCACTTTTTAGTTAGAGCATCTTGAGTAAAGACGTATTGATCAATTTTCCAGAAACAAATTAAGGAATAATTTTGCATATAAATCACATGATGTTAGGGGAGTAGATTGTCAATTTGTTGAAATTTCCTGAAATGAATCTGATTTGCCATGTAAAGAGCGATCTCGTTCGTCAGTTGTTAAATATTAAATAGATTCATGGGAATACAACACGATGACGTAAATCATTGAAAAACTGTATTATTCAGCATACGATTTAGGTGTTTATCTGACACAATCCCTTGCGATATTACAGCGTTGCCAGTTTTCTCAACCCATACAGTATACAAAATCACAATTTATTTTTACGTATTTTTTTAACTCCGGGGGATAAATGTACTTTTTTTTTCTATAACAAGTTTCTCAAAAATGTTATTTCCCTCACAGTGTAATTCAAAATGTTTCCCCTCGCAATCGATTTAAGGAAGGCGGGTATCCAGACCTGTCACACCATCACAGGAGCAATAAAATACAATGACCTGGATAGGAAAACGGGAGAAACGGCAAGAAAATCGGGCCCTCGCAGCGATTCGTCTACCACCTGTGACTTTTATTTAATAAATTCCTTAAATACTTGGATAATATTAACCAGAAATTTATTTCTGCGGTAGAAAACACGCGCAGGCAAGCTTTAGAAGCGCAGAGGTGCATTTATTTTTCTCATTGAACCCCATTGAATCAATTTGTTGGCTTGTAAGAGAAGCATGAGGCTAGGAGAAAGGTAGCAGCTTGGTTTCATATCTCTTGGTGCTTGTGGAACGTCCAGCACAAACCATGCATTTTAACGGAAAGAAACGAATCAATCCGAAAACCTCCTTATTATATCATTATTATTATTGTTATACTTACTTACTCACTGGCACTATCGAACCCGTAGGTTCATGGCCGCGCGGACATAAGCTCTCCATACATCCCTATCCTGAGCTAATGCTTTCCAATCATTCCCTGTATAATCTACTTCCCTCAAATCATAGTTAATGTTGTTCTCCCACCTCATTCTTGGTCTACCAACTGGGCGTTTTCCTTCTGGCTTTCCTACAAGAAGTTTCCATGCACGTCTTTCATTCCCCATACGCGCAACATGTCCTGCCCATCGCAGTCTACGAGACTTAACTGTACTTATTATATCTGGCTTCCTATAAATACCATGTAGTTCATTGTTATGTAGTCTTCTCCATTCACCTGTCTGTTCATCTCTCTTTGGTCCAAAAATTTTCCTAAGAACTTTATTCTCAAATACTCGCAACCTCCCTTCCTCCCTTAAAGTAAGAATCCATGCTTCGCACCCATATAATATAACTGTTAAAATAATAGTTTTATATATTTTCAGCTTAACGTTTTTTGAAAGGAGTTGGGACATCAAAAGTCTCTGTAATGCATAATAGCACGCATTTCCAGAATTGAGCCTATGTTTAATTTCTTTGTGCATCTCATTCCTATTTGTGATTATTTATTGCTCCTAGGTATTTGAATTCAGCCACTTCCTCAAAATTTCCCTCATTTGTCTTTAGCTGTCCATTTCCATTATATACTGAATTTCTACGTGTGACCATATATTTAGTTTTATTGATATTTACTTCATTATTATTATTATTATTATTATTATTATTATTATTATTATTATTATTATTATTATTGTTGAGGCGGTAGACTAGTGGTTATGCTCCTTGCCTCTGGTCCCGAGGGTAGCGGGTTCAAACCCGGCCGGGGTCAATGGACTTTATTAGGATGGAAAAATCCAAGGAGCAAGTCCTCCGGGAGGGACTTTAAGCTGTGGGTCCCGAGTCTGAAGATTTTCAGGCTCGTAAAAGATGCTTGTCCCGCGCCGTAGCCGAGCGGTTAAGGTAGGAAGCCTTGGCACAGAGCTACGGGACTTGCGCTGGTTCGAGTCTCCATGGGGGAAGAACTTTTCTCTTGGTATTTCGGCCAGTATGGGACCGGTGCCCACCCAGCATCGTGAGGCAATTGGGTAGCTACAATAAGTAGCGGCTCCAGGTTGAGGAAACAGCTATAACGGCTGGGGGACTCGATATGCTAACCACATGTCACCCCTACACTGGCTGTTGATCATCTACCTCTGTGATTGACACATGTGGATGTGAAGGGCCAGCAGCCGGCTGGTAAAAGGGCAACCGCTGAAAAGTGGAAAGACCCTCAATCGGTAAAAGATGCTTAAGCCTGAATGAAAAGTCCTCTAAGCAAAATTTAGCGAATTTTCCCTTCCTAGTACTACCTTGGTTTCCTAGATGTCAGTATGAGGCGGAAAGCTGACCACGGACCACTCAAATGACATCTACACGAAAACAAGTGTAACTAAATTAGTATGGTTCAAATTCTTCCCTGTAGGGGGAGAGCGCCTAAATCTCTGTTAAGGGAAGCATGGGCTTACCAGAAGATTATTGACAATGAGTGTTGTGGCGATGTTACTTGAATGTTGTTTGTTGAGATTTTAAAATTGTTTGTAGGCTCTACTAGCGTTAAATATTATATTATTTTACTGCATTTTTTAATGCTTAGAAATAAAATGTAACGTATAAGTTATACAACAATAACTGTTTTGCTTAGTTCTGGCGAAAACTAACAAATAAGTTTTAAATTTCTATTGTCTTATTTTTGAAATCCACTTCTAAGGGCATAACATTATATTTAAATTATTTTGTAGATATGCTACACCATGCATCTAACGGTTAAATTAACTTGAAATAAAGTTAAGAATAGTCTAGTGAATTTAAGTTTAGCTAGGAGCCGCTTCTGACAAAGGACTATAGTCTATGTTTTTTCTCAAATTGAGATGTCTCGTATGAAACGTAGATATATATGAACAAACTTATGCAATTTTTTTCTACTGCCACCAGGTTGTCTTTTATGACATTTCTGGCTTTCTCCCCTGGCACTGGCGGAATTGTAATCCATTTCTTAGGTTGGGGCACCTGGAAGGCGGAGTTACGTTACCCCGATGAAATGATAATGGAGCGCCAGGAGAGTTCTTAACCTAAATTCCAGACCATGGGAAACCACAAGAAAATTCCCTTTAAGAAAAAAATTTGTGGTCTGACCGGGAGTCGAACCCGGGACCTCATGAAAGTAGTCAGTAACGCTGACCACTAGCTCATGAGGCTGGTCTTTATGCAATATGTAGACCTATATTGTTTGTGTTATGAAGGCATCGGCAGAAATATTATTTTTTTTTAAAGAGAGAGTTATAGAATGTGTTACGCCACTTTTATACCATAAGCATATACAGGTGAATGGAGAAGACTACATAACAATGAACTACGTGGTCTTTATAGAAAGCCAGATATAATAAGTACAGTTAAGTCTCGTAGACTGCGATGGGCAGGACATGTTGCACGTATGGGGAATGAAAGACTTGCATGGAAGCTTCTTGTAGGAAAGCCAGAGGGAAAACGCCCAGTTGGTAGACCAAGAATGAGGTGGGAGAATAACATTAACTATGATTTGGGGGAAGTAGATTATACAGGGAATGATTGGAAAGCATTAGCTCAGGATAGGGATGTATGGAGAATTTATGTCCGCGCGGCCATGAACCTACGAGTTCGATAGTGCCAGTGAGTAAGTAAGTAAGCATATATATATATATAACACGAAAAGATTTGAACTCGACACCTCTATATATGTTAGCGCGATACCAACTTGGCTACTCAGGCTTCCAGTGCAAACATGTTTTCTTTCCTTACATACAATTCTCTATCATAAGAAGCAGCGGAACATGGCTTAAAATGCCAATCTGTCGGCTTCTATAACAAGAAAGCATTTTTTAATGAGAATATTTTACTTCATAGCGCTCAGTAACGTTTTTTTATTCCGATGTTACAATTAAATTTTGACATTTTGCAATGAATATATATATATATATATATATATATATATATATATATATATATATCCAGGTTCCGTGACGTAGCCGAGCGATTTTTAGACGATACCTTGGTGCAGAGTTACAAGACTTGCACTGGTTTCGGTTCCCGAAGGGGGAAGAATTTTATTCATGAAATTTCGGTGAGTAAAGTACCAATACCCACCCAACACCGCGAGTAATTTGGATAACTGGAATAGGTAGCGGTTCCAGATTGAGAAAAGCAGCTGGAACATCCGACGTGCTGATTGCATTCACTCCTATACTGGCCGAATGATCGTCCACTTCTATGTAAGGACACCAGCCGGCTGACAGGCCTGTCGCGTCGTAGAGATCAGTATAATGTTATGAGGCGGAGACTCTCAGCTAGTGAATTAAATAAAACTATTTTGAAAGAAAAATCGTAAGGAGCTGTTAGTGAATATGATATGTTAGATGGAGAATAAAAAGTAGTGATGAAATTCAAAGAATAATAATAGAAAATAAAATTATTATATGATTTATCACAGGAGGAATGCTAAGATGATTAGGACATGTTGAACGAATATTGGAAGAACGAATATATAATGTATAATGGCGTAGCCCATTGTTGAACCATAACTGCTCCTTTGTAAGAAGTTACTAGACCAAATTAATTTCTAGTTACCTTATTTGCTCATAGATGTCACGGATGGCTTGCGGTCAACACCCGACCCAATGAGACATCAAACAGGCAAATAAGGTATTACTAGAACGTTGATGTCGGTAAATTTTGCTTAGAGGCCTCTTTATTCAGGTTTATGGATCTTTTACGAGCCTGAAAATCTTCAGAATCGGTACCCACGGCTTGCTCCTTGGATTTTTGCGCCCTAAAAAAATTCATTAGCCCCCGGCCAGGTTTGAACCCGCGAACTTCGGAATTAGAGACAACGAGCATAATCACTAGTCCACCGCGGCCGACGAAAGAACGAATACCAAAGAAAGTATTATTCAAATATGTATGGAATGAGAAACACACAACGCGCAAAAGTAGATGGTCTAATGAAATATAGAAATTTGTTAGGCCAAAGGGAAAGTGAAATTGGTGACAGAAAGCATTAGATCGTAAACAGTGGAATGTTCTTGGTAACCAATGATCTATCTTCGAGGAGAAACAATAAGTTATGGATTATTTTATTTTAGTATAAGGCAGCCTCTTACAGCTGGGATCTAGATATCGGGTTTTGGTCACTCCATGTGGATTACACGGTGAATGAAACGGATCATGGGCAGGTATTTCTCGGTGTTTCTCCCGTTTTCCACTGCCACAAATTTCATTACACCATTTATCCATTCTCATCTCATCCATTTCATTTCATTTCGTTCATCCGCCCCTGGGACGATGCATCAGGCGTGGTCGGCCGGCACCCTTGTTGCTCACAGACCTCTATAAACATAGGGCTTTCATCTCACCTCATCCCTCGACTCGACCCTGAGTTGGACACGAATTGAGAATATTAACGTTATATGAATTAAGAAGTGTTAATCAAATTACTATTATTTTCATGTAAGTAGCTTTATAGTTGACCCCTAAAACTAGCTGCGTAACCCTCTGTGATTAGTACATGTGGATGTGAGACTAGTAGACCAAAGGCCTTGTAGGACTATCGCCGTGGACAAGTAGTAGAAGTAGTGTAGTCGTTTTGCTCACTGTTCATCAAAGTGACAAGCAATTTCGTGTTACTAAGTGCAAAATCCAAAATAAATTTGTTAGTCTGCATATTCTAACTTTTTTATTTATTTTCGTAAAAAGTACGGTAACAGTTGTAAAAATCTAGGTTTTACGTATTTTCCATTGAAATTATAGCCGTGAAACTCTTTCAATTTCCAAACCAATGAACCTAATTTGGTTTAATGTAGTGTATACCGTATAATTTCTACACGACCAGGCTGATTTCGTAATTTTTTTAAATGCTCACTGAATATCTTCATTTATATTAAATGTTAAATTCTTTTGAACATTAGAGAATATTCGCTATTTGTTTTACACACTATTTAGTTCATATATTGATAAGTTCAAGATTATATTCTTTATCCATAGCTTATTAGAGAAATATAAAAATTACGTGAACTACCGTAATATCCTTACCAAACTTAACACGTCATAATAAAAACTACTCTTTTTTCTAATGTCACTTATTTATACGTAGATGCTTTAACATCTATGGTAATATTGCATCTCTGTAATTTGTTAAAAGAAGTTTTAAATAAGAAGAAAATAATGACTGTTGCACTGGTTTGGTCACCTTTCTCTATCTCTTTTTATTTATACGGCAGATACATGTAACTCCACAGCGCGACAAGCCTAGAAGGTTCTTGGTCTTCCATCCAACTGCTGGCCTCACTTCCATATGTGTTATTCACATGAGTGGACGAACATTTAGCTAGTAAAGGGCTGACATTTTGTCAACATGTTGGTCTCCAGCCGTTATAGCTGGTTTTCTCAACCTGGAGCCATATTTATTGTAGCTACTCAAATTCCTCACGATGCTGGGTAGAGATTAGCCCTTTACTCGCCAAAATTCTGTGAAAAATTTCTTGCCACATGGGGGTTGGAACCAGCAAGTCCCTTAGCTCTGCACCTAGGTATCATGTCTTGGACCGCTCGGTAAAGGTGAGGGTCAGACGCTTTTAACATCTACGAGTAAGGTTATGTAGAACCTGTTTAGTTATTTATTTATTTAGTTATATTTTTTATTTATTTTAATGACACTATGAAATGGTGGCTATGGGGCCTGAGAATGACATTCAACCCAGAATTTGACTTTTCGATTGAGACTGTTTGTTATAGTTTTCGAATTTCTTCACGATATTGGATGGTTACGGTCCCATAGTGGTCGAAATTCCATGAGAAAATGTCTTATCCCATTGGGACTTTGTGCATGCCCCGCATCTATGCATGAAGGCATCATGCCTTACACCGCTCGCCTATGACACATTCAGAGTTAGTAGGGCTTATATTGTCTCCTCCCTACAGGTAGCATCCTTATAAGGCTCGGGCGGTATGGATCACATTAAAGTAGGCTTATATTGTCTCCTCCCTACAGGTAGCATCCTTATAAGGCTCGGGCGGTATGGATCACATTAACTCCTCCCTACAGGTAGCATCCTTATAAGGCTCGGGCGGTATGGATCACATTAAAGTAGACTTATGCGGGTAGGGTTAAACTAAGAAAGATATTGCACATCCAAGTTAACTGTTCACGGCCGGAGGGGAAGAGTTTTAGCTTTAGTGTCGCCGATCTACTGAATCTGTGGAAGGGATGTAGGAGAAAAATGTAGATCCGATCACGTATTGAAATTTTTAAACTTCAAATGTGGGGGGAGAATCTCTAAACACGTGTGAAAGATCTTAACATGGTTGACAAATTAGTCATTTAAGCACGGAACGCTCAAGCGGTCGGATCATTTAAAATCACAGTATTTGTCGTCTCTCTGTTACCAGCCTCACAATAAATCACAAGTGGCAACATGTAATGAGAAGTGCAAGGAAGGGACAGATCATTCTTAGACGTAACCCCAAAAGTAACAGGGTTGTCAAGTTAGTCATTCTGCCACTGACCGCGCAGAACGACGGATCATTAAAATACATAGTATTTGTGTGCTCTCTACCTGCCAATCAAACAACATGATACAAAGGACACGAAGTGGCAACATAGTAAGGAATAGAAAGAGAAAGACAGTTTGTTAGTTAACTTATTTTCCGCCTGCACAAGCACTTGGATGGGTAATAGATAGATAGAGGGAAAATTTTCTTCAATGTTTTGTGAAATTAGCTAAATGCTAATGAGATTAGTCTTTTTAACTTTAAGATAGAGAACGTCCACCGCTGTGGTCTCGGTGTTCCGCCACTGCCTCATACACAGCGGGCCTTGATTCTAACCCCGGTCGGGATAAGTTTCCTGAGTGAGGTTCTTTCAATTTTTTCTCACTTATAAGACTAGTGGCAGGAAAGGCCCAACCGGGCCCCGTACATCATCTATCAATCATAATTACTCGTATCATTATCATCTTCGCCATGTTTGGTATGAATGTGTGTGATTAGTGTATATCGTCTTAATATTGTGTTGTCTCGGAGGAGGCCCTGGCATTGAACTGGTCCCTCATTCGGGGAGACTCTCCATGTCCTTGTGTGGTCAAAAAAAGTTGTGTATGATCCATAGTTAAATATCCTCTCCCGAACAGGCCGTGTCACTGTTAGGCCAGGGTGCAATGTGGCACGTAAAAGTACCTATAAGGCGACAGGTAAATTTTAGTAAATGACACAAGTAAATAATTAAGGGTAATCAATAGAAATGGGCATAAGTCCCTATAAGGTGAGAGGTTAAACTGCGTTAATGGTATGGGATGGAAAGATAGAGGACATCAAAACCGAGGCTTGAAGCTAAAGATCCATGGTTTAAACATTTTCACATACGTCTTGTCAGAAGGTATAATTTTCATACTATACTTAGACATTTTATTCTGGGAGTGTTTAAATTATGATTTCAAGGTAACGAATTAACTTAACTCTGTTGTTGGTTACAAACGAAGCTACTGCCATGGGTTGTAGTAATAACAATGGCCAACTGTTCACAGACGATGACTCATTTTCCAAGTTGCCACAATGGGAATTATTTGTTGAAAAAAAAAGAATAACACCACAATAGAATAATTGCAGGTCGGAAGAACCTGGGAAAATGTCCGACTTGGTTCCCCCGTGTTGTAAACGGAAGCAGTTTCTCTTTCTATTTTACATGGCGCATAAAAAACAACGTCCCTCCGCGTCTACAAGATTACAGAAACCTTGCAAAAACTCTCCCCACTTACTTCAAACATGATCCCCCGAAATGGACAAAACCTAAACAATGCGCTTTGAATTCTAAAGTAGATGAGAGGAAATATTACAAAAACATTTTGAGCAGCCTAGTGCAAAAAGGGCATAAACCAGATAAGAATAGAGATGGAAGAAGCTTCAAAACTAGAAACTCCATATTTTACATAGTCTATAAATAAGCCTAGGAAATTCAGATGAGCAGATCTTGTAGCTCGAATGGACGACAGAAAAGTTTTCAATTTTTTAATTGGGAGATTCTTGGTGAAAATACAAGTAGGAAACAGTAAGAGGAAGTATGATATTCGAATGGATCTTGGGAAGTGATAGCCTATGAACTGAATTTATGTCAGTTAATAATGCTATTCACATCGGGTCTCGAAACCGTGACCTTCCGACTTGCAGCCTTATTACCTTAACCAACTACGAAAGGTTTACTTTTAAAATTACTAATTACATTTGCCATAATTTATTCATATGCTTGTGAAAGTTCCATTCCTTTATACCACCGCTTTGGTCTCGTAGCGTGCTGCCTTGTCTCGCAGCGGGCCCGGGTTCGATCCCGGTAGGGACAAGTTTTCTGGGTGATTTTTTTCCTCACCTGTAAGACAAATGTCAGAAAATTAAACGGTCCCCGAACACCATCTGGCCTTCATTATCATACTCGCCTCATTAGATTGAGATTAAGGCCTCTGCTGGCGCATCATAATTACCTCTAATAAAAACGGGGAATTGTAACTCTGCCTTCTAGGCGCCCCAACCTCTGACGTGAGTTACAAGTACTCCATGCCAGGAGTGAATATCAGAAATGTCGTAATGAAACCTGGTAGCATTGACTTTAAAAATATATATATTACAGTTTATGATACTATAATATGATCCACGCCACAGTCGAACCGTTAAATCATCATACCTTGGTACAGAGGTAGAGTCTCCAAGGGAGGAACAAATTTTCTCATGGAATTTAGACCAGCATGAAACCAGTGCCCACCCAGTGTTGTGAGGAATTTGATAAATTAGTAAATAGCGTTTATTTCCAAAATCACTCCTCGGAGGAAGACGTACTGGATGTACATTCACTGTATATCCATCTCTTGGCAGGTCTTCCTCTTGTACTTCTCCCGTCCGTCTTTGATCCTTGGGACTGCGAGCAATGTATAAGATACACCTTGAAGTGGGTTGCTAGCCCGTTTTCATGGCGGGTTTATTATTCGGAGTTTCCTCCCTAGGCTGATCGCCTTCACCCAGCTCCAGAGCTCAGCCTGCCCCGTTTTATTTCGGAGTTGTCTCTCCTAGATGGGTTGTCTTGCAGGACTAACGAACCCCATCCGCCCGTTTGTCAGTCTACAAGGCAGTAGATGTAGAGTTGCCACTTCCGTCAGGTACACCGTACCGAAGCACTCCTTCTCCGCTGTATCTGCCGTTGGGGTCTTCACCGTAACCCTGGCAAGGGGCCCTCACAAGGTACTATCAGCTGGGCAAGCTGAACCAAGGTTTTTTTACGAGGTGTTACTTCTCCCCCTCACCCTTTTTCAACCTGGCTTGGGACAGGCTATGGCTGGTGAAAATCCTACAAATTAAGTTTAAGAAGAAAAAGAAGAAGTAAATAGCGGATACAGGTTTTAAAAACCCGCTATAACGCTTGGGAACCCGATATGCTGATTACATGTCACCCCATGACAGTATACTATATTCTTGATCGCCCACACCTTGGATAACACATGTGAATGTGAGGCCAGCAGCTGGATTGTAGGCCTGTAGCGTAATGCAATGTGGTAAACTGTAGACTAATGCTCTATCGTTGGTCATTTTATAAGATCATACGTTTTTAAAACGACAGTTGCTATTGTGTGACGGTTATCACGACTGATTAGCATCCTACAGGTACTATATTCGATTCCCGGCTATAGTATATAAATTATTCTTTCGGTTAGGATCTAGGACAGAGTTCACACAGTTCCGTCAGAACAACTAGTGAATGAAGTGACGACGTGGCGATTGTTGTACCGTTGTACTACATGTAACAAATTAGATTAGTTGGTACAGATTCCTGGTATTGACTAACTAACTAACTCACTGGCACTATCAAACCCGTAGGTTCATGGCCTCGCGGACATAAGCTCTCCATATATCCCTATCCTGAGCCAATGTTTTCCAATCATCCCCTGTATAATCTACTTCCCTCAAATCATAGTTAATGTTATTCTCCCAACTCATTCTTGGTCTGCCAACTGGGCGTTTTCCCTCTGGTTTCCCTACAAGAATCTTCCATGCACGTCTTTCATTCCCCATTCGTTCCACATGTCCTGTCCATCGCAGTCTACGAGACTTAACTGTTCTCATTATATCTGGATTCCTGTAAAGACTATGTAATTCACTGTTATGCAGTCTTCTCCATTCACCTGTCTGTTCATCTCTCTTTGGTCCAAAAATTTTCCTAAGAACTTTATTCTCAAATACTCGTAATCTCCTTTCCTGCCTTAAAGTAAGAGTCCATGTTTCGCATCCATATAATATAACTGGTAGAATAATAGTTTTATATATTATCAGTCTAACGTTTTTTGAAAGGAGTTGGGAAGTCAAGACTCTCTGTAATGCATAATAGCACGCATTTCCAGAATTGAGCCTATGTTTAATTTCCTTGTGCATCTCATTCCTGTTTGTGATTATTGTTCCTTGGTATTTGAATTCAGCCAGTTTCTCAAAATTTCCCTCATTTGTCATTAGCTCTCCATTTCCATTATATAATGTATTTTTATGTGTGATCATATATTTAGTTTTATTGATATTTACTTCCAGTCCCAATTTCTTAGTGTTTCTCAGTAGTGTGTGTGTGTGTTTTGGCCTTTAGTATCTCCTCGCTATCGGCCTGGTATTGAGTAAGGTTTATTATGTTGATTTGACTATTACACTTATATGACGTCACACTAGTTTTTTAGAAAACTAAGTTTGAGCGATCGGGAAACGCTAACCATGCACTTATGTTGCTAGCCAATGATAGCAACCACTTCAATCGGCCTTGGCTACTCGGAGCTGTCGTGTTATGGATTAAAGTACTGAAATGAGACAATATGAAATAATTCACTGGCACAATCGATCCTAGAGTTCATGGCCGCGCGAACATCAGCTCTTCATATATCCCTCTCCTTAGCTAGTATTTTCCAATCATTTACTGTATAATTCATCTCCTTCAAATAATGGCCAATGTTTGAGGGAGATAAAGTGTGTGGGAATGATTGGAAAAATTAGCTCAGGATAAGGGTGTATGGATAGCATATATCTGCGCGGTCTTGAACATCCGGATTTGATAGTGACAGTGAGATACGTGTGATTATTATGATTTGTTTATGTTTAAAAGAGATAATCAAACAATCAGGATTTTAGGTACAGTGGCCTGTTTCAGTCTCATTGTCCACTCAGAATTATTATTTTAATCGGGCGACCTTGACCTCGTTATCCTATTGGGTATTGTTTTAAAATTCATTCATTCATTTTGAGAATTTTCCTCGTCATTGAGAGTTTTCTCCAATCAATCTTAGTAATTAAATATATATGACTTAGGACTTACAGACCATTTTAAAATTAAGTAGCGTAATCTGGAACTGATTTGACTTCAAGTTCAGATAATATTTATATTTTAACTTAGAATATTTATATTATTTGTTTTGAGTTCCTGTCATGTGTATATCTGAAAGAGATCTTATTTATTACGTATTATTTATTTAGATTGATGGAGTTAATGCCATGTGGTCTTCTCTTCCAATCAACAAGACAAACATGTTACATACATATACAAAAATCACAGTGATATTAGATACTAAACGATCATTTGGCCAAACTGTGCAATAATAAAAGTAAGATCTAATAACGCAATAAAGTTAATGATAACAAAAATTAAAACTAATAAAAGAATACAGTATACAAAGGAAGAACAGCTCCTGAAGATTTTCAGACTCGTGAAAGATTCTTAAGCCTTAATAAATAGACCTATAAAAAATGTACCGACCTCAACGTCCTAGTAATACCTTAGTTACCTGTTAGATGTCTGTTTGAGTTCGTGTGTTGACCGCATTTCATTCATGACATCTATGAGTAAATAAAGTAACTAAAAATTAACTTGGTCTAGTAACTCCTTACAAAGGAGAGGCTATGGCTCAACAATGGGCTACAATTGTAGTAGTTTATATATATAGTGTTCTGCCCAAGAGTAGGTCTTTCACTGCAAACTCAGCATTCTCCACTCTTTCCTTAACTCAGCTTTCCTTTTTGTATCTGCATACAAACCATTTATTTTAATATTGTCTATAATCTCATGTCTTTTTCTGCCTCTGACTTTCTTTTCGCTGACCATTCCTTCTAGGATATCCGTCAGCAGGGCAGTTTCTTCTTAGCCAGTGGCCAATCCAATTTATTTTCCTCTTCTTTACGAGTTCCAGCATTGTTCTTCCTTCACCAACTCTGTCTAGCACATCTTTTTTTATTTATTTTTTATTTTGTCCGTCCATTTTACGTTCCATCATTCTCCATATCCACATCTCAAAAGCTTCCAGTAGTTTTTCCTCATTCCGCCATAATGTCCCTAGTCTCTGCACCATACAATGCTACAGTCCACACAAAGCACTTCATTAGCCTCTTCCGTAATTATTTTGTCAAAGGTTCGAAGAAAATGCTTCTCTCCTTGTTATAGGCTTCTTTTGTCATTGCTATCCTCTGTTTTACTTCTTGACCGCAGTTAATGTTACTACTGATAGTACAACCCAAGTATTTGAAGCTCCCCACTTTTCACACACACACACACACACACACACACACACACACATATATATATATATATATATATATATATATATATATATGAAATTAGATTAATAAAATAAGAAGGGAAAATCTATAGATACAAATAAAAATTACATGCACATGTATAGTGGAGGCCCGAGAGATAAAAGAGCAAAACGAGGGATTTCTGTAATGTTAAAGAAGAAATTTAAAAGAGATATTAGAGATTGGGAAGCTATAAATAAAAATATGATCATTGAATTTGATGGAGGACAGGGGACTGCAGGATGGAGACTGGAAGGGTATAGAGATGAAAGGAGTGACAGAATCAAAACTTAATATCGGGCACAGGAAGATGTCATATACATTTAAAACCTGTTAAAAAATATTGAGATATTGATAAATCTGATACCATTTTTATTAAATAAAAATTATTAATTGTTAAATAATGTTATTAGGATGATGTTTCTGTGAGTTAATAAAAAATTCTTCAATTTATTTCTGAAAGATGTTTTAGTTTATCAGTCACCGACATAGGATGCAAGAGTAACATCAAAGAGTGTGAGTAATAGGTAGTGTGATGAGGACAATGTACTGATGGGGATCGGGTGCATAATGTATGTGTATCAGAGAGTCTAAAGAAGCGGTGTGATAAATAATTAGGTGCTGATTTGTGTAGTATTTTATAGAGAAGTGATAGGAAATGGACGGTTCTGTGATCTTGTAGATGAATCCATGACAGTGTTTCAAGGAATGGTGTAACGTGGTCAAATCTGCGAATAGCACAAATAAAACGTATGCAAGAATTATTAACACATTGATGTATTTGGTTTAAAACAGTATTTAGGTCAGTAAAAAGGACTATCACAATAATCAAAATGTGTCATAGCAAGTATTTCTACTAACATTTTCCTTAGAGCAAACGGTAAACAATTTCTTGTGCGATTTAATGAATATATTATTAAGAAGATTGTTTTTTTTTAGATTTATTTAGCCTGGTGGAGTTAAGGCCATGTGGCCTTCTCTTCCACTCACCAGATCAAGCATATGTTACATATGAATACAAAAAAAAATACAATAATAGTCATATTAAACAGGACAAACATGTTACACATGAATACAAAAAAATTACAATAATAGTCATATTAAACAGGACAAACATATGTTACATATGAATACAAAAAAAAGTTACAATAATAGTCATTGAACAATTAATTATCTGTCATATTGAATAATAATGAAATTAATGTCTAATAATAGAATGAAACTAAATACAATTAAAATTAAATTAATGATACAATGAATAAAAAACGAATAACAGCTCGAATCTACTATACATAAAAAGAAAAGAAAAAAAAATACAAAGAAAGTAATAAACTACAATGAATTAATCTACGCTTTTTATACAAGGCATTAGGTAAATATGTTAACAAATCCTAAGTCTATTTTTATTAAATAATGCAAAAACGCATTATTAATTCTTAAAAAGTAGTATTAGTGAGTTGTTTCTGTTAGTGATTTTATTTCCAATTTATTTCTGAAAGATGGTAAAGTTTGGCAGTCTCTGACATAGGGTGGAAATGAATTCCATGTTCTAGCAAGAGAAACTGTAAAAGATTTCGAATAATAGGTAGTATGATGAGGAGGGATATAAAGGACACTGTGCTCAAGGGATCGGGTATCTAAGTTATGTGTATCAGAGAGTTTAGTGAAGCGGTGTGATAAATAATAAGGTAATGATGTGTGTAATATGTTATAGAGAAGGCATAGGGAATGGATGGTTCTACGATCTTGAAGACGAAGCCATGACAATTGTTCCAGGGATGGTAACGTGATCAAATCTACGTATACCACAAATAAAACGTATGCAAGAATTGTGAACACGTTGAAGTCTTTGGGTAAGAGCAGTATTTAGGTCAGTAAAAAGAGTATCACAATAATCAAAATGGGGCATTGCAAGTGTTTCTACTAACATTTTTCTTAGAGAAAACGGTAAACAATTTCTTATACGATTTAATGAGTGTATTTGTTTTGCAAGTGTAGTTTATTTGTTTATTCCAATTTAGTTTTTTATCCATAAATAACCCTAGATTCTTCACTGTCTGATTATAAGGGATTTGAACTCTCATTAAGTTTCATATGCAATACTGTACTTGTGTTAATTGAAGCAAATAATCTCTGATGACATAATGATTGCTTGTGACTAAATATAACGTTGTTTTGACGGAGTTTTAAAAGATGAAACTTGTGAAGAGTGTAATTCGCTTTATCGAGACTTATGCAGTAATTAAAATCATGTAATTACAAATATGAATATGGGTATTAAATATTAATGAGATAATTGTCTGGTTGAAATATCTGCTTGGGCAACGAAGAGGAATAAATAGCTTGTTTTTCGCTTGCGATAGCAATCTTCGAGTCTGTTATGTTGGCATTACTTGTAACAGGTGGAGCATCACCTGGAAAATCGTTGCACGACATAGGTTAATAGTATAGGCTATACAACGTTTTTCCAGAGAATGACTCGCTTTAAGACAGATGTGCGTGTCTTCCGCTTTCATATAATCCTTTCTTCTCCCTACTCTGTCGTCTTTCATATTATTAACTTCCTTCATTTTCTTCCCTTTTCTAATTTTTGCTTTCCGCTAGTTGCCTACTTTCTTATTTTCTTCAAACAAAATGAAAGTGCTTTATAAAATGATAAGATTGCCTTTTGTTTTCTAACTTGCCTCTCTAACTTTTTTATCCTACCGATGCATTTCTCTTATAAAAAATGAAACTCGGTTATCACACTACGGTATTGTTGTCTTTGGCTAGATGTTTCATCTATAGGGCATTTAAAAACGTGAGCTATTTTTTCTTTCATACTGGGTAAACTAAGATATACTCGTGATGGAGGTAAATCCGTGATACTTCCCTAGATCAATAGTTAGCAGGATATCAGGGCCACTGTCGATTATCTTGGACCTGGATGCGTGTATTTTGTCTTGTGGCGTCCAACGTTTCCGGCGGTGACCATAGTATCTAGTACAACTATTGTTTGATGTGTTTAGGAAAGTATCATGAGTTTACCATTGTCAGGCGAGTTTATCCTATACCATATCAGTACTGTACGGTCTTAACATTTCTATCCATAAATAGACGATTACAGCCCAAGTATAATCGTAAAAGGTAATCGATTCTCTCCAAAAAATGAATAAACTTTAGTAAACTTTCTTTCTTTTTTTCTTTCTTTCGTTGTTTACCTCTCCCTTTGTAGGTACTATTACAAATATTAAACTTATAATATTCGTACCTGTTGTGTCAGTCGTCCTCAACTAAAATAATCTTCTTCTTCATCATCATCCGTCACAAATTATGCCTTTGTAGATCTGTTTCGGCCCTATCTGGCAGTCTTTTAAGAGGTCTTCCTGGTCCCGGGTTTATATTGCATTATAATTTCTTGGATTCTTGAAATATCCATTAGTTTTGCATGGTCTAGCCAGTTTAATTTATATTAAAACAAATTTCTGCTTATAAAAGTCGTCAAACATTTTATAAACAGAAGTTTGTTTTTGTTAAGGACGACAGATAGAACAGGTACGAATTTTATAAGTTTAATATTTTAATCAATAACCACCGTTGGGTGATTCACCATACATTTTAAAAGTGTTGAAGTACTATTACGTTCCCCACTCCACGTGTTCCTTATAGGGACACGACCTGTCCTAACTAACATACGTACTTTTTGACGTAGAGGACATCAGGGGCCCTCGGATGACAAGACACACCATTAATTTATACATTCAACTAAACAAGGAAAATATGATTTGAGATTATTATGTTGGCAAGATGGTATTCGTAGACTATTTGGACCTTAAATTTGCCTTGCTTTTGTATGAGCGGTGAAAATAAAAAAAAATAAAAAGATGAAAACCTCGCCCAAGAAACAAATGAGCACTAGGCAACATCTGTGGACACTTTTAACAAACTTGATTTGTAATTTTACAAATACGCAAGATACTCAATGAAAATTAAATGGGTATAATAAGTTAATTTCAATAGTAGTTATTTCAGTAAAGTCCAACTACTAATAGTAAATTACTTCTAATATGAAAGAGTATTTTAACTATTATGATTCAATTTACATTTAATTTTGTCAATTGGTAGTAATGATTGAAGCAGTCTTCATTTATTCCAAGCAAAATTACAAATGTCTGACTAGACATTCATAACGAGTATATGCATATTTAACAAGCACATACTCACACGTACATGAGTAGCTAAAGATGGAGGTCGGTTCCTGAAAGCCCTGTAGTTAAAAAAAAGAGAAAATTTAACTTGTCAATCCGGATGCAACACTTGAGATTTTTTAGCATTTTTTTTTTACGATTTTATGGATCTTTTCTAAAGCCGAACGACCTCCACTTTAGAAGGCCTAGATTTTCTGCCATGACATTCTTCTTGAGCTATTTGTCGTCATTAAAGCATCATAAACCCGCCTTTTTTGACCTTCCATAACTTAGCCGTCCGTTATAAACTTTGTCCCCTGGTCAAGATGCGACGTGGTTGTGTGTGGATGTAAGATTTGCCAGTGAAAATTACATTTCTCAGGTTTAATAGTACACATCACCCTATAGCAAGATGTGTCTTCCTGAAGTCACATACTGCACCTTTAATCCCATCAGTATTATTATTATTATTATTATTATCATTATCATTATTAAATTAACTCCTGGCACTATGAAACTCGGAGGGTTTTGTCGCACGGACAAAGGGCCTCCATTCTCCCACCATTAATCCCCCGTATATTTCAACTCCCACAAATAATTGTTAATCTTATTCTCACCCTGTTCTTGGTCTATCAACGGGGCGCTTTCCCTCTAGTTTTCCTACAAATAAATGTCCATGTCCCTCTTTCATTGCCCCATTCGTGCGACATTTCCTGCCCATCTGTTCTTATGACATCATGTTTCCCATAAAAATCATGTAGCTCCTTGTTATGTACCTAGGTTTATCCATTTTGACTATCTTTACCTCTCTCTTTTGTCCAAAGTTTTCCTAATAACTTTATTCACAAATATTCCTAATATTTTCCCCTCCATTAAAGTAAGAGACCGTGTTTCGCATCCAAATAAATGAAGAACAACCGTTATATATATATATATATATATAGTTTAACGTTTTTAAGAGAATATAGGATGACAAAAGACGCTATAATGGATAATAGCCTTCGTTTTTGGAATTTATTATTATGGTATTATATATATATATATATATATGTGTGTGTGTGTGTGTGTGTGTGTGTGTGTGTGTGTATGTGTGTGTGTGTGTGTGTGTGTGTGTGTGTGTTTGTGTTTGTGTTTCGGTTGTTTAATGTCTTTGACAACGTCCGATTCCTAATAGCCAATTTTGTCGGTCCATCCAATCTCCTGGTTGTAGATATTTCTCCTTCATGTATAAATATATTCCCTGACTCCAGGAAGTTTTAGGTCTTCCTCTGCCTCGTCTTCCCTCAGGTTTCCATTCCAAAACATATTTTGGTAGTCGACCCTCTTCCTAACGCTGGCCATGTCCGTACCATCTCAATTGCTGAGTTTTAATATAATCTAAAATAGTGACTTCAATGTTCATTTTCTCCCTTATAACTGAATTTCTATTTTTTTCTCTTCTTGAAGTATTAATAATAATAATAATAATAATAATAATAATAATAATAATAATAATAATAATAACATGGCGTATTTTACCTAATGGAGTTAAGACAGTAAAGTCTTATCTTCCACTCCACCATGATTAAATTAGCAGTTATGACTGTTATATATATATATATATATATATATACATACATATATTCGTCGATCAATGCATTTTTATCTTGTGAATACTTTTCACAGTGAATTAGGTAATTGCTGAACAACCGGTATTGAAAAATTTTCACATACTGTAAGTTGTTTGTAAAAAAATATGTAAACTTGTAGAGTAAATAGTTACCTTCCGTTAACAGGATAAATAAAAGAAGATTTAATGTTTGTCTTAAACAAAGTTAGCAGAGAAGTTGGGAAGTGAGTCAGCTCCAGTACGTCGATTATATGAAAATTAGCAGGAAACTGAAATATTAGTCTCGTCTCATATGATTCTAACCACTCCCTATTATTATCCGCACTTTTACCTGCATCATTACACATAAGTGTTGTAGGGTAAAAATTCATTAATTCGTCATATTTGTTTTTTCAAGTTATACAAGCACTGGTTTCAGTCTCTTTTTTTTCACGGCACAACCTTAAATAGTCCACCATTGTGGTCTCGAGGTAGCGTGCTGCCTTGTCACGCAGCGGGCCCGGGTTCGATCCCCGGTCGGGAGTGAGGTTTTTTTCGGGGTTTGTCCTCACCTGTAAGACAAATGTCAGGAAGCTTAGGGCCGAACGGTCCCCGAAAATCATCCGGCCATCATCATCACCCTTATCATTATCATCACCGGTGTGGAATGCAACGGGAAGCTACCACACCTATAATTCCCTAGTAAAGCTGCATAGCATAGCATGAAAATGGTATGATTACAGTGAAAGACCTACCCTCGGGCAGAATTACTATGGATGGATGGATCCTTAAATATGCATGCTATAGCATAGTTGGTTAAGGTAATATGTTACAAGCCAGAGGATTCGAATCCCAATTGAGATTATTTAACTGCCCTTAACCCTCTGGCGGGACCATGACCCTGGGATTGATTCAGCCTCTAACTGAAATTAGTAGCTAACAGGAAATTATGTTTTAAAGAGTTAAAGGCGGCCGTCACGCAGGGCTGATAACCCGACTGACATCTCTATGTCAATTGTGCAGAAATGCGGGATCCTAAACTTTCTAAAACATCTAACAGTCTGCCAATGCCAAGTTAATACATTTATTTGTTGAGATTCTCTCAATAACAATAGGTATAAATAATGTGGTTGGCTCCACAGATTTCGCAACATTGACCATAAAATACACCTGGTCAATTAATTAACGATCTAGTTTGATTCAATCGACCATTATGAATTAAACATCATGATTTAAAATTGCAAATAATGCCTTAAGTGATTTACTCTGTAGTACCCTTAAAAAGTTATTTATTTATTTACTGAAGCGTGTATCCCTTATTTATTCTTATGTCAATTTGTATGTGAAAGGGTAAAGGAACCCAACTACAGGCTTTAGGAAGCCTGAATGTAGGAAGTTAAGACAATCAGCACGAGATGTCAATCCTTGTATTACTGTCATTACATATGTCTAGTACGGTACTCATTTTCGTTAGAAACTAAGATGTTAGCGGAACCATGTGCCGCCACTTTAAAGAATTCTTGTTTCTTCAACTTTACTTTTCTACCAAATTACAATTTTTAACATATTAAGTTCACTGTTTGATAACATAAAAACTAATTGAAGAGAAAAATAAATTTAAAATAATATATTCATTGACCTTCATCACTAGTTTTAACGCATCTGAATAAAATAAAATATATCGTTTTGAATATATCTCTGATATATCATCAGATGTATTAAATCCATTAATATATCTTTTTTTTTTGTTTATAACACATTTTAAACTGAAACAGTAATATTGAGTAAGTTGTTGGTACTTAACACATATTCGCTATATACTGTGAATGTTCCACAATTATAAATTTAAAGAGTGGAGATTATCTTAAAAATAATCAACTTATACGGACACAAGAAAATAGTAGTAATAGGATATTGTTTAACGACACTCCATAACAACTTTAATGAATATAATTGCAGTTCAAATCTGTGCGTCATAGAGCCAACAAATTGCGCCCAGAGGCCTCTTATTTCAGGCTAGAAGTTCTTCCACGTGCCGTACATCTAAGACACGGAACACTGGGAGAAGTATGCTATACTCAGAAATTTTAAGCCTAGAAAAAAAAAACCTAAGACATTACATGGAATAATTTGGAATAAAAATATTACAAAGGAAACTAAAATAAAATTTATAAGAGCAGAATATTTTGTCATATGGAAGTGAAACTTGGTCTCTGACGGAATTACAAAAGAATAAAATTAGAACAGTTGAATTTGATTATTTTAGAACAAGCCTCCAAAAAACAAGACAGGATAAAATAAGAAATGAATTCATTTGGAGAGAAATGAATGTCACCACAACTGTTGTTAAGAGAATTGAAAATGAAACGCTTAAATGGTATGGCCATGTACAAAGAATGGAAAATGAAAAATGGCCAAAAAATATATACCAATGGTCACCCCCTGGAAGAAATAAACGTGGCAGACCAAGATAGAAATGGAAAATCTACGTCAGAACTATATTGGATAATAGGAATTTGGAAGAGGGAGATTGGAATGGTAGAGATAAATGGAAACTGAAGACGGCAACCTATAAGTGGGGGAAAGCCGAAGAAGAAGAAGAAGAAAAAACCTTGGACACAGACCGAGTTTGGACTCGCAAACTTGAGAACAAAGAAAAAATATAATTTGGTAACCTAGTTAAGAGATGGTCTGGGACTGAAACACTCTATGTATACATGACCTATGGATGACTTTTCTATTGATAATCAATAATAACTCTAACTAACTCACTGGCACTATCGAACCCGAAGGTTCATGGCCGCACGGACATAAGCTCTCCATACATCCCTATCCTGAGCTAATGCTTTCCAATCATTACCTGTATAATCTACTTCCCTCAAATCATAGTTAATGTTGTTCTCCCACCTCATTCTTGGTCTACCAATTGGACGTTTTCCCTCTGGCTTTCCTACAAGAAGCTTCCATGCACGTCTTTCATTCCCCATACGCGCAACATGTCCTGCCCATCGCAGTCTACGAGACTTAACTGTTCCCATTATATCTGGCTTCATATAAAGACCATGTAGTTCATTGTTATGTAGTCTTCTCCATTCACCTGTCTGTTCATCTCTCTTTGGTCCAAAAATTTTCCTAAGAACTTTATTTTCAAATACTCGTAATCTCCTTTCCTCCCTTAAAGTAAGAGTCCAGGTTTCGCATCCATATAATATAACTGGTAGAATAATAGTTTTATATATTTTCAGCTTAACGTTTTTTGAAAGGAGTTGGGACATCAAAAGTCTCTGCAATGCATATTAGCATGCATTTCCAGAATTGAGCCTATGTTTAATTTCTTTTTGCATCTCATTCCTATTTGTGATTATTGTTCCTAGGTATTTGAATTCAGCCACTTCCTCAAAATTTCCCTCATTTGTCATTAGCTGTCCATTTCCATTATATACTGAATTTCTACGTGTGACCATATATTTAGTTTTACTGATATTTATTTCCAGTCCTAATTTCTTAGTGTTACTCAATAGTGTGTGCGTGTTGGCCTTTAGTATCTCCTCGCTATCGGCCAGAAGTACTACATCATCAGCATAAACTAATAGCTTATTAATACCATTCAGTTGTAAGCCTTCCTCATTGTCTAAAGATTTAATGGCATGCTCTAGTACAAAATTAAATAGTAGAGGAGATAGTGCATCTCCTTGCTTCAACCCATTCTGGATTTCAAAAGTGTCTGAAAACTGTTTGCCTACACGCACCCTACTCTTTGAGCCATTTAGACACATTCGTATAAGTCTAACTAACTTTTTAGGAATTCCGAACTCCAGCAGGATACTATATAACTTCTCCCTCTTAATTGAATCATATGCTTTTTTGAAGTCTACATATAGTTGATGTACAGTACCATTATATTCCCATTTCTTCTCTAAAATCTGTCTTAAACTGAAAATCTGATCTGTTGTAGACCTGTTTCTTCTAAATGCACATTGATGATCTCCTAGAATGTCATCAATATAGGGAGTAAGTCTGCTTACTAATATATTTGTTAGAATTTTGTACGAAGTTGAAAGTAAATAATAATAATAATAATAATAATAATAATAATAATAATAATAATAATAATAATAATAATAAATCTGCCTACGTCCGTACATCTCCTTGTGGGACAAGAGTGCTCGATTGCAGGAGTTAACTAACCAAGCTAATTTAGTTACGTTTATTTCCCTACAGATGTCAGCGAGTTATAAGTGGTCTGTTCATCTCCTGAAAGAGATGTTTAGTAAGCAATTGAGGAATTACTTGGTTGAAAAAAGCCGATTATATCTTGCATAGATACTCTTATTTAATATTGAGGTTTTTTCGAGACCTAAAGTCTTCTGATTCGTTACCCACGACTTGAAATCTCTCCCCGAGGACTAACTAACTAACTCACTGGCACTATCGAATCCGTAGGTTCATGGCCGCGCGGACATGAGCTCTCCATACAGCCCTATCCTGAGCTAATGTTTTCCAGACATTCTCTGTATAATCTACTTCCCTCAAATCATGGATAATGTTATTCTCCCACCTCATTCTTGGTCTACCAAGTAGGCATTTTCCCTCTGGTTTCCTACAAGAAGCTTTCATGCATATCTTTCATTCCTCATTTGTACCGCATGACCTGCCCTTCGCAGTCTACGAGACTTGACTGTTCTCATTGTATCTGGCTTCCTATAAAGTTTACTGTTAAGTAAGCCTTCTTCATTCACCTGTCTGTTCAACTCTCTTTAGTCCAAACATTTTCCTAAGAACTTTATTCTACAATACTCGTAATCTCCTTCCCTCCTTTAAAGTAAAAGTCCCATGTTTCGCATCCATATAATATAGCCGGTAGAATAATAGTGTAATATATTTTCAGTAGTCGGCCGCGGTGGACTATTGGTTATGCTCCTTGATTCTGGTCCCGAGGGTCGCGGGTTCAAACCCGGCCGGGGTCGATGGATTTTTAGGACGGAAAAATCCAAGGAGCAAGTCCTCTGGGAGGGACTTTAAGCCGTGGGTCCCGAGTCTGAAGATTTTCAGGCTCGTAAAAAATCCTTAAGCCTGAATGAAAAGGCCTCTAAGCAACATTTACCGAATTTCCCCGTCCTAGTACTACCTTGCTTTCCTAGATATCAGTATGAGGCGGAACGCTGACTATGGACCACTCAAAATGACATCTATACGAAAACAAGTGTAACTAAATTGGTATGGTTCAAATTCTTCCCTGTAGGGGAAGAGCGCCTAAATCTCTGTAAAGGGAAAACATAGGCTTGCAATACAATAAAAAATATATTTTCAGTTTAACGTTTTTTGAAAGGAGTTGGGACGTTGTAATGCATAATAGCACGCATTTGCAGAATTGAGCCTATGTTTAATTTGTTTGCCCATCTCATTCCTACTTGTAATTATTGTTCCTAGGCACTCCCCGAGAGGGCTTATCCAATCCATCGACCTCGGCCGGATTTGAATCCGCGATTCTCGGGACTAGAAGTAAGGAACATAATCCCTAGACAACCGATTTCGATAATAAGTTATTCATCATGGATTGGACCTCTTCATCTGTGCCATGTACAAAATTATAGTTGTTTTTGTCATCGCTGCTTAGGTCTTCCGATTCTCGTTTTTCTTTTCGGTTTGTAGTTGTATGATTTTAATGGAATTCTGTTTGTGATACAAGTATTAGTATTATATAGGCTATATGTATTTTATATTATATTAATGCAGTTTATTATGTTTTTAACATTTTCCAATACTGTTATTTTAACACAGTTATAATAATGGATCATGTTATAATATTATAATGATATTGTGAAAAGAAAAATTAATGTGTGGACCAGGAATCAAACCGTGGACCTCCAGTTCACCATTCTAGACTTGGCACAAACATCAACAATTCTTTCCAGATATACAAATCTGTAATTCTCGTTTTGTCCGCCTATGCCACAAATAAAATGCAATTAAAATAATAAATATTATATTGTGAAAAGAAAAATTAATGTCCGAACAAGTGTAAGGAAACGTAAGAACAAAGATCATAAGAATGTGTATTATGTTGAATATTACTGCACAGAAGATACTTAATATTCATATCTAAGCACACAGTAGTCTGTTCTTTGCTTTCATGCACTCAAAAAGTTGAAAAAAGATAAAGAAACGTACAAATGTTTCGACTGTACTGCATTTTCATCTCTTGTTTTCTTATGTCTGCCCAATTTTCTTTTTCCCCATCTTTTTTTTTTCGTGTTAGTTTTGCGCCACCTGTCTCTTACTTCCTTTAGTTTGCCATTCATCCCCCGTGGATAGAATAATTTATAACTCACTTTCTCCCCATCTTCTTCACCTGTTCCTTTGTCTGTCATGACGTACACTCCCGGGTAAAATAACTACCTCAGTTAATCCTAACTCCAGACCCCAATTTAATCATGTACGCCTTCTGCCTTTTATGTATTCATATGGGAAATAACTTCACCCTATAACATACATATACAGGGCAACTCATAAAGGTCTCCGGGGTTTAGTAATGTCACTACATCAAAATTGCTGATGCTGTAAACAGGCGTATCAATACTCAATAGAAACAGTATCCCATAAAATTGTAGTTTGCATCCTGCAGATGCACTTCGGGTCTCGCGGCAGACCCCAACACAATGCTCTAATAGATGGGCATGCATCTGTGACAAATGTGCCACTGAGCGGCGACGTAAAGCCTCCATCCATGATGCTGACGCTGCTATAAATTAAGTAAAATTAAAATTATAACATAAAATTGTAAAATTGTCACCCAATTGTCTCCTCAAGTTTGTAACTATTAATTCTGTATAGGTCTTTCGGGACTAGTTCTATTATCAGCAGGAGCTGATCCCGAAAGGCCTACAGAGAATTAATAGTTTACAAAGTTGAGGAGGCGGACTTATTAGAAAACAATTTTATAATTTTACATTATAATTTTAATTGTATGACTAATACCTCAGATAAATTTAATATTGCATTTTATTAATGTTAAATTAAGTAAGCATGACGTCAAAGTGATGCAGTATGCTTGCAGTGAAGGATGGTACAGCTGAATATTTTACGTACATTCTACAATATAACAACATAAAACTGTCTAGTCATGAATGCTCGACACTGACCACATTACGATTGTTTCATTATGTCACAGCGGTAGACGGCAAATTAAGCTTCTTTTCCTCACTCTCTTGAGTTGTCCACTTCATCCCACACTCGATTTAACACCATCGATGATGTTGACGCTGCCTCTAATAAGCATCTTCTTCTATTAGCGTCAAATGATAGTCATGGGCGAAAAAAAAGATAACGTCTTTAACGCACCTCTACAAAATAAGTCTAAGTGAATCTAATGTGGCAAACGTAAAGCCTGTGACATTAGTTTATTATTGCGATCATTCCCACGCCTGATTAAAAGTCGTGGCATTTCTTTGTTCAAGCAATAGTAAAGTATGGGATTGCCCCATCTTGTTGGAAAACATAAAACCAAATTACCAGAGCTCCTTCATGTTCATATTCAAATTTAGATAGGAAACAGTTTATAGGCAGCGTGGAATGCCCCGGATATATTTTTGAATTACCCTACGTAGTTCGTTCATGTAATAGGAGCCTATTAGTATAACTTTGGTCTTCAAGGAGAATCAGTCTATTTTTTTTTTCATCGGTATCTGCTTTCTTCCATCATCATCATCCACCATATTTACTCTAGGGCGCAACAGGCCAGCAAGTTTCTGGCCTCTCCTCCGATTGTGTCAAACACTGGAGTGACATGTGGTCAATATATCGGCTCCCCTATCCGTTACATAACTGCTTTCTCAATTTGCTACCCATTTTTTTTCACGATGTCATCTTATTTTTAAGAGTAAAACATAAACCGTATTGAATGGGATGCATTCATTGTTTTGTAAAATTGTGAATTCGAATTTTCTTTAAGGTGTCAGAATTGATTGGCGGTACAAAAATGTAAATTTTAACATCTTCCATGACATAGATGGGTGATTATCTTAACTATACATGAAATTGAGAAATCTGTGGTTTTGAATTAAAGGATTATGTACACGAGTCTTATCGGCAGATGACTTACGTCCATCGCGCGGGTCAAGCGTTTCGACACATCACAAAAATAATTGAACTGCATTATAGAGAGTCAATAACTTTAAAATTCATTAGGAAACACCGTTGAGGTCGCTATATAGAAGTTAAAATATAACATTTGGTACCTGATGTGTCCTTGATATTTTGCAACATTATCAAGTTGAGGACATCTGAGATTTCAGATACAAAATTTTATATTTTTAACTTGTATTATACAGAATTAACAAAATTAAAACATAAAATTATGAAATATTTATCTAAATGGTCCGTCTAGTCAACTTTATCAGTTATTTATTTGTAGCGCTTTCGGGACTAGTCCATCATCAGCAGGATTCAAAATTGGTGTTTCACTGAAGATCTGGTAGAGGGGGTAACACGTACTGGGTGCGTTTTCATTTATCAGATGGTCGTTGTTGTTAACTTCCTTCAAAATTTCCATCTCCTCGAGCCTAGTGGGAAATTTTGAAGGCAGTTAACAACAACGACCATCTGATAAATGAAAACGCACCCAGTACGTGTAACCCCCTCTACCAGACCTTCAGTGAAACACCAGTTTTGAATCCTGCTGATGATGGGACTAGTCTCGAAAGCGCTACAAATAAATAACTAATAAAGTCGAGAAGACGGACCTATTAGATAAATATTTGATAATTTTATATTTTAATGTTGAATACTACCTCAACGGAACTTCATCATGAATCTTATTAATGTTAACTAAGAATTAACAAAGTATATTACGTATGTTATAAAATTCCATGATGCGACAGACTTAGAAGGCATCGGCCAACCAGCCAGCTGCAGGTCTCGCATCTACATGTGTTAATCACAGAGGTGGACAATCGTCCAGAACACTGTAGGGATGGCATGTGGACAACATGTCGGGTTATAGCTGGATTTCTCAACGTGGAGCCGCTACTTATTGCAGCTATCTAAATTCTTAAAGATGCTGAATGGATACTGGTCCCATACTCGCCGAAATTCTATGAGAAAATGTCTTCACCTATGGAGACTCGAACGAGCTGAAGTTCCATAGTTCTGCATCAAGGCATCATGCCTTAACCGCTCGCCTACGGCGAGGGAATTACGTATAGGCCACTGTATGTTATATGAATCAATATGTTATTTTTGTAGCTATCACAATTCTATTGTAGACGAATGCATGGGTGGAGGGAACAACTGGGCACATACAAATGAGTAGTCTACTGGGAAATTTCGTAGTACTGGAGCATAGAGCTAACAATTCTATGACTTTCGAACGCCGTTGGCAAAAACTCGTGGATGTACATGGCCTGTGTAATACACAATTTTGCCTTATAGAAGCCTGATTTTTATATAGTATTACCTATGAAATATGTACGTGAATATGTTACATGACCACAAAATATGTAAAAAATATGTAATATCTTATATAGAGACGTTAAAAACGTAATTAATTAATTAATTAATTACAATAATGAAAACATGAATTTCATAATTGTCCCAAGCGATTACAAGTTTTTAAAATGCTTCTATGTAACCAAAAGCTGAAAAATGATTTTACACAAATTTCAGTACATAAATACAGTAGCCTATGTTCCATCAGACTAGGTACAATCCTAAAGTGTACCTGGGCACGAAACACTAAGTCACAACATATTTTTCGATTTCTTCAGGAGTTAGTTTTTGTCAATGAGCAGATTTTTTTTAAACGTTCGCTCGAAATCACAGAACATCATTGGTGAATACTTAAGCAGATGGGCGCTTGATTTAAATTAAATATTAGACATAATATGTAAAAATGTGTAATTATGTTTAAAGTGTGTAGCACTGACCGGAATACGTAACAAAAATATGTAATATGAACATGTAATGGTCCTACTAACCCAATTCGTTAACATCTTAAACTCTGAGACTGATACAACCGAGGAAAAAATATGTAATTACATAGAAATCCGGGACTCTATAAATAAAACGACCAGAGCACACCGAACTATTACATACCTGGTTAAGGCAACACGCAACTAGCCGGAAGGTCACGGGTTCGGTACCCGAGGGACTCAGGATTTTTAAACTGGTATAAAACTTCTGGCGGTATAATGGCCTTGGGACCGTCTAAGCCTCTAATGCAGGCCTGTTAATGAGTGCTCACTAGGTGTAAAAAGAAGCTCCGCCCTCTTATTCAACCTTGAATCGGATAGGCTGACAAGGAAAGACACTGCTATTCATTGGGTGAGCTCTACATGCGGGTAGGAGTGGGGGACCGCCTTTTACACATATTGAGCACTTATTAACAGCCCTGCTCTAACGGAAATTATTACCAGATTGTTTTAGGGGTAAATGCGTCCGTCACGCAGGGCTGGCAACCGAACTGGCAGTTCTTGTCGATTGCATGGAAAAATCAGAGCCTTAACTGTATACTATTCCAAGGGACTCCTAAGACTTTTGGCATTACTTTGAAACAAAAAAAAAACTTTAAAATTTCGTTGAGATTCTCGTAAATGGGGAATTTCTCAATTCAAATACCGGGATGCCTAATGTGTATTCTTAACCTTATTTGTTGTTTTCCTCAATATGCAAATGCTGAATTGGAATTTCATTATCACGATCCATTTCACCATTAATGATCGTTTCATAATTAATTCAGAATCAATAGCAAATGTATTTGCACAAGATACATGACAACAGACAACAAGAGACGTGCGGTATAAAACCTACTGGCACGCACACGATGTTAACTAGATATGTTTAAATGTCTCAAAATAAAATTGAATTGAACTGATTAACGAAATGGAAATGTCAGCATATTGACATTCGTATTCTGGACGTATTAACACAACCCAATTCCGGTCAACCTATTTTTCCCCCTCGGTGTTCGTCAGACAGGTTTATAATGTATTTACAGTAATCTATTTCATAATTAGCCTTAAAATAATAAAATATTAAGATGGATAGATTCAAGACCGACTGAATTCGTTGAGGTCACTGGCTAGCAGATGAAAGAATCACTCAGGACACGGTAGAACAGTAGTGTGGACACTGGGTTAACGTGGCACAGAACTCCTACTGATAATCCTTTGCCCAGCCCACTCAATTGCCATTATGTCATTCCATTTCGTATAGAATCTTGCTGAGACATGACATTTTGTGATTAGCGTGATACAGTCTTCAATAATAACTTCAATTTTCTTAATCGGATTTCGTTACTTTTCATTTAAAGTAGTTACTCGGATTTCCACACGAGTGAACCTGTCTCAAAAGGGAACTGTCAGCCATTGCATGCCGTGACCTAGCTTGAAATTCCTCCCAGAGAAGCGTTGTGATGTACCAAGGCCGTGTCCAAAAAATTACCTGCTGTGTTTAACTGGAAGAAACTAGTCGAATCCAAAATCCACAAATGGTAACCCACTGTACGGAAGAAATGGACTCTCTGATTGAGTAAGAGCGGAATAGAGTGAGGCGGGACGCGGCACGATCGGCATGTAGTGAGGGTTAACCGATCTACCAATTGCATTACTTCACTATAATATAAATGAGTGATTTGGCTCTAGATTTTATCTTGCAGTTAAAACGGCAGATATGTATTTAAATTTCAAGGTAGATTTCGGTGTGCAATGGTTGACAATTCCCTTGTCAGACCTTATATTAAAAACATGAAGGTAGATTCGGGATTTAAAGCCGGGCATCCGAGTGCAAAACAGGTAGGCCCTAGCTAAACTCTTACACTATACATGTGTTTTTATCTCTTGTGTGGCCTTGAAAATACAACATATAAAGACTTTCCTGGTGGACTGCTTGAATACCATGCTCTCCTATACTGAGTGGAACGGTTAAAACCGTATGAAGATGGGCTATATTGAAGCTGTTTCTTTAGGGAAGAACCACTTTAATGGAGGTTTGGACCCTTTACAAATCAGACGTCGACCCATTGGTGAAGTCGGATATGTAAAGGGTGTGCAAACAGTTCATTAAAAAGGTTCAGCTTTAATATAGCCTCCTTCTTATGCCTTAAACCGTGGCATTCACTGTTGATTCTGAAATTCGCGGATTCAAACCCGGTCAGGATAAATTGATATTTAAGAATAAAAGGTAAAGTGATCCCACTACAGGCCTTACGAGACCCTTGCATTAGTAGGAGGTTAAGGCTCCCACTTTTTCTAGACAATCGGCACTTCGTGTCAGCCGGGTTGTCAGCCCTGCGTGAGATTTTTAAGCGTATAACATTCTAATTATCACTTCCTTCAGAAGGGATGTAGACTTACGGCTGGTGAAAGAACCTGAAGCCTGAAATAAAGGGGCATCTGAACAAAAATTGACAGCCCAACCCTATCATGTATAGGTTTTAATTGTGACGCTTTTGATGTAAGTTGTTAAACAGGGCCGTTAAATAAAAATACTACAGTACTTCCATATTTCTTAAAGAAAAGTCACAGTTGTTTCCAAATAAATAACTGCTCCAATAACTTAATATTTCTTATTTGATTTACGCGTATAGAAGATGAGTTTTTAGGCACGAAAAATAATAGGTCAGGCGTGCGTCTTATATATCAATGGTTTGTAGTACGTACTGCAGAGATAGCACATTATATTCTCGCCTTGCTTCTTCTAGAGCTCATAAATAAATAGCAGCTATCACTGCGAAAAATAACAGTTCTCCATTCTCTTGTTATTTAATGAGTATATAGCAGTTATAAATGTTTGGGGACGAAAATATCCGTCGTAAAGATAAAGGCTTTCCATTATATACAACTTTGAGAGCTATTAGTTTATCTTTTTTATTACTCTTTGTTATTTAAAGTCACTTCAATTACAATACCGATGTTTCGACTTTACTACACGTTATGGCTTTTTGTTATATGCACTCTGTGAAGTGCTGCGTTCTCCCTCACAGTAATATACAGAATTAAGAGCGGCTGGTATGTTTTTTTAAGCAGAAAATAAATATGGAGGATGCTAATGGAGCACAATGGCAGCGAAAGATGTGATCAATGTTGGATGATGATAAATGGAAAGAAACCGATGTAGATAAACCTACAAATTGAAGATGATGCTATTCAACAAGTCAACTATTACAAATACCTGAGGTATACTGAAAGAAGAATTATGAGCAGTTTGCATGAAATCAATCAGAGCACAGGAATGACTGAAGAAGTTTTTAACAAGAAAATAAACATTTTCTGTGGACCTGTATAAAAAAAAAGAGATAGAGACAAGTTAAGCGCTTTGTTTGGAGTGTGGCAATGTATGGAGAGCAGAGATCTGGACACTAAGGTATATTATAAGGAGAGAATTCTGGAAGCGCTATACAAATGGATATGTAGAAGAATGGAACACGTGAAACTGAAAAACAAAATAAAAAATAAAAAATGTGATGTAACAGTGGGTGGAAGAATGATGAAAATTATAAACAAAAGGAAAATAAATTGTTTGGGCCACTGTCCAAGTAGAAACTACACGTTGAAGAATGCTCTTGATTGAATGATGGAACCTATAAACTCCGATATAAGATGATGGGTTTTATATGTTATAATGTTAAGAACGGATAATAGTACCGGTGTATGTTAAAATTTAAGCTTCTGAGAATTTAATTAAAAATTAATTAACATAAAAATTGCTAATTTTTCGTGGCGCGATTTACAGTAAAAAAGACAAAAATGTAAAGAATGAAAATAATAATAATAATAATAATAATAATAATAATAATAATAATAATAATAACTCCATGGCGCGACAGGCCTGAAAATTCCTTGGCCTACTACCCGCCAGCTGACCTCATAGACGTAGACGATCATCCAGCTAGTGTAAGGGTGACATATGGTCAGCAAGTTGAGCCCCCTAATCGTTATACTGGTTTTCTCAAACTGGAGCAGCTAATTATTATAGCTACCCAAATTTCTCATGATGCTGGAGACTCGAACCAGCGCAAGGCCCATAGCTCCGCGCCAATGCATCTACCCTTAACTACTCGGCTACGGCGCGGGAGTAATAATAATAATAATAATAATGTGAAATTTAAAATTTATTCGCATGGTTACCAAAGTTGGAGGGTTCGTGGATTTTTCAGGGTGAAAAAATCCAGGGTGTGGGTTCTTCGAAAGGGAATTAAAATTGTAGATGTGTGTAGTATAATGTACATTCACTCAATTTTGCAGATGACCAGGTATTAATAGCACAAGACCACGATGACATACAATATATGGCCAAACAAACTAAAAGAAGAATATGAAAAATGGGGACTTCATTTTTTGTTCAGTACCACCTGTTTGTCATTTGACATTTCAGGTATTCTCTCCTGGCACTGGCATATTGTAACCCACTTCTGAGGTTGGGGCGCCTAGAAGGCAGGATTATGCTGCCCCAATGATATGATTGGTGATGGCGATGGGTAATGATGCGCCAGGAGAGGCCTTAAACCTAAACTTAATCTAATGAGGTGAATATGATACTGATGATGATGATGGCCAAATGATGTTCGGGGACCGTTTGGGCCTTAAAGTATCCTGACATTTGTCTTACAGGTGAGGGAAAACCCCGAAAAAATCTCACCCAGGAAACTTGTCCAGAGCGGGATCGATTCCGGGCCCGCTGCATGACAAGGCAGCACGCTATCTCGAGACCACAGCGGGGGACTTTAAATATATATTGAGAAAACTAAATACCTGTGTATAGGAGAAGAAATGGAAAATATCAATTTCAACAATGGAGAAGAACTAAAACCTAGTATTGGATGCACTTATTTAGGAACAAAATTAGACCATTCAGGGATAACACAGTGAAAATTAAAAATAGAATCGCACAAACAAAGCAAGCAATAAATGCTTTAAACTCTGTTTGGTTACAAAAAAATAGAAAATTACAAATATGTCAAACCATAATTCAGAGCATTTTAACATATGATGCTGAAGTCTGGCAAATTCCTACCAGGGATATGAAAAGAATTTTAAGTACAGAAATGGATGTTTTAAGAAGATCAGCTGGAAAATATAGAATGGATAGAATAGGAAATAAAGAAATAAGGGAAATTATTGGTGTACAAGAGGAGCCGGACATCATAGACATTATAGAAAAGATTACAGTGGTATGGCAATGTCAAAAGAATTCCAGAGCAAAGATTGCCTATATTTGTTATGGAATGGATCCGAATGGAAAGAAGGAATAGAGGAAGACCGAAGGAAACTTGGATAAGAAGGGGTAGAAGCGGCTATGAATATCAGAGGATTCGAGGAAGACCAATGGCGTTTGGTTTCCGGAAGACGGCGGCAGCTGCCATGATACCGGACGATGGTGATGATGATAAGATCTATGACGTAGATTCATAGCAGGTGAATCAACCTCGAACCTGAAGAAAGAGGCCTCTAAGCAAAATTTGTCAGTTGTTTCAAGTCTTGACTTAATTGATGACGCTACCAATATTAGCTGTTAAAGAACGTCATTTAATAAGAAATAATAGCTAACAATATAAAGTTGAGTAGCAAAGTAATAAATTAGTATTACAAGGTGCTTCTTCAATAGCGGGACGGGCGGGAGACATGGAAATCGGATCTACACAAAAATCTGTCGTCCCCGAGTTTATTTTTTATCATACTCGTGCACATTTCAATGTATTTATGAAATACAGTCCGTTACCAACGCTTATTCGTCTTTGAAACATCTGTATGCCATCTGTTATAAACTTCATATAGCCTAAGTCTCTCTCTCTCTCTTCTATTTTTTTTTTTTTCACCGCCGAATCACATATTTACCAGGCCATACAGGCAACGCTAACAGCGTTTACGCGCGGGGGTCGGGGACCAATCCCGCCAATGCAGAAACACCTTATACCGGTATCCATTTTATTAAAATATACCAAATAAAGGATCTGTCCCATTTGATGTCCGCTATTTACTATGAAAATTAGGCAATACTCATCACCATTGTTGAAATAATGGTGGAATAAGCTTGTGTGCAAAATTAAATATTTTTATAAAACACTAACATTTTTTGTAATCACTAGTTTATATGCCATTAAATGATATTACTTTGTTAATTAAATTAAATTAATTCGTATTTAAATTAATTTCTCTGTAAAAAATTGAATGATTCCCAGAACACGACTGAATAGGCCTACTTGTAACAAAAACTGAGTTTACACTACGTTATCTGGAAAACCAACTTATTTATTATTATTATTATTATTATTATTATTATTATCTGCAGGATGCTCTAAACAAGATCAGATACAGCGTTATCGGAGAAAAAATGAACTTTAACGGAAGAAATTGTAAAATTTGTCAGTTCTTTCAATTGTAATGGTTTGGGCACGTGATGAGGATGAATGAAGATTGATTGTCCGTTAGGAGTTTAGAATGGGTTCCAAATGAAAGAAAAATAAGGGGTGACCTAAAACACATGGATAGAGGGAATTATGAACTATTATTATTATTATTATTATTATTATTATTATTATTATTATTATTATTATTATTATTATTATATGTTTAATATAGTCTGAAGATTTTCAAATCGTAAAACAATTTCAAACTGCATAGGGCCTCTCTGAATAAAATTTATTCTATCATCACCATCAAAGTAATAACCTTCGTTTCCTTCTAGATGTTTCCTTGAGGCGATGTATTAATCACGTGCCATTCACTGACATTTATAGAGAAATAGGTTGTGTGCTGTGAATTTAAGTCTGATTAACAAACTCCTCACTAGGTGAACACCCATGTCCCGAGCGGGATGAACGGGTATCAATCAATAATACGAGTATATGTAGTATGTAACATTAAATGAATAAATAAATATTTTATTGTAATTACTGTCAATGAATATATACTTAAAATAATAGCCTCCATTATATGACTTCCGTTCTGTATAAATAATAATTCGGCTTATTAAAGTGTAGTAAACTACTTATACTTTCCAACGGATATTATATATATATATATATATATATATATATATATATATATTTAAATCTGCTTAATTTACATATTTTATTATTGCGTCAATGTTAAGAATATATTTACTTAAAAAAGTAATCTGAAGGAAGTGTTCGACTTTAACCCATGATAAAATGACGCCTAAATGTCCAAAAATCCCTAAAAAGTGTGAATATTGCAAAACATGAAAAACACATTCCGGATGATAATTTTGTATGATATGTAAATATTTGGTCTTCTTTATTGAAGAAGGTTCATTTAGGTTTAGCAGATAAAGAGCTATCTCCTGCTCCTTCTGCTGATGGTGGGACTAGTATCGAAAGTCCTACAGAGAAACAAGTTTACAAAGTTGAGGAGATGAACCTATTAGGTAACAATTTCATAATTTTATATTACAATCATAATAACTCAACGAAAAGTTTAAAAAATGGGACTGAAAATTATCGAAATTTGAAGCCATTAATATTACTCGACCTCGCCCCCCCCCCCATATTAAGGTTGCTAAAGTCACTAAATTTCGAAAGTTCAATTATCAATAGGTTTCCCAAGATTCCTAATAAGAATTAAAACAATTAAAATGATATATATATATGATTTGAACCTAGACTCTGGATTGATACTCCAGTGCGCTACGAAGCAAATATAGTACAAACATTTATTCTTCTTTATATATACGTATTCTGTATTACGATAATAATAATAATAATAGCTTTATTTTACCTGGCAGAGTTAAGGCCTTAAGGCCTTGTCTACCACTCAACCAGGTTTAAAAAAATACAAACAAAAAAATACAATAAATATATATAAACGATTACAAGTTATGGATACAATACAATTAATATTTATAATGTATTTTGATTTACTCTAAATTTATCGAATTAAATATATAATATGTACAATATATATAAAAAACGAGGAAAAGATGAATGACATAGTATAAAATTAAATAAATAGAGAAAAATTAATTATTAGACAACAGGTAACTGTATAAGCGTGACTTAAAGGTACCAAGTGTGCGGCAACCCCTGATATCTTGAGGAAGGAGATTCCAGGAGCGGGCAGAGGCTACTGTGAAGGATAGGTAGCGGGAACTCGGTCTTCACTGCCCTCTTGTAGCTACTATATATATATATATATATATATATATATATATAGAGAGAGAGAGAGAGAGAGAGAGAGAGAGAAAGAGAGAGAGAGAGAGAAAATTTATTTTTGTGCAACTTTACTTTCACATTGATTTATCAATATCTTAAATTCCTAATAACTCGGTCATATAGACTTATAATTTCTGATCCCACACTGTTTGTGTAAGACCACACTGTAAGCAATTAAATTTGTTTATTGTACTGTAATTCGTATACACCCTGTATAAGCTTAAAGACTTCGCGTAGGGGCGGAGTCTGTAAATAATTATATACTGGCAATTACGTAGCTAAATTCGATAATACTATGTCCCCTCTTGCAGGTAACGTTAATTGAAGGGGAAAATAACAGGATAGATTTAATTACGAGATCTTTGCTCCTCGTTTGAGAGAAGTTTTCCAACAGAAGTGAAGTTATCAGGCCTCTTATTCCTTCCTACATAAAAGTTATGTCTGCAAAATAACGTCTTATTTTCTACAAATACCGTACTTCAACTGTTTGCAAAAGCAGGCTGATTCCAAGAAATATAACTCTTTCGCTTGATATTGAAGCGAATGAAACGCTTTACTGAAAACGGTAATAGCTTCAATTCTAAGTAACAACTAGGATAATTTTGACGAATAATGTATTTCTTCTAAGGAATATTCAAGCTTCGGGTTGCCATGGAAACGAAAAATTTACGCATATAGAGTTCTACGGACTAAAAATAATTTTATAACAACAGTTTTTATCTCCGTTATGTAAGATTTTATTTTAACTCGTCACAGAAATAAATGATTAAGACAGCAGTAATTTTGGGCGTCTATCGTTATGGTCTTGTCGTAAAGTCATTGTCTCGGACGCATCGGGCCTGAGATCGATCCTTGGTCGGGACAATTTTCCTAGTGAGATTCTTCGGGAAACTAAGGTCTAAATACTCTCCGAACACCACATTACCATATCATATTTGCCTTGTTTAGCATGAATTTATGAATGAATTGTGTGACTTACCGTATATGTTCTAATTTTCTTGGAGGTTAAACTAAGAGGTAATTTTAGTCCAAGATTATATATTCCATTATGAAAATTAAGTCAAAGTTTAGTAATCATACGTAATATTGGTAAATCCAGAACTGAAATTGCATCTATAAATTATTGTTATTACACCTATCGACATGTAGAAAGATAAACATTAACTCAAAAATAGACTATGTAATTTACTTTAATCATTATTGTACTAACTACAAATAAAAGTCCGTCACGCAATAACTGTAAATCTGGAGCGAATTCCTCGGAAAGTTGATTTCATGGTCCTATTTTGCTGTTTGAGGAATATATTTTCTTTTGTTAATTAAATCGTATATATCCAGTTATGTAGTGGGTCAGTTAAAACCATGGCGAATATTTTCACGCCCAGACTTGAATTGCGACATTAATTATCTAAGTAAATAGAATTTTAAGTAACATAATAACTAATATTGTTTTATGGGATCAGAATATAAGTTGTAAAACAAAAACGAAAATTGTAATACAATAAAAAGGAGTATAGTCGGCGGCGATGGACTAGTGGTTATGCTCCTTGCCTCTGGTCCCGAGGGTGCGGGTTCAAACCCGACCGAGGTCGATGGATTTTTTAGCATGGAAAAATCCAAGGAGCAAGTCCTCCGGGAGAGACTTTAAGCCGTGGGTCCCGAGTCTGAAGATTTTCAGGCTCGTAAAAAGTCGTTAACCTGAATAAAAAGGCCTCTAAGCAAAATTACTTAATTTTCCCGTCCGAGTACTACCTTGGTTTCCTAGATGTCAATAAGAGGCGGAACGCTGACCATGGGCCACTTCAATGACATGTATACGAAAACAAGTATAACTAAATTAGTATGGTTCAATTTCTTCCCTGTAGGGGGAGAGGGCCTAAATCTCGTTGAGGGAAACAAGGGCTTACACAAAAAAAAGGAGTATAACGACATACGGTAGGAAAAACATGGGAATTAGAATATAGAACAATAAGTTAATTAAATTACGCATAAATGGTTTTTGGAGGCATTCAGCTGGAATTTCTAGAAGAGAGAGAGTAAGAAACAAAACATGAATGTTAAAACTTCAACATCGTGGAGAAAAAAAAAAACAATTAAAATGGTACGGTCTTGTAAAAAAAAGACAATGAAGACAGATTCACAAAAAGATTACTAGAATGGGTGCCACTTGGTGGAAGAAAAAGAGGAGGCCAAAAATATCGTGGATTGGTGGTGTTTTATATAATAATAATATAATAATAATAATAATAATAAATGTGCACTCAGGTTGAGTTTTGAGCAGCATGAGGGGAAAAAGGATTGGCCGATGGAGATTGGAATCACAGAGATGTGGAGGAGGACGACAGTAGGTTTATTGGGCGCTGGTAGATGTTCTGGAACGTTGCGAAACCTGCTAAGTAAGTAAATATATAACAATATGAAAGTCAAGTAGCAGTGCAATAAATGTGTACTACAGGGTGTTCTGCAAGGACTGGACAAGGCATTAAAATAGTGTATCTGATCGTTTACTTTTTTAACATTAAATAGCTATTCTATTCAATATCCCCATTTACTATGTGAAAATCAGACAATACTCACTACCATTAAAAAATACTAGTCGAATAAACTTTGTACAAAATTAAATATTTCTGAGAAAACAACTTTTGTAGCCACAACTATATATATATATGCTATTAAATCATATTACTTAGTTAATTAATTTATATTAATTCATATTTAAATTAATTTCTCTCTCAGACTATTTAATGATTCCCAGAACAGCAGTAAGTAGGCATATTCGTAAGAGCAAATAAAATTTTCATGCAGGTAGGCGTAGACCTACTTGTTTATTATTAAATATCTGATTATTATATTGACGTAAGCCAGTCTGTAAGAGTAAATAAAATCAAAATTTTATAGTAATTATTGCAATGAATTCATGCTAAAAAAAATATGCGCCTTTATGTTACTTACATTCTATATAAATAATTCATCTCATTAAAATGTATTAATCTACCTGTAGGTCGTATTTAGTATCGATATATATTTTTAACTCTTTCAGGCCCAATGTCTTTGCAATGGACATTATTCAAAATTACATTTTTTTATAATAACCATCCTACATGTATGTGCCCCAGATAACTGCTCTATGGTGCCAAATACCTATAAGGCCCTTGGCCTACCAACCGGCTTCTGGCCTCACATTCACTGTATTAATCATAGAGGAGGACGATCATCCAGCCAGTATAGAGGTGATATGTAGTCAGCAAGTCGGGTCTTCCAGCCGTTATAGTTGGTTTTCTCAACCTGATGCCCATGTTATTTTTATTTTTGAGGGGAGGATAGAATTTGAATTGGGATAGGCCTATATATGCATTTAAATCTTAATTGGTTGCATTAAGAACTGCTGAAGACGCTTGGATGAAACTTTTTTTGTTATAATAATATTGATTTTTTGATAAACATGCGAATAAACATTTTCCTAGTTCCTTAAAATAATTCATCAAACTAAATATTATTGAATAACTTAAATGCATGAAATTAAATACAGGGCTATTCAATACAAGGGACAGACTACAAACATTTATTTCTTCCAAACTACAAAAATAAGAAACACAGTTCCAACGTTACTGGAAAGAGAAACATTTGAAGTCCCGATCACGGCCGCATTGGCGCTGTTGCATGTTATGTTGATTGTTTGTATTAAAATGGCGACACAACAGAACGTTGGATTGGAAGAGGAGGAGCAGAAGATCAACTTCATCGCCGCTGGCCTCCCAGGTCACGAGAAAAACTCCGTGTGGTTTCTATCTGTGGGGATAGTAAAATACCGTATTTTTATCCCCCTATGCCTGACACTCTTGAAAATCTGCGACATTGAATTGTTGAAGCTGTGAATTCGATAACTAGAGACCAGCTGATTCGTGTGTGAAAAGAAATGAGCCACCGTTTTGATATTTGTCGTGTAACACGTGGTCCTCATATTGAATGCATAACATAGTGCAATTTGAACTTTCCTCTTTTCAGGAAAATTGGAATTGTGTTTCTATTTTTTGTAGTTTGGCAGAAATAAATGTTTGAAGTCTGTTCCTTCTTTCTGAATAGCTACTGTCTCATAATTAATATCTGTTTTTAACAAAAAGTTATTTGGAATGTTTTCTGACAAGAAATTAAACTACTCTTTGAAGTAGAGACCATCAGATTCCATAGTCTTCAGCTATCTTTCATCGAGGTTATAATCCCACGACGATACCAGTCTGTGGTTTCTGACGCGAAGAATTCGTTCAGACCCACTTCCACAGCTTCAATGTTTTCGAAATTTCACGCAAGGAAGGCATAAAAAGGTATTAACCTGAAGGCACAAGATCAGGGCTAAACTGGGTATGGTAGCCGTTCGATTCCTCCAAATTATTGAATTTTTGTCATGGTTGTTTGTGCATTTGAATTCGGTCCGATTTGAACCCGCTATCATCAACATTTCATTAATTTAATACAGTTGTTCAAGAAGAAGAAGAAGAAGAAGAATACAGTTGTTGAGAATAAATATCCACATCGACTGCACGACCGTTTGGAATAAACTCCCAGTGAATAAGAGTTTAAAAAGCCAACAAGACACAACATTACTTATGAGACAACCCAATACAATTCATTCTGAACCTAATGATATTGCCAATAAGTGTTTTCGAAG
This sequence comes from Diploptera punctata, assembly GCA_030220185.1. Classification (NCBI taxonomy): domain Eukaryota; kingdom Metazoa; phylum Arthropoda; class Insecta; order Blattodea; family Blaberidae; genus Diploptera; species Diploptera punctata. The sequence goes on from JASPKZ010008378.1 coordinate 926,362, forward strand.
GGGTGTAATATACTGTGGATTTTACGCATTAATAATTATTCATGCATTATGTTCATATTATTTTGTTTAACAATATGCCCAGTACTAACTCAGTTGCTCTTGTATTTGAACTGAGCCCGAGCTACTACTCATTCAGTTGTCTCTTAGAAATATACTGTATGTACGTTCTTGGTCGATAGTGAGTTTTGTCGTACTTACAGCAATGATTGAAAATTCAACTTCCTACATTTCGAGGTTGCCAACCTAAATAACTATACTGTAATAAAATAACTATACTGTAATATTAAATATTACAAACACGCATGTGGGAAGTAAAACCACTGCCCTCTATGTATACTACATACAATGTATATACAAAAATTAACCAAAAGATACTATTAATATACATTATACGATACAAATCATTGCATTTTAATGAATTGAACTTAATTTGAAACAATATAAAACAAAAATTACGTACTTGCCGCCATTTTATCACTAATTGGTCTGACGGCCTCCTGTTATTTTATCACTAATTGGTGTCACGGCCGCATATTGTTTCAACTAATAAACATGGCCCACACTGTTAACGTTAGTCAATTGTTTATAATGAACGCAAATATTTCCAACAAAAATGTTATTATTTTACTATTATTTATTATTTTGAAAACACCATCGCGCAAAAAATAATGTACAACGCACGTTTGTGAAGTGTTTTACAAAATCTCGGAAATTAAAAAACTCGCTATCGCTCGGTTTTTAAACATTTTCCTCGATTCTGCAAAAATCACTTCCCAACCTCGCATTGTAATATACTGTTGTTATGAGTAAATAAATACGCACACAACCATAAGTGCGTGTCTCGAGGTAGCGTGGTGCCTTGTCACGCAGCGGTGGGTAAAGTTTATTTCGGGGTTTTTCCTTACTTGTAGGGACAAATGCCAGGAAGTTTTGAGGGGCCCAAACGGTCCCCGAAAATCATATGTTTATCATCATCCACGGTGTGGAAAGCAACGGGTAGCTACCACACCTATAATTCCTTAGTAAAGCTGCAAAGCATAGCATGAAAATGCTATGATTGCAGTGAAAGACCTGCCCTAGGGCAGAACACTATAAATTATATATATATATATATATATATATATATATATATATATATATATATGTTATATTGCAGATTTTCGCGGATATAAGTATGAATAAGAAAGTTTTCTTGGGTTTTCCGCGTCTTGGATTCAAGTTCGGCCTTTGGCCACTGACTCCGAAGTTTCGGCATGATCCCACATGCCATTATCAAGGAATGATAAGTTCGAGTCACAGGTTTAGGTCTTATATAATTAAACAAATTATATATATATATATATATATATATATAATATATATATATATTCCACCGCTGTGGTCTCGAGGTAGCGTGCTGCCTTGTCACGCAGCGGGCCCGGGTTCGAATCCCCGGTCGGGAGGGGATTTTTTTTTCTGGGGTGAGGTTTTTATCGTGGTTTTTTAACTCACCACCCCTGTAAGACAAATGCGTGTCAGGAAAACTTTAAGGCCCAAACGGTCCCCGAAATCATATGGCCATCATCCTTATCATTATCATCCTTACCATTATCATTATCATCATCATCCTTCACCAGTGTGGAAAGGAACGAGAAGCTACCACAACTACACAATTCCCTAGTAAAGCTGCAAGCATAGCATGAAAGTGCTATGATTGCAGTGAAGGACCTGCCTTCAGGCAGAATTACTATGGATGGATATATATATATATATATATATATATATATATATATATATATATAATGTGTTTATGGTGTAAAAGACCTATACCAGTAACTCGAACCATTCATTCCTTGATAATGGCATGTGGGATCATGTCGAAACTTCGAAATCAGCTGCCAGAGGCCAACCTTGAATCCATGTCGCGGAAAACCCGAGAAACCTTTCTTAATCACACACAATATGTGTGTATATATATATATATATATATACACACACACACACACGCACACACAATGGAATAGCCCAATGCAATATTGAACCTTAGCCTTCCTTTGTTAGGAGTTACTAGACAAGTTAATTTAGTTACGCTTATTTTCGAAAGATGTCATGAATGGTATGCGGTCAACATACATTTATGAGACATTTAGTAGGCGATTAAGATTTTACTAGGATTGAATAGTCAGTCAATTTGCTTAGAGGCCTCTTTATTTAGACTTAAGGGTATTTTACAAGCCTCAAAATCTTCTGACTTAAAGTCCCTCCCGAAGGATTTGCTCCTTGGATTTTTCCGGACTCCGGCCAGGTTTGAACCCGCGACCCTTGAAAATATATATATACATATATGCGTGTGCGTGTGATATTTAAAGGCCAGAGGCGTAGCGATGGTATTTATAAGTGACGTACGTTACGCTAAAGAGAGGTGACGGTGATTTGATTGTTAGTCGCGGAGACGAGTGGAAAATATAATAAAAACCCTTTGTGGAAGACTGAGGCAGGAGTCCCGTTACCGATACAACCTGTTACCGCGCATATTGATGGACAACAACTGTCCGGTAATCTAATATGCTAAAATATGCTTTTCAACACTGTATCCTCTAAACCACAAACAATTCACTTCCATGCTCTATGGGAAAGTCAACTTCAAATATGCTAAAACATGCTTTTCAACACTGTATCCTCTAAACCACAAACAATTCACTTCCATGCTCTATGGGAAAGTCAACTTCAAATATGCTAAAACATGCTTTTCAACACTGTATCCTCTAACCACAAACAATTCACTTCCATGCTCTATGGGAAAGTCAACTTCAAATATGCTAAAACATGCTTTTCAACACTGTATCCTCTAAACCACAAACAATTCACTTCCATGCTCTATGGGAAAGTCAACTTCAAATATGCTAAAACATGCTTTTCAACACTGTATCCTCTAAACCACAAACAATTCACTTCCATGCTCTATGGGAAAGTCAACTTCAAATATGCTAAAACATGCTTTTCAACACTGTATCCTCTAAACCACAAACAATTCACTTCCATGCTCTATGGGAAAGTCAACTTCAAATATGCTAAAACATGCCTTTCAACACTGTATCCTCTAAACCACAAACAATTCACTTCCATGCTCTATGGGAAAGTCAACTTCAAATATGCTAAAACATGCTTTTCAACACTGTATCCTCTAAACCACAAACAATTCACTTCCATGCTCTATGGGAAAGTCAACTTCAAATGACACTTTTTTTTATTCTCAACAAAATGACACGAATTTGCTCTTTGAATACCGATTCTACCAACTGTACAGAGTGTTAACAAAATATTGTCTTTGTCTCTATTGCATCAGTATACTATCTAATTTTGGGGCAAGGCGTAATGTAGTTGGTTAAGGTAACACGCTATAAGCCGGTAGGTTTGGGGTTCGAATCCCGGGGTATTATAATTTTTAAACTGTCCCAAACTTCTGGCGGCACCATGGCCCTGGTGCGACTCAGCCTCTAACAAAATGAGTATCCGACTCTTGTTCTGGGAGTAAAGGCGCAGGGCTGACAATCCAGCTAATATCTGCTGCTGATTGTCTAAAAAAAGGTTGGAGCCGTAACCTGCTACTATCCCAAGGGCCTCTTGAGGCATGTAGTGGATCACTTTACCTTTTTTTTATGGGACTTGTAGGTCGAATGTAACATTTATGGAGATCCTGCATTAGTTCCCATACTTAACCAACTCAATCCAGTTCATATATCCGATATCCACTTCCCTAACATCTTCCGAATTTTATCCACCATTATATCCATACGCCTTCCTAATGATCGTTTCCACAATGAATTTTCAGTCAAATTTTGAGAGCATTTCTATTGGTCGCCTCATTATTGGAATATATTTACATTCATTCATAGTGTTCTGCTCAAGAGCTAACAAGTTTAATATATTTGTTTTTACACTTTTCCCATTCGGATTCCCCCATCTCAATTTCCTAGACCTAATAATATTGACTATGGTATTGACCATGGCTGTGATATTTTACCACCATTAAGGCCACCAAAACTATAGGAGACCGCACTCCTGCTTACATCTAAAACTGATAAATATATTATTATTATTATTATTATTATTATTATTATTATTATTATTAAAATATTCAGAATCTTAGTAAACGACTACAAATCAAATTAAATAATTTCATAATAATTCACATTTACACATTCTTAACAAAATGTTGACCTTGTCGCTATTCCATAACAATACTATCAAACTATATGACTTAATGGAATCAATAGCTTCAACCCCATATTCACTAAATTAATATAGGGGGAAAAGGGAGGATCATCAACGCGTTGTTAATTACAATAATATATGGCAAAATATTTTTGAAAATTTAAAATGCATATACAGTAAACAAATCTATATTTCAAAACATAGTAACATATTAATCGGAAATAAAGAAGATAAACATAGAAGGCATGTAGTGGCATAACCGGGCCACCCTGACTCCGAGGAAATAAATTAGAGACCTAGTCCTCCAGGTTGTGGGTTTGCCATAGGTTTTGACAATCCTAGCCTGTAAAAAAAATCCGTTATTGAGAAACTGCATAAAAATTCATTGCAGAGGAACAGTCGGACGTCTCACTGGATAGTGAGCTGTAAGGAAAAAAGGATCATGATTTGAGGATTGCGACTTGGAATATGTGAACATTATATATTTGAAGATCTTAAGAAGCTTGATGTTAGAGGACAGAGAAGGAAGGCGTTGGACGAGGATCAATGGTGGAAGATCTTGCCAGCGGCAGGGTTCAAAATGGACTCTAGTGATTATGAAAATGTAGAAAATTGGAATGGTATGGACATGTAAAGTAGATGAAGGATGAAAAATGCCAAAAACGTTTTAAAATGGATGCCATCGAAGAGGAGCGAAGAAGTAGACATCAAAACATGGTAGCAGAGAGTGATGAAAACAATGGAAGAAAAATAAGTACAAGAGGGGAAAGAGAACATAGAAGAAGTTGGAGGAAATAATAAATGTAAACATTTGTCACAGGAAGGTGGTTTTTTATACATTTATAAACACAATTTGTCATACGAAGATTTTTTATACATTTATAAACACAATTTGTCACACGAAGATGTTTTCATACATTTATAAACATTTTATAATAAATTAAAAATAATATTTACAGGCGCAATGAGATTGCTGTTAAAACTGGAAATTATTTGTGTATACGCCTGGAGCTCAATATTGAAGAGAAGATAGGGGCTTGATTTGAAACCTCTATTCTTAAAATAAAATAAGTTAAAATACCTTCTTAGGTAAAATCCGTCGTCCTCAACTTTTAAAATATGTTATCTTTATGCCTGTAGGTCTTTCAGGACATCCGTCCCATCTTCAGCAGTTCATTCTTCGCTACAGCATCCAGGTTGATGTTTGGTGCTGTAGAGTCACGACAAAGCCACATTAGGACCAGCAGCATCAAACATCAACCTGGATGCTTAGCGAAGAATGAACTGCTGAAGATGGGACGGATGTCCTGAAAGGCCTACAGGCATAAAGATAACATATTTTAAAACTTGAGGACGACGGATTTTACCTAAGAAGGTATATTTTAACTTATTTTATTTTATGACTTTCCACCTCAACGGTTTTAACAATGAATTTTATTAGTATTGGCCTCTATTCTTTGTAATCTAAAGAACACTCTTTTATAACATTAAATCCTCGTGGAAGATCAATGTTTTACGAAAAAATGTGCTTAAATACTTTACTGTATGCAGTTTAAAAGGTAACCATAGCCAAATCAGAAAGAAGTGGAACCATTAAACAAATTCGTGAATTTCAACTTAAATATCCCCTTCAGAATAAAATAATGAGAAATTAAAGAAAAATAAATGTTTGAAGTAAATTCTGTATCTATACAATACTGTTCCAGTTAATATATCTAATTACGTAGGCCTATATTATAGGGTCGTCCCAACTTCTCTCCAAAAACGTCAAACTAAAAATATATATGACACTGTTATTTTGCCGGTTATAAGGAGGCGAAACATGGACTCATACTTTAAGGGAGGACAAAAAATAAAGTTCTTAGGAAAATTGTTTGGACCAAAAGAGAGATGAACAGCCAGGGTAATGGAGAAGACTACATAACAATGAACTACACGATCTCTATGAGGAATCAGATATAATGAGAACAGCTACGTTTCATAGACTGCGATGGGCAGGACATATGGGAACTGAAAGAGGGACATGCAAAATTCCTGTAGGAAAACCAAAGGGATAGCTCCTAGTAGGTGGGCCTAGAATCAAGTGGGAGAATAACATTAACCATGATTTGAGGGAAGTAGATTATACAGAGTATGATTGGAAAACGTTAGGTTAGATAGGGATGTATGGAGAGGTTATGTCAGCGCGACTACAATTCTACCGGTTCCATAGAGTTAGTTATATAGTGCACATATACATTATCATATTTTGAATATAATAATATATAAAAGATTTCAAAATTTATAAAAATATATGCAGTTATAAATTAACAAAAAACTATCAATAGCGAAAACTATCTTTAAATTTCGTTGATGAAGTGATCATCTGGTAATAATGCTACTTACCAGCTGCTAGTTCCAATTGCAAGGTCATGACAGCTCAGCAGTAACATTTGGACAACACACTCCGTCTGTTATATTTTGTACTCATTCCTGAACAAGGACAGACCAAACGTAATGTTTATTACTCAAAGTTAAAATTCACAGTTTTTCTGTTGCTTAAAACAGAACGGATAAGCTGTCATAAAAATCCAACGTAGATGAGAACATTGGAATTCTCTAATGAGTGTTTAAACCATAGCAGGTCCAAAAGTTATATTAGATTCAACGTTTACAAAGTTCTTGCTCATCCAGTCTTAGGTCACTGAGAAAGTTACATGAAAGAAGGCTAACATCTGTCTGCTAAGATGCGTTTTATGAAGAGGACAGCGAGCTAACTGTATTAAAGCACCAAACAAATGAAGATATTCTTTAAGAGCTAAACACTGAACCCCACATGCGGTCGCTAGAAGTGCATCAGTTGCACTTTTAAAACTTTGCAGTAAGAAAGCACATTGATATTAAGTCTGCTGGTCCACTTGGTATTTTTGATAGGATTAGGATATGTTCCAAAGTCAAGTTTCGACCCCTTCCTCCTTTTTCAACATCATCCCCATATTTTCGTCTGGTTTGGAGGTTCAGAGGTTCAAATTCGACCGCGATAGATGGTTCTATAAGTACATAAAATCTTGTGTAAAGCTTCGTTTGGAAAAGAATAAAGTCGTGGATTCTATTACACATCCAAGTTAACTTGGGGAAGAGTTTTAGCGCTATTGTCGCCGATCTACTGAATCTGTGGAAGGGATATAGGAGAAAACTATACATCCGATCACGTATTGAAATTTTTCAACTTCAAGTGTGGGGGGAGAATCTCTAAACACGTGCGAAAGATCTTAACATGGTTGTCAAATTAGTCATTTAAGCACGGAACGCTCAAGCGGTCGGATCATTTAAAATCACAGTATTTGTCGTCTCTCTATTACCAGCCTCACAATAAATCACAAGTGGCAACATGTAATGAAAAGGGCAAGGAAGGGGCAGTTCATTCCTAGACGTAACCCCAAAAGTAACAGGGTTGTCAAGTTAGTCATTCTACCACTGACCGCACAAAACGACGGATCATTAAAATACATAGTGTTTGTCAGCTCTCTACCTGCCAATCAAACAACATGATACAGACGACAGGAAGTGGCAACATAGTAAGGATTAAAAAGAGAAAGACAGTTTGTTAGTTAACATATTTTCCGCCTGCACAAAACACTTGGATGGGTAATATTTAGTAGATGTATAAAACCTGATAACCTGAAATAGAAGCTTCTGAGCAAAATTTCGGCCTTTTCATACACAGGTTTGACTTGCGACGCTAATGTAAAGAGTGTCGTTAAATAGAACTGATAATCAATACAATTATTATAATTCCGTTATTTATATTCTCAAAGAATTACAAACAGAACAAAACATGGAATGTGTACAAAAATGTAGAAACAAATGGAAATCTCACGTAAGAAGAATGAGCAGAACTTAATCTTAAATTACCAGCCACCAGGCAAGAGATCCTTGGGCAGACCCTTCAAACGTTGGATTGAGACCGTAACAGACCACTAGGTCTATTACATGAAAGGAAGAAGAAGAAGAAGACCGTTATTATAAACTAATGATCCAATAAAGGTTTGTATACTTTTTTTTTTCTGAAGATGCAGACCATGGCCTCATGGTTTCTGACTACAGTTCATAAGATATCAGCCTCGAATTCCTCTCTAACTAACTAACTACCGAACCCTTAGGGCCATGGTCGCGCGGATATAAGTTCTCCATACATCCTTATCCTGAGCTAATGTTTTTCAATCATTCCCTGTATAATTTATTTCCGTCAAATCATAGTTAATGTTATTCTCCCATCTCATTCTTGGTCTATCAATTGGGCGTTTTCCCTTTGGTTTTCCTACAAGAAGCTTCCATTTTTATTCAACGGGAATTGTTCCCGGTGGTCTCCCATGGTCTGGAATTTAGCTTAAGTTCAGATTTAAGGAAAATCTTGATACTTCATTATCATTTATGGCCCATCATATCATCGGGATAACCCCGTTCCAGGTGATCCAATCTGAGAACTGGGTTATAATTCCGCCAATACCAGGAGAGAATACCAAAAAATATTGTAAGAAACTGGGGACATAAAACATATTAACCATGGTTTGAGGGAGTGAATTATACAGAGAATAAATGAAAAAATATTATCTCAGGATAGATATGTGTGGAGAGCTTATGTTCGCATGACTTCGATAGTACCAGTGATTAATTTAGCTAGAACACACCGTATATTTATGATCTTAAAACTAGAAGTCATTTTGATTTCATTTACCCATGAAAATCCAGACATTTACGTTACTTCTACTTTGAATAAATTATATTGTAACCGAAAACCGGAATTAAAAATGAATGGGATCCTCTCTGTAGATTTCACACGCCACTGACAATGATCACACATTTTGTTGGTAAAAGAAACGTTTCTGGAAAAACTCGTTTGTCTTTGTCCGAGGCCATTTTAAAATCACCCCAGTGGAGCCTCGGAGAGCTCGTAGGAAAGCCTGGATGTCGTCTCAGGGAAGTATATAGGGACAGGGAACTCTAAAAATCCCTGGAGCTTCTACGTAGGCTCCTCTCGTCTGTAGAAATTGTACGTGTTGACACAATACAACTTCAGGTTGCAACATTTTTATAACCTGCAACACGTCGTAAAAACTAACCCCACAACAATATATTTTATTCATCCATTTTACTTCCTTAAACATATTGGTATTAGTTTTTTTACTATGGTCAGTATTTGCTAACCAGAATCAAGAATGTTGAGCTCTGTATCTTAAAAAGCTGATTATTAGAGAACGGGTTTTGAAATAAATAAATACATATTTTCTTTCTTAGAGATAAGACGTTCCAAATTGAGTTCATTCTACTGGATGACACTTCTGTAGCAAATACCTCAAATTATGTTTCACATAAAAACACATATTTTCGATTTATTTATATGTAAGTAAATATTTTCAAAAAATAGTTTAAAACAGATTATTTTAATAATTTGTAAAACAATTATACCTAAGCTATTTTTTAGAGAAAAAACATAAATGATCTTTTTTTTAAATGTTCAATGCAACGTCTTAGGTTTTCAGTTTATGTGTTTTGGATTTGTGAATTTGCAGATGCCGACCGAGTATGTTATCATGTGATCACTCTCAAAATATATCCTAATGTGGGCAGTTAGTTGTCGAACGGAAAGGAAATCTTTGTGAAGGGCTCAACGAGGACTAAATTCTTCAATAACAAAAACCTTCGTTATCATAATGAGTAAAATACTTATAGGCCTATAGCCTAATCTTATGGTTACAATGTGTATGTATGAAAATTAAACAAAATATTTTTGGCTTTAGCAAATATTTTTAACTTTTTAATGCAGAAAAAAAAAAATATATATATATATATATATTTTCAATTTCTAGCATCCAAAAATGTGCCATATATATATATATATATATATATATATATATATATACTCTTCAGGAATGTAACACCGTTTCTCATATATAATATGTGTATATATATATATATATATATATATATATATATGATATGAAAAGAAAAAAGAATGCTTGAGTCGGGATTTGAACTCGATATATATCCATAGTAATTCTGCCCGAAGGCAGGTCCTTCACTGCAATCATAGCATTTTCATTCTATGCTTGCAGCTTTACTCGGGAATTGTAGGTGTGGTAGCTTCCCGTTGCTTTCCACACCGGTGAAGGATGATGATGACCATATGAGATATATGTGTGGGATAAGATTAGATTATATATATATATATGAAAATAATTAGGTATCCATTAAAACTCTTCTTTAGAGGGATTTGCTTTTAGCGCTATTTTCTTCTTTATTGTTTTAATTCTTACATGGTGTCAAACACCAACTCACCCGGTTTTCTTTATTTATTAGCCATTAATTGGACGATGTTGTGCATCAACTGGCCAATCGTCATTCTTTTAAAAATTGTAGTTTTGATTCATCTGTTGCACTGCCTCATGAAGTAAGTGTACGTACACTTTTAGCGCCAAATCTTTAAATATAGCATTATTAAAGAAACATGTAAACGCCATCAATCTTGTCAGATATTCTACATTTAAAAAAAGGGCTATGAAACCAAATCTTTATAAATGCTAATCTAAATTTTGTATCATGCAGTTAAGCGTCGAAATGTTCCCGCTCTTTAGAATAAGTAAGTGATTGCCATAAGTGGCCAAATGAGGAATATAACCTTTGAAATCCATCCCAGTACTGTTTTTTTGGTGCTACAAATAAATAGTGAAGAATGACCTTGAACGTTTAACATATTTTTCTCTGAACCTACATCAATGGGCGCATAACCGGTTGATTCATACACCGCAATACACCGCCGAATTATCAGTTGTTTTCAATCATGATGGTAACAATGAAACAGCAAACAAAAGGTTGTAATTCAGACCTTTTTTTTAATTGGCGCAGAGAATTTTAATTTTCTTAATATTTGTATTTAACCAAAATCTAAACCATCCCCGCAAATTTCTTTTCTTTAATAATTATCATTAAAACAATAAACATCGTTGGAATTGTCCAAAAATATTTACTTTATTCTTTTGTTTTTTAATATTGCCTATTATATGCAAAAATATATAAAAATGAATGTATGTGTGTATGTGCCAGCATAAGTCTCGAACGCCTCGAGTAATTTCAACAACATTTGGTAAACATATAAATTATGATCTGACAATCTGACTTTAAACGATAAAATACCACTAGCACCCCTATGGGATCTGATGGGGGAAATGGAAAAATGATCGACACGACCTATATAATTATGTTCCAGCATAATTCTAGAACATTTTGAATAGTTTCAACCAAACTCGGCACGCAAATAACTTACAATCTGCAAAATGTTCCATGGGGGTAAGAGCACACTAAAATAGGATGGGAAGGGGTGAAATATAAAAAATCTAAAACGGCAAACATTAGTTCTGAATTCATAGTTTTTGGGGTCGCAAGACCCATTAGTGGCAGTACTGGTGGCATTTAAACCCAAGTTTTACCCAAACCACCTCTAAGAAGGGTGGAAACTAAAATTTAAAAAAGGATCTAGATTAGTGCAAAATCCATAGTTTTTGGAGTCGCTGATCTGATTGATTACAATCCAGATGGTATTTAAGCCCAAGTTGATCCTAGTACCCCATATGAGGATGGAGGGTGAGAAGAGGTGAAAAATATGATGTTGAAAGTGTCCACAAGTGTTAAAGAATCCATAATTTTCGGGAGAGCTCATCTCATTAGTGAAATTCCTGATGTCATTTAAGCTCGAGTTTCACCTTTGTACTCTAGAGAGACTGAAAGAAGTGGAAAATCAAAAATGTCTAAAATGACTGAGATTAATATCGAAACCATGGTTTCGGGAATCGTTCACCTGATTGGTGACACCTTCGATCACATTTAAGCCCATGTTTGACCTCTAGCACCCCTAAGGAAGAGCGAGTGTGAAGGAGTAAAGAAGTTTACAAATTGAGAGAACAGTGTCGAATCCATTGTTTTTAAAGTCACTAAGCTGATTGATGTCAAGAACATTGGAATAAATAAATACCGGAGCAACGTCGGCAATCAGCTACTATTTAATAAAACTCAATCACGATCATTGGTTTTCACCCCTTTTATAACGTTCATGGAAACAATAAAAATCAGGAATCCAAAATCTTTAATCAGATTTTTTTTTAATTGGTCTAAACCTAAAGGATTTTGTTTTCGTATTTCATCATGATGATCTTCCTGCCATTTATTAGGCCTGGTGGTCTGTTAAGTTCTCATGTCATCTTTTAAGTGATCTTCCTGGTGATCTCTTTCCTCTGGGATCATCATCTTCTTCTTCTTCTTCGCTACGACAGATGTCAGAGTTTAGGCTTGACCTCCTGAACATCAGCTCGTCATTGTATTCTGTCCATTACTTCCTGCCTCCAATTACTGTTTTCAGTTCTTCTCAAATCATTCTTCACTCCATCCATCCATCCATCTAATCTTGGGTCTACCACGGCTTATTTTAGAGTCAAGTTTTGCATCCAGTACTACCTTGAGGGTTCGGTTTGTGCCCATTCTATATACATGTCCCAACCACTCGACCCTTCTGGCCATGTCTTTGTATAAAGCTTGTAGTTCTCGGTTAGTTCTATTTCGCCAGACTGTCTTCTGGAATGGTAATTTAAAATCTGACGATGGATGTTAGTTCGATCCATACATTGAAGGTGTTGCCTATATGTTTTTGCATTTATTTTCTAATCATGATCATTTAGGCCATTTGTTGACATGTTTCGGCCTCAAGAGAAACACCATCCAAAGTCTTTTGAGTGGACATCCTGGTCTTCTTCTTCCTGCAGGTTGATAGCTTAACAATTGTTTGGGTATTCTGTGATCTTCCATTCGATGAACATGTTACATCCATCTTGACTTATCAAGAATTAAAGAAAGGAAGGATGAAGAGGATAGCAATAGATATCACGAGGGCGATTACTACCCCCAATTTATTGGGGATTGATCGTAAAATACCGTAGGCAAATAAAAAGTATCATTCTGATTGAATGTCAGAAATTTTGTTTTCTAAAGGTTCCATGTGTAATTCTTCTAAGATGTCTTCATTTTTGTGATAATCTCGTAAACAAAAATATGAATCGAGAAATTGATTTTCGGCTTTTTTAGTAGCCATGGAAACAGCAAAATTGCGAAATCATCGTTACCCCTCAAATATTGATTCTTTTTTTATTGACGCAAACCAATCGTTTGCTTTATTTTTCTTATATTGTATTTGTGAAGTGTAATTTCTGCTAGAAATATCTACTGTTGGAGAGGAAAAAGACGGTATAAAACAGGGAAGTTTGGAAAGTACATAATGAAGACTTTATGGGTACTGTGGACACTACAAATTTCGTTAGCTTCAGAGTAAAGTTGGCAACTTTTTAAATTGATTTATCTCTGTTACTCACCTAACTCTGAACTTAGAAACAGCTGGTGACACTGTAGAGTATTGTTACAGTATTTCGCGTGTCAAATTTAATCAGAATTCCTCGCGTGGTCTCTGCCTTCTTCTGCCTCCGAGGATCATGTATCTGTAACACAAGAGTAACGTTATAAAACTTGCTCCTTCACACACACACACACACACACACACACACACACACACACAATTTATATCTTGTCATAACCTCTTCAGTCCCTTTGTATCCTTTATGATACATCACAGATTTAATTTTTTCACTCTGTAAACTGTTCAAAATTACTGTGATTGGTTTTACATATCTGTGCATCATGCTCATATTTTTATTTTATTTTCGTTATGGTTGGACAACAACACTGTGTAAATAGTAAAACTTTATATAATCTTCTTCTCCTTCTTCTTCAATTGGCATCACAACCCAGAATAAGTTTAATATGTTTAGGGTCCCTTTGAAGCCCAATGTCTTGTAATGGGCATGATTCAAAACCTGTTTTTTTTTTTTCAATAACCATCTTACTATATATAATTGTATAATGCGTCAATTTTTAAGAAGAAATATAAATTTATTTACAATGGCGTAACAGCACAATGTTGAGCCTTAACCTCTCCTTTGTTAGGAGTTACTAGACCAACTTAATATTTGCCCATAGATGTCGTGAATGGTATACGGTTAACATACTGACCCAGTGAGACATCTAGCAGGCAACTAAGGTACTACTAGGATGATGAGGTCAGTATATTTTTCTTAGAGGCCTTTTTATTCAGACTGAAGGATCTTTTACCAGCCTGAAAATTTTAAGACTTGGGACCCACGGCTTAAAGTCCCTCCTTGGATTGTTCCATCCTAAAAAATTAATCGACCCCGGGAGGGTTTAAACCCGCGACCCTCAGGACCAGAGGCAAGGAGTATAACCACTAGTTCACCGAGGCCGACAACCATCTTACTATAATTATATAATTTTATTAATGCGTCAAATTTTAAAATGAAATATACTTTCGAAAGTAATCAGAGAGATGTTTCTGATTTTCATTTATGGAAAAAAAAAACTCTTAGAGCCCTAAAAATTCATAAATATTGTATTTTAAAACGTCAAAAAACGCAATCTAGGGGATATTTTTTTTCTGAAGTCTATACCTTTTCTTTTCTTCAACTAAAAATTTAAAAAAAAACTGAGTCTGAAAGGGTTAACAATGCTCCTGCGGTCTGTCGTATTTGCTTTTAACCTTCTCCAATCTTTCACGTTCATGATCCTCAAATCTTCCTCTACATCATCAATCCATTTATTTCTAGTCCCCTTCAATGACCTTCAATCAGGTTTCCATAACAAAACACTTTTATGAAATCTCTCATAGGCTAACCTCAATAAGTTTCCAATCAATGAAACCGTTGGCTCTTCACAAATCACACTATATCTGCTCTTTAATTAGACGATCAATTTAATGGTTCTTAAAAATGCTCCATGTACTTTCAGATCATCTTGTATTTTCCAAAATGTTTCCTCAAAATTTTACACTCAAAAGTTCTAAGTAACGGTTTTTATTTTATTTTCATATTTTATATTATACTAATATCAAAATTCATAGTCCATAAAAATCTACTGTACCTTCAATTTTAAACACTCAACCACCACTAAATTTGTATTCCAATTTGTTTTGTATAAATGTAAATTATTTTGCAACTTGATAACTTATGTAAGGCGAAAATAAAATTATATATATCTACAAATCCGATTTTGGGTTCACAAAGAAACCCAAAATTGGATTCCTAAAAACAAATTTGCTTTCAAAATTAATATTACTTTAGGTCTAAAAATCCATTAAAGGCATATTTGTCATAACTCACGTCTAGAATGAAGAAGATAAATTCAACATTTTATAGCAAGAAAACTTGATTATTTGAACATTGATTTCTATTGGATGACAGAATTTGTAATCCTTGATATTCTCTTCAATTAACAAGATAATTGAAACATAATAATTAGTTTCCTAAAATTTTACACTATCACCACTATGCATTATTATTATTATTATTATTATTATTATTATTATTATTATTATTATTATTATTATTATTATTATTATATTATTATTAAACTCTAGAGAAAGAGTTGCCACTTCTGCCAGTTCCGCCGAGTTGAAATATTTTCCTCCTCTGCCAATTCTCCTAGTTAATTTCAATTATTTAGGATGCAGTGTATCATACTGCCAGAAGGGAGATATTAATATTAAATTAAATAAGTTTTATGCAATGTGTGGCACTATAAAACGTACATTGAAAAATAAAAATTTTAGGAGCACACAATTAAAATTTAAAAATTGTGGCAGTGCCTGTGTTAACATATGCACGTGAAAATTGGAGTCTTAACCGTTCAGACAGAAGAAAAATAGAAACTGCAGAAATGAAATTCTTACGTTCAGTAGCAGGTGTGACAGTTTTGGGCAGAAAAATAAATGAAGATATTAGAAAAGTCTTTGGAAGGAAAACATGAAGACAGTAATGCAAGCTAGAGGGCTAAGCATCGAAGATGCCCAAGATCGTAGGCTTTGGAGATTTGGCACGGAAGACAGCAGCAGCTGTAAAAACCCGACGATAGATAGAGAGGAAAGTCTTAAATATTTTTAATTTTACAAATAGAATTTACAACATGAGGAACAACTGGTATGAACATGTTAAAAGAATGGCTACAGATAGACTCCCTCAGCTGTTATTAAAGTTCAAATCAATTGGACACAGAAGTGTTGGGAGCTCATTTACTATATGGGAAGATTCATTAAATCCCACTTGATGTGAAAATAGGTCAAAATGCCTAATTTCATGAGCTAAAAGAAGATGATGATGATGATTATTATTATTATTATTATTATTATTATTATTATTATTATTATTATTATACTTACTTAATCACTGGCACTATCGAACCCGTTGGTTCATGGCCGCGGGGACATAAACTCTCCATATAACACTATCCTGAACTAATGCTTTCCGATCATTCTCTGTATAATGAACTTCCCTCAAATCATAGTTAATGTTATTATCCCACCTCATTCTTGGTCTACCAACTGGGCGCTTTCCCTCTGGCCTTCCTCCATGCAAGTCTTTCATTCCCCATACGTGCAACATGTCCTGCCCATCGCAGTCTACGAGACTTAACTGTTCTTATTATATCTGGCTTATAAAGACCATGTAGTTTATTGTTTTGTAGTCTTCTCCATTCACCTGTCTGTTCATCTCTCTTTGGTCCAAACATTTTCTTAAGTACTTTATTCTCGAATACTTGTATTCTCCTTTCCTCCCTTAAAGTAAGAGTCCATGTTTCGCACCCATATAATATAAGAATAATAGTTTTATATATTTTTAGTTTAACGTTTTTTGAAAGGAGTTGGGACATCAAGAGTCTCTGTAATTATTATTATTATTATATTATTATTATTATTATTATTATTATTATTATTAAAGTTACATTAACCACAATTAAGATTTAAAACTAGGAAATGAAATCAACTGTACGGTTAAAAATGAACTAGGAACTGGTTACATAGAATTCCAAAAAAGAATGGTTCAACTCTTGGGCTTTTATCACTGGGTTGTAATGTTGCTTCTTGTATAACGTTCAGAAATCTTTCTTGCGATGTAAAGGAATCCACAACAAATGCCTTTCTTGAGTACAGCAATCTATCCTCAAACGTTTTTAAAATTCATTACATAAGACCATTGAGATCACTATGTAAGAGTTGAAATAATAAAACATGTGCTTGAAATCTCACTCGTGCTTTGTAGGCCTTTCCGAAGAACATGTTTTAAATTTAAACGCTTTATAAGGAGTATTTAAAAAACTGATGATGCAACATATCTTTCCGAAAGCCATACAAGATGTTTTTAATAGTAGGCCTATATTACCATGCGAGGTTGGGAAGTGGTTTTACAGAAGTGAGGACAATGTTTAAAAACCGAGCGACAGCGCGGTTTTTAATTTCCGAGATACTGTGAAACACTTCACAAACGTGTGTTGTACATTTTTTTTTTTTGCGCGATGGTGTTTTCAAAACAATACATTATAGTAAAATAATATCTTTGTTCGAAATATTTGCGTTCATTATAAACAACTGACTAAAGTTAACAGTCTGGCCAATTTTATTAGTTTAAGATACAGGAGGCAGTGAGACCAATTTACTTATAAAATGGCGGCAAGTACGTATTTATTGTTTTATATTGTTTCAAATAAAGTTCAGTCCATTTAAAATGCAATGATTTGTTTCGTAAAATGTATATTAACACTAACTTTTGGATATTTTTTTTTTGTATATACATTGTACGTAGTATAATTACATACAAGACAGTGGTTTTACTTCCCACACGTGGTTTGTATTATGCAATATTACAATATAGTTATTTAGATTGGCAACCCCGAAATGTAGGACGTTGAACCTTCAATCATGGTCGTCATTGCTGTAAGTACGACAAAACGCACTATTGCGTAAAAATATTATTACCTAGTGGAGGACAACTGAGATCTCAGGTACAAATTTTATTATTTTAACTTCTAATGTAACAAATATTAATAATAAATGCCTCCTTTGCACGTGTGTTTATGTAACTTCAGTATATTTAAGCTCGACTTTGGTGATTTAGATGTAACACGTGTGGAGTTGAAAATTGTAGACAATTATCACTGCCTACTGAATTTTCCATCGGACAAACAATTCCTTTGATATGTAACGATATATGCAGTTTTTATGTGAACATGTGTGTGTTTGAGCAAGTCATGTGTCTTGGGGACAGCCATATCACTGAAGTAACAACCTGTTTTTTTTTAGATATATCGATTACTGTTATGTCTGGTCTGTTGTGATGTACCGTTTTGTCAGTGAGAACTGTTCAGCCCATTCTCATTTTTGTGTTGTACTTTTGTTTTATACCAATGCTATATACAGTACATGTCTGTAGTAAAGTAAGTGACATTATCAGAATTATTTACAAAAAACAGGTTACAAGCTTTACTTGCTTTTCACAGCATGTTTCGATACACCAATGTGAAGTAATAATAAAAAACAAAACAATATATAACATGAAATTAAATTACAAATTTAACAATTAGACCAATTAGTAATATTCGATAATACTATGTAATAGTCACAATAATAATAACAATACTAACTCACTCACTGGCACTATCGAACCCGTAGGTTCATGGCGCGCGGACATAAGCGCTCCATACATCCCTATCCGGAGATAATGTTTTCCAATCATCCCCTGTATAATCTACTTCCCTCAAATCATGGTTAATGTTATTTATTCCCCACCTCATTCTTGGTCTACCAACTGGGCATTTTCCCTCTGGTTTTCCTACAAGACGCTGCCATGCACGTATTTAATTTCCCATTCGTGCCACATGTCCTGTCCATTGTAGTCTACGAGACTTAACTGTTCTTATTATATCTGGCTACCTGTAAAGACCATGTATTTCACTGTTATGTAGTCTTTTCCATTCACCTGTTTGTTCATCTCTCTTTGGTCGAAAAATTTCCCTAAGAACTTTATTCTCAAATACTCGTAATCTCCTTTCCTCCCTTAAAGTAAGAGTCCATGTTTCGCATCCATATAACATATTTGGAGGAATATGTAGTTTTATATATTTTCAGTTTAACGTTTTTTGAATGGAGTTGGGACGGTAAAAGTCTCTGCAATGCATAATAGCATGAATTTCCAGAATTGAGCCTATGTTTAATTCCTTTGTGCATCTCATTCCTATTTGTGATTATTGTATTATTGTTCCCAGGTATTTGAATTCAGCCATAATAATAATACATTTATTTATATATTTGTTTATTCTCGGATGACTTATATTTATTTTACGCGGCTTATCGCGAAATCTGCCCGGCATTTAGACCCTAACTAATTTTTTGTGTTTACGATTAACTCATAGAAATAGGCCTATATATGCTAAGTTTACGTTATATTTGTTCAAATAAAATGTTCGGCACTTTCTCATATTTGTCTATATTCTTCCCCCACATAACTAGCCCATGTAGATTTTTTAAATTTATTATACAGCGTGTTGAATTACATTATGTTCCTGCAATACTACATGCTATGTTTTAATTAGCTACATAAATACATTAATACAAAATATAACTTATTACTAAACACTACATATAATTTTAATCACGTGGTCTAAACAATTATTTACAATGTTTTAAAAGCTATTGATTCAACCATTTTTTAAACTTGACTTAGTGAGTTGTTAGTCTGTATGGTTCCACTGGTCATTTTCCAGGTTTTAAAATTATGGATTGTTTTAACAAGTCCCTCTGGTTGTTAAGTTTTGTGCATCTTTAAATTATATGATCCTCAATTTGTTCCTCCTCAAGACAGGAACAAACTGGCTCATTCATTATTCTGAACCTATTCTGTCAATTCATCTCCAGTAATAATTGCAGTCAATTTAAGAGTCATGTTCATTTTCTGTTGTAGTCTCTGTCGAACAGATGGAAGGAAAGCCATTCACCATTTGTTGAAGATTATTATTATTATTATTATTATTATTATTATTATTATTATTGTCGGCCGCGGTGGACTAGTGGTTATGCTCCTTGCCTCTGGTCCCAAGAGTCGCGGGTTCAAACCCGGCCGGGGTCGATGGATTTTTAGGACGGAAAAATCCAAGGAACAAGTCCTCCGGGAGGGACTTTAAGCCGTAGGTCCCGAGTCTGAAGATTTTCAGGCTCGTAAAAAATCCTTAAGCCTGAATGAAAAGGCCTCTAAGCAAAATTTACCGAATTTTCCCGTCCTAGTATTACCTTGGTTTCCTAGATGTCAGTATGAGGCGAAACGCTGACCACGTACCACTCAAAATGACATCTATACGAAAACAAGTGTAACTAAATTAATGTGGTTCGAACTCTTCCCTGTAGGGGAAGAGCGCCTAAATCTCTGTAAAGGGAAAACATAGGGTTACAATACAATACAATTATTATTATTATTATTATTATTATTATTAATTATTATTATTATTATTATTATTATTATTATTATTAGTGATTCCGCTACATGTCTTAACAGGCCCTAGAACTTGCACAGGGTTAAAAACCCTCGCCCTTGCAGGCAGTAAAATTGATACGAGATGCCATAATCGGGTTGTCTGGCCAGAACACATATCTCATACTCTTTTCCATTAGAGGTTGAGTTGACCCCAGAATGATGAAGTCTCCAGATGGTTTAGGAAAATTTACAAATTCCAACCACATCGAGAATCGAACCCCTTCCGACATGCATCATATTAATTAAAAATCAAGGCAAGACCTTTTATTATTATTATTATTATTATTATTATTATTATTATTATTATTATTATTATTATTATTATTATTGATGCTGGTTTACACCAATAGGATTTGTGTTCAATAGGATTCACTGTGACCTCGGTATCGATAGAGACTCGAAGGGGGTGAATGGAGGCAACAATAGAGACTGTAAAGCTGTCAGAGAGGGTGACGCAAGGGAAAGAGAATCGTGAAAATCTGCTTGAAAGCCATAAATTGTTCCGCCATGTTCTCGTGCAGTGGGACAAATAACAAGAATCAAACGGTCTTAACGTCAACACAATTTCTAAGCTAACAATAACATTACACTTTCTAACGTAGGTAGTCAAGTCACTAGAACAAATCAATAGAAGACCTATCCCCATAACTGTGTAACTTGGAATAATGAAAGTGTCATGAAACTAACTCACTGGCACTAGGTTCATGGCCGCGGAGACAAACATCCCGAGCTAATGTTTTCAAATTATCTCCTGTATAATGTACTTCACTCAAATCATGGTTAATATTAAAGCTCTCGCCTCATTCTTCCTTTACCAACTGGACATTTTCGCTACGGTTTTCCTACAAAAAGCTTCCATTCCCCTCTTTCATTCCCCATTCGTGCCGTATGTCCTACCCATCGTAGTCTACGAGACTTAACTGTTCTTATTATAGCTCCTTTCCTATAAAGATCACGCAATTCACGGTTCCATTTACATGTTGAATCAATTGGGACTCTATTATTATCTTAAAGTCTCAACTTCAAAAACTAAAATTATGGCGTTTCAGGGCAAATTGCCAGTCAGAGCAAAAATTGTAATCAATAATGAAATAAAAGAACAGATAGCACACTTTAACTATCTTGGTTCAGATATAACATATAGCTATGATTGGGATATAAATAATAAATTTAATCGATATCAAATTATGTGCGCACCATAAGAAGAACCCTCCGAAAGACTCGAAGAGAAACTCAGTTCAGGTTTTATAAAATTATGACTGTTCCTGTTCTTTTATATGGATCTGAATCTTGGGCACTTACAAAAAATATATCTCACACATTCAAGCCACTGAAATGATTTTTTTAAGATCCGTAAAAGGATGTACACGCATGGATTGATTACATAATGAATCAATAAAAAAATGAACTGGATATATTTTCAATACTCGATAAACTAGAAGAGCACAAATACCGATGGAAAGAACATTTAGACAATGGGCAATATAAGATTACCCAAAACGATCAACACCTACAAACCACATGGAAACAGATATTTGGGACGGCCAAAGGAAACTATGAACTTGAGACCGGGACAGGTCGCATTGATCTAATCCTGGAAAGGAAGAAGAAGAATAAGTAGCTCACGGTTTAGTACACTTCTCCATTCGCCTGTCTGTTCCTCTCTCTTTGGTCCAAACATTTTCCTAAGAACTCTCCTCCCTTAAAGTAAGGGTCCATGTTTCGCACACACATAATATAACTGGGAGAATAATAGTATGTTTTTTTTTTCAGTTTAATGTTTTTCGAGAGAAGTTAGCAACCATTGCTAATTCTTTTACTCTTAAAATAATTAGAGAAACACTAATTTCTCCTGTCAGTTATTTAAATATGTCTGATCGCAATAAAAATGAAATGATGTTTAACCAAACTATTACTCTAGTCTATATAAAGTAATTCGATGCAAAATTAAGTAATTTGTACTCGTTTGGTTTTCTGTTGTTTAACTCATGAAAAATCAATTCTGTTTGGCAATAAAACATATTAAGGTAAAAACGAATATAAGGAATATCAATGGGAACAATTGGTATCGATGTTACAATTCTAAAAATCTCTCTCTCTCTACATTAGTTTAACCTCTCCCTTTGTAGGTATTTTTACATGTCCCACATTACACAGGACAAGACAACAATTTACTCATTCATACTATAAACAAGGCGAAAATGATGTCCAAATGATGTTCGGAGACTATTTAGGCCTTAAATTTTTACGACATTTGCCTTATAGGTGAGGAAAAACCTCGAAAAACTCATCCAGAAATTTGTCCCGATCGGGAAACGATCTCCGGCCCGCTACGTACGAGGGAAGGACTTTACCCCGAGACCACAGCAGTGAACCAGTTCTAACTGTAATTAACTAGTTAATACCCGGCGCGCGCTGCTATCCCTAAATAAATTTAAATGTGGTTTATGTTTAGTTGAAAAAAGTGAACAAAAATAATTATTAATTTATATCGTAATTATTTTCAGATAACCCGTGATGATTACCTGGCGTTGGTATCACTGAGCCGAAAAACAAAAAATGGTTATTGTGAGTTATCCGTAAAAGATAGACATCTCCTATCCCGGACTTTGTTTGTAGATTTTTTTTCTTCAGATATTCAATTCTGTGTACATTAATTTGGTGTATTTCAAGGGTTAGAGAGCGTAGGCCATTTAAGTGTCCAAAAAGTTACATTTTTTAGTGCATCGATACACTTTTGTTTTAGCTCCGGACCTATAGCACCTAGGCTAACATGTTATATACGTTACTTGTCCCAAAAAATTCTCTAAATGATGGTGAAACCCCCCATTCAAATCAGTCAAGTAGTTTTTTTTTAGTCCGTACGGGACAGGCAGACCCACACTAATTTTTATATATAAATATTATAATTCCCTATAATTATATCAAAGTGCTTTATCGGGCAGATGTGTTAAAAGATTGGGAACCTGCGATCCAATTTATTGTTAGGGGATTTGTGATACGTGTCGAGGTAATAATAATTATGATGTTGGTAAGAGTGTTGATCAGAGTTAACTATCCCGGGAGATATGGCATGTTTTAGTTAAGGAAGTAGAATACGGAAATATCAGGTAATTAGGCTGAAATGGTTCATCATTAAAACATGGCCATCGTTTTGGAGCTCTGGGACAAAGGACTAGAACCATCTCATTAAGTTCGTCACCTCCCGTCGCAATTATCCTCCAACTTGCCGTGTCCGTGCTTTGCTTACCAACTTACCAAAACTTCTTGCTTACAAAACTTTTCACTTACACGGACAAACTCTCCAATAAAGCCACTGATTTCCAGGATTTTCTCTAATGCGCTTCACCGTTCACCATTCTTAGCAAATATAAATTCTTCAGCCAAACTAAACCCTTGGATAAACCACTGATATCCCAGCTATTCTCTAAACTAACAGCATTTATTTCATTCTATGACCCATTTCACCACTTTACAGACTGATAAAATGACCGAGTATTTAATTAACGACGCTATTTAACAGCTCTGGTTTCTAACGTCGCAATTCAAATATGAGGAACCTTATTTCAGGCTTGTGGTTATTTTCCTCTTCTTTTTCTTAATTCTGCGATCCAAATTGAACCTTGACTTCCTTTATAACGGCCTTCTATTACTTTCTGTAAGTAGTTTTTATTTTCAGTCCCGCGCCGTAGAAGAGTGGTTAAAACAAGATGCCTTGGCGCAGAGCTACAGGACTTGCGCTAGTTCACGTCTCCATGGGGGAAGACATGTTTCATGAAATTTCGGCCAGTATGGGACCAGTGCTCACCCAGCATTGTGATGCATTTGGGTAGCTACAATAAGTAGCTGCTCCAGGTTGAGGGAACCAGTATAACAGCTGGGGACCAGACATGCTGATCACATGTCACTCTCCTACACTGACTGGCATGATCGTCTACCTCTGTGATTAACACATGTGGATGCGAAGCCAGCAGCCAGCTGATAGGTTATAGACCTTCTAGGTCTTTCACGCCATGGAGAGAGAGAGAGAGAGAGAGAGAGAGAGAGAGAGAGAGAGAGAGAGAGAGGAGAGAGAGAGAGAGAGAGAGAGAGAAGAGGGGAGAGTTTTCATTTTCCACAGATGTAATAAGAACTGTTAAGTCTCGTAGACTGTGATGGACAGGACATGTGGCACGAATGGGAAATGAAAGAGGAGCATGGAAGCTTCATGTAGGCAAACCAGAGGGAAATCGCCCAATCTGTAGACCAAGAATGAGGTGAGAGAATAACATTAACTGTAATTTGAGGCAAGTACATTGTACAGATGATGAATGGAAAACAATAGCTCAAGATAGGAATATGTGGAGAACTTATATACACGCGGCCATGCCAGTGAGTTAGGTTTCATTTTCCATTTCTTTAATCCCAAACTTGCAATTGCAATATATTCCGTACGTTGTCTATTCATATTTTCTTTGGTCGTTCTCCCGTGTTGCTTCCTCCATTGTGGCATCTAATATCAATTTCGGAAATCTTCATCTTGTAATTGTTCTCAGCCATCTTAGTCTTATCGACTTGACGAAACTCACAATGACTATTCTATTAACTCATCACTTTCCTTATTTGATTTTATTCCCCAGTATTGAAGTTATGGACCACCGCTTTACTTCCCCTCCGAAGGAAATCATGATCAGAATTTTTACGCCCCTGAAAAATTTACTAACTTCATTAACGGGCAGTTCATTCAATGCGTATTTAAAAATGCTTTTGTGATAGGTTTTGTATATTTATTTATTTTTTAAAGAAAATAGTCGTAATTTGATTTTTTTGCAGTGCAGGAATTGAATGTTTTTATGAATTCCTTTTTTTATTATAAACTCCAGGCTGCGCCAGGTCTAAAAGGCCAAACAGCTGCACATGTGTTAATCACAGAGGTAGACAATCACACAGCCTGTGTAGGGATGACGCGGCCAGCATTTCGGGTCCCTTAGCCGTTATAGCTGGTTTTCTTAACCTGGTTTTTAAATTACGGCCTCTGCGAGAACATTGTATGTTATACATAAAACGCTTAAGACTTCAAATATATATACGTACTGCAAGCTTCAGCATCTGAAAGAATACCAAGCCTCTGACTAATGAATTTCTCACAAACTTTGTTGGCCCTTTCACGCCTAGATTTGAATTGCGACATTAATAACCTTGCTGTTAAAGAGCAACGTTAAATGAATCAAATACTACTACTATAGTCTCTCTGGTTTAACTTTACGAGAAATTTGTAGAATGAGACAACTGTACTCACCTCTTTCATCGCACCAGTGTTGTCGGTTTTTATTCACCAGATGTTAATAGGGAAAGGGGGAAGAGGAAAACTGACAACAGGGTGGGTTCTTTCTTTTGTATCTGGACTAAAGTGGTCAACGATCTACCCTTGTATCTCCATCTCTCTCTCAGCTATACAATAGTACGATATCAGTAGTAGTGGTTGTAATAGTAATTGGGAACAAGGTGTTTTGATACTTTCTGTACATTATTAACTTTTATTACATTCATTCATTTTGAGGATTTTCCTCATCATTGAGGGTTTTCTCCAAACCAATATTAGTAATTAACATGAGTTTTTAAAAAATACCTAAATGACTCGGGGCTTATAGATTATCAGAGTTGTAATTTTATTACAGAAAACTGAAAAAAAAAAAACAGTCACATAAATATTACGAAATTTCTTTAAAACGTAATATAATGTACATCCTATAACATTTAATCAGTTTCCTATATTATTCAACCTTTATGTAAGATAGAAGAAGAGGAAATAAATTGGATTGGCCACTGGCTAAGAAGAAACTGCCTGCTGACGGATGCCCTAGAAGGAATGGTCAACGGGAAGAAATTTAGAGGCAGAAATAGACATCAGGTGATAGACAATATTAAAATAAATGGTTTGTATTCGGATACAAAAAAGGAAAGCTCAGTTAAGGAAAGAGTGGAGAATGCTGAATTTGCATTGAAGTACCTGCTTTTGGACAGAACACTGTGTGTGTGTGCGTGCGTGCGTGCGTGTGTGTGCGTGTAAGATAGATCGTCCACCACTGTGGTTTCGAAGTAGCGTGCTGCCTTTTCACGCAGCGGGCCCGGGTTCGATTCCCGGTTGGGACAAGCTCCTGGGTGAGTTTTTTCGGGTTTTTTCCTCACCTGTAAGACAAATGTCAGGATGCTTAGGACCTAACGGTCCCCGAAAATCATCCGGCCATCATCATCATCCTTCACCTGTGTGGAAAGCAACGGGAAGCTACCACACCTATAATTCCCTAGTAAAGCTGCAAAGCATAGCATGAAAATACTATGATTGCAGTGAAAGACCTGCCTTCGGATATAATTACTATGGATGGATAAGATAGATCGTACTAGAAATGTCCCGTCTAGTCCCATTTTTAGTAATATATATTCAAAGCGTTCCTTTTTCTTCTTTTGGAAACGCTGTCATCCTAGTATAGTTGCATTAAATTCACGAGCTGACATGTTTTTAAGTGACATTTGAAATGCCCAACGGAGAGATACACTATGGTCTTTGGACGGTTTTAAGAATCCAGGTGTCGTGATATTTGTTGAAGTATGTGAACACACGAATGTGTGGTTGAAGTATTGAATACCTGTAATGTGTTAGCATCTGTCGACCAGGGCCCTATTTTAATGGAACGTCAAAGCAAACTGAAACAGTTTTTTTTAGCTGTAATGGAGGTGATCAGTGCATTACAATGAACATGTACCAAGCATACAAATATTCAATGTTTAATTTCCACCGGTTATGATGAACACAAGTAAACAGTATTAGTTCAGAATTGTCAACTAAAAGCTATGTACTCACAAAGTCATCAACCAAAGAGCTACAGTAACCATGACAACCAATATACAGGCTGACTCAGAATTCATGGACTCTAATTAAAATTATTGTACAGAAGTATAAGACATTTTGGCATATGAAACTTGGCATCTGCTCTTCATTGCTTATGCAGTATTTTAATTGAATGCATTCGTATGACAATTGAATGAGTATGTATGATTTGACTTCAAAATTCTTCATTCCTTCTTCAGTAGTTGGGAAAGTACTAAGACACTACACTATAAACCGTATTTTAAAATTGTGGATTACGGAAAGTTCTGTGGAGATGCCGAAAATATACCAAAAATGTACAGATATTAAATATATGTGTGGTGATTGGAAATGAAAATCATGGACATCATGAAATCTCCTGAACCCGGTTGAAAAATCTGCAATTACGAAATGTCTATATAGGTCCTACATTAAAATTATAGACATATTAAAAACTGAGTAAAAATCTAGGAACATAGAAGAAATATCCATGGGCATTAAAATTATGAAAATTCTGGAGCCGAAATGAAAAATTAACCTATTAAATATTGACAAAATGTAACGGATATTAAAATTATGGACATATATCTGAATGAATAACCCATATTAAACATCGAGGAATTATCCGAAAAGTTGCGATTATGGACATGAGAACTAAAACAACGGGGCACTAAACAGTGACCAAGTGTCTACGAACATTAAAATCATGGTCGGACTGAAATCAGGGGGGCACGCCGTAGCGTAGTGGTTAAGGCACTGCGCTACAAGCCAGAAGGTCGAGGGTTCGAGTCCTGGTGGGGTCCCGGTGCCCCAAACCCTCTGGCGGCACTTTGGCCCTAGGGTCGACTCAGCTTCTAATGGGAATGAGTACCAGACGCTTGTTATGGGAGTAAAGGCGGCCGTCACGCAGGTTTGACAACTCGGCTGACATCAAGTGCCAATTGTCCACAAAAAGTGGGAGACTTAACCTCCTACTACCCCAAGGGCCCCATGAGGACTGTAGTGGGATCTCTTTATCTTTTGTGAAATCAGGCTAAATATTTTAGGACATTTAACAACGATAACATGTCTTAACGCAATGAAATTGAAAACTTCCAAATAAATCTAAAAACATTAATCAATGACGAAAATTTGTGAACAATAAAATTATGGACACTCTGAATCTGGTTGAAAATTTACGGACATTAAATTATGGCAAAAAATAAATAACTGAGAACATTACATAATGGACCGTATGAAAATTTAAGGACATAAACAATTATAGAAAATATGTGAGCTTTAAAATTATTAGCATGCTAAATTTTTCATTAATAATTTAAGGACAGTCCACCGCTGTGGTCTCGAGGTAGCGTGCTGCCTTGGCACGCAGCGGTACCGGGTTCGATCCCCGATCGGGACAGTTTTTCTGGGTGAGGTTTTTATCGGGGTTTTTCCTCACCTGTAAGACAAATATCAGGAAAACTTTAAGGCTCCAACGGTCCCCGAAGTCATTATCATCATCATCCTTCACCGGTGTGGAAAGCAACGGGAAGCTACCACACCTACAATTCCCTAGCATGAAAATGCTATTATTGCAGTAAAAGACCCGCCCTCGGGCAGGATTACTATGGATGGATGGATTTAAGGACAATGCACAACGATGAAATATCTATGGATTTTAAAATTATGAACATATGAAATCCATGTGAAAATGTACAAATATGAAACAGAGACGAATAGTCCAACGCGCATTGAAATGGATATTGAGAACTTTGTCAACACGCATTGAACAGTTCGAAATGAAAGATGTACGGAAAACGTGGAGAAGAATATTCGGAAATGAAAGAGTGCACGAAATGTTTACGGACTTTAAAATTGTAGGAATCATGTGATATGAATAATGCTGAGAGCAGGTGCAAGATGTTGTGTGTTTTGCATACAGCGAGGCCCCTATCATTCACACACACATGAGAGTATGTTATACACGGCTCGTCCACTCTGCCAGAGTTATGGCCGCTCCAAATCTCATTTTGTTTCACTCTCTTCACGACACTGATTGCTTGTTATTTTTCACCGCTTTCATTACTTTTATGCATGACATTTTTACTTCGTTTTACTGCCTTCATTTTGCTATTGCCGTTAATAATTACACAACGGCTATAAAAATTTAAAAAAATAATATTGCCATACGAATATAGTGAGTTCATTATAGCAAATAGAATTACAATTTTAGTTTTAGAATCTGTGATACTATTAATATCATACTCTTTCGGATGATCGTCATTTAGATCATTTCTTATTTTTCATCACTCTTTTATTAATTGGCTCGTTCCTGTTCTTCGTTTCCTCTTCCTCCTTTTTTATTTTATTTTTTAATTTCTTCTTCTTTTTCATCATCACGGTTTAGGCTTATTTACTAGCCTGTTCCGGCTCCAAATTGCTGCTGTTTCCATATTTTCTTTGGTCTTCCCAAACTTCTTCTTCCTCGTGGTGAATAACTGTATGCTGCATTTGGTATTCTATTCTCAGTCATCCTTGCTAAGTGTTTTTTCCAGTTTGTTCTGTATTTCACTATTGTTGTGTTTAATTCCTATACTTTTAGTTTTTGTCTTATTTCTGTGTTATATTTTTTTGTCTGTTCTTTGATATCCTGCTGTTGATCTGAGGAATTTTATTTCAGCAGCTTGTATTCTGGCAGATTGTTGTGTTGTCACTGTCCATGTTTCACATCCAAAAACAAAGGACGAACTACAAATAATGATATATATACTAAATGAAACATCAAAAAAATATAACATGGAAATATCACCAGAAAAATAAAAAAACAATGGCATTCAAGGGCGCTCATCCAGTTCGTACAAAGATAATATTAGTAAATAAACCAATAGAACGAGTGGTAAGATATAATTTCCTAGGTTGGGAAATATCATACACAGCGGAAACGAGATATAAATTTTCTAATTTAAAAACGCTTTTAATGTCTAAAGTAATATACAGACTATTTATTTATTATTTACATGTTTATTATTTTTATGATACAATGAAATGGTGAATATGATCAAATGTGTGCTGGCAATGAATTTCCAACTCTGACAGAATCAAATTTTGTGATCTTAGGACACGAAGCGGTTTATTGAACCCGTGGCTCAAGCACATCGGGTCGAACTCGCTCCTCGAAGATCTACACATCAATAACTGGTGTGTTCAGCTTATCTTGCTGACATCGAACGAAGACCCTCGGATACCGAGTCGTCGGAATCGCAATCCTACGCCTCGCCGATACATCAAATACTTTCCGAAATCGAACCAAAACCTTCGGATAGTGAGTCTACACCGCGCCGATACATCAAACACTTGCTGTCTGGCTGGAATCGAACCTGCGACCGTAGGAGTCAATGTCGGACTAGCTACCCCAAGTACAATAGGTCATCAAAAATCGAACCTGCGATTGTAGGATAGCATGTCGGACTTACTACTTCAAGGACAATACAATCTTACATTTTCTGCTGTGTCTAAGGAGAATAAATCAAACATTTGTTGTCAGGCTGGAATCGAACCTGCGACCATGACACTATGTCGGATTCACACCTCCAAGGACAATACATCAAATACTTGCTCTCAGTACAAAACAATACTTCTCTGCTGCTTGTGCCTCTTTAACTTTCATTAAAAGTGGACACGTGTTACAGATGGAAAATAAATTACATGTAGGACTATTGTGTATGGCTAGAAATATGGAGAAGACCGCTTTTCATTAACCGTACCATTATGAGCCGTCTTGCTGAGGATTATATATATATTTAATACAGTGGAAAGCTCTAGTTTCCATTGTGTACAAGGCTTTTGTCTGATACATGTTACAGTATTGAATTTCGCATCCAGTAACAAGAAATATACCTCCCACTTACACACGTGCCAATGAGTTTGTTTTTGTACCTAATTATCACGACATAAGATGCCTGCTTCAGACCAAAGGTCTTACAGATGCATTCACGCTTTGCTGGACATAATACTTCAAACTTAATGAATTAGTTACTTCCTGGCACGAGATGTCTTACAATTGATCATTGAAGCCCAAATCCTAAAATCTTATTACTTATGCAAAACGCAAATCTAACTTCTACTCGAAATGTAACAGTATTAATACTAGTGGAATTAATTGACATATTTAAAAAAAAGTACAATACATACATTAATATTATTAGTGCACGTTCTGATGAAGTAGCGCGCAAATTACTGAAAATAAACTAATTATATCAACTAAGAATAAAAATTCAATTAGATAATACAGGTGAGCAATTTTAATTACCTGGGATACAATGTATCATATAGAAAAAGTGAAGACATTGAAAACAAAATAAATAAATTTAATGATATGTGTGGCGCCATAAAACGAAGTCTCAAAGGAACTAGAAAGGAGACACTTTTAAAAGTTTATAAAACAATGGTGGTTCCAACACTACTATATGGATCGGAACACTGGGTCTTAACAAAATACCATCAAAGAATAATATAAACGTCAGAAATGAGGTTTCTGAGGAGTGTGGCTGGGGCTATGCAATAACAGATCGAAAACGAAATGAAAATATAAGAAGAGAACTAAATATATTGAACTATTAGATAGAATTACACAATACAGAGATGAATGGATGGACCATATCAATAGAATGGAAACAATAGAATTCCGAAACAGATTCTTCATTACAAACTACTAGGACAAAGAAATGTTGGAAGACCCAGTAAAAGATGGATAGACCAATTCTAACATGAGATCGGAACAGACCAGCAGGTCTAATCCTTGATGCTGATGGCGATGAATTATATCAACATTTATCCACCTTCAGAACAACTTGCAGCGCTATAAATACTTACCTTGACTGTATATTTGTCACTACCCTGATCTGCTTTATCCTCTGTCCTTCATTTTCAACCTATCACCATCAATACCCGTATCGCTTAAACTGGAACTGCTAACACCAGCAAAACGATGTTATGTAATAAATAACCAATAATAACGCTGCTAATGTAATTGAACGCCTCCCAAGGTTGCGAGTAAATCACGTGATCACGGAGAATGCCACCACAAGCTGATTGGAAGGGGATCGTTACGTTATAAAATTCTAGCACATTAACAGTGAACCCTACGAGTACATTTTGTTTGCTTCCAAGTTATAGTATGGAACCCGAAGCAATGAAATGGAATTTTGTGCATTGGAATACACACATGTTTATGGACTTTTTTTTATTCGACATTACTTTAATATTTTGTTTGTTAACAGTTTGTTAAAGGGTTACAATTCCCTTAATCTGAATAAGAATTTAATTTATTTAAGAAAACATTGAAAAATAAAATATGTTATTGGTACATAATTATGGTATTTACCCCCCCCCCCCTCAGTACGGATGGGCTTATTTTCGTATCAAACTTTTTTTTTTCATTTTAGAGCGTTTGAGACTCATATTCAGGAGGTCCCAGGTTCAAAACTTGGAGTTTAAGATTTTTAAGATTTAAGATTTATTTAAGATTTAAGATTTATTTAGCCTGGTGGAGTTAAGGCCATGTGGCCTTCTCTTCCACTCACCAGGACAAACATATATTACATCAGAATATAACAATCTTAATTAACTCTAATATTAAACACTAAGTAAAAATTTGATCAAAAGATAATATCTAATATACATATTACGATCTATAATACAACCAGTTAATATTAGTTAAAATTAGACTAAAACTAATAATAAAATGTATACAAGCAAGACATATTAAATTGTCCCTGTCTAGTGTATATAAAAAAACAGGAAAATAATGAGATATAGAAAACTAATTTTACGATTATACAATATTTAAAACAAACAAATAAAATATTTGTTATTCTTAATATTATTTACATAAATAATTAAATATATTAATATTGCTAAAAGAATACTATCAGTGAAGTGTATAAGTTAGTTTGTTATTAAATAATTCTTTAGTTTGTTTTTGAAGGATGTTATAGCTTGACAGTCTCTGACATAGGGCGGAAGGGAATTCCATGTTTTGGTAAGTGACACCGTAAAAGATAATGAATAATATACAGTGTGATGAGGCGGGATAAAAGGACAATGTGCTGATGGGATCGAGTGTCAAGATTATGTGTGTCGGATAGTCTGATGAAGCGGCGTGATAAATAATTAGGCGATGATGTGTGAAGTATTTTGTAGAGAAGGGATAGGGAATGGACAGTTTCTACGATCTCTTAGACGAAACCACGATAATTGTTCCAGGGACGGTGTAACATGGTCAAATTTGCGAATACCACAAAATAAAACGTGCGCAAGAATTATGAACACGTTGAAGTCTTTGAGTGGAAATAATATTTAAGTCTGTAAAAAGAGTGTCACAATAATCAAAATGGGGCATTGCAAGTGTTTCTACTAACATTTTCCTAAGGGCGAATGGCAAACAATTTCGTACACGATTTAATGAATGTATTATTGAGAAGACTGTTTTGCATGTATGGTTTATTTGTGTATTCCAATTTAAGTTTTTGTCAATAAATACTCCTAGAATTTTGACTGTCTCACTATAAGGGATTTGAACTCCGTTTAGTGACACATGCGAAACTGTGTTTAGATTAATTGTAGATAATAGTCTCTGATGACCCATAATGATTGATTGTGACTTTGTAGGATTTAATTGCAGTCCATATTTAACTGTCCAAGTCATTAGTGAGTCAAGATCCTCGTTAATTTTGGCAACAGCGTCATTTAGTGAATATTTGTCTGTGTGGATGTAGATTTGCATGTCGTCTGCAAATAAATTATGTTTGCAATGTTTTAGGGAGTTAGATATGTCATTTATGTAGATTGAAAAAAGCAAAGGTCCAAGTACCGAACCCTGTGGAACCCCAGCTTTACGGAAGGACTAAGAAGAACATAATGTATGATTTCCTATAACAGATTGCTGGCGCTCATGAAGGTAGGAATTGAACCATTTCGTGGCACTATCAGAGAGTAAGAGGTTTTTAAGTTTATGCAACAATAAGTCCAAGTCTACCGTGTCGAATGCTTTACTAAAGTCCAGTAATGTAAGAATGGTAAGTTTTCGATTATCAGCAGCTTCGCGTATGTCTTCGCAAATATTAGTAGAGCAGTATTTGTATTGTGTCCTGTCCTGAAGCCTGACTGAAATTGATCTAGAAGGTTGTAATCATTTAGGTATTCAGTCAGTTGTTTATGGACTAATCGTTCCAGAGCTTTTGAAAGAGTAGGTAAAAATGCTAATGGGTCGAAAGTCGTTCGGGGTTGAGGGCGTTTTAACTTTGAGGCACGTGGACGTATGAGGGCTTGTTTCCACAATGAGGATATGTAGAAGTTATAGTGAGGAGTTAAAAATATGAGTTATAGTAGGTAGTATAGCTTCGATTATTTTATTCAGTAAAGTAATATTTATACGGTCAGTTCCTTCTGCTTTGGTTTTTATTCGCATGATGGCTTTCTTTACGTCGTAGTCTGTAACATATGAGAAGTGGAAATGTTCTCTGTCGGGTTGATTTGTCAGTGATAATTCATTTATTGTTTGTTCTTTATCCTTTGGAGTAGTAGTTATACCTGTGAAGTGATTATTGAGGTTTGTCCCGGGAAACAGGTAATTTGTCTACCTGTGTGTCTTTTCTCCCAATTCCCATTCTATTCAAGTTTTTCCAGATTTCTGAAGTATTGGTATTTGTTAGGTTGTATAAATGTCTAAGTTTGGCGTTTCTTATAGCTTGATTTGTCTTGTTACGTAACTGTTTATATTGAGTGAGACTTGTGTCTGTTTTGTTGAGTCTATATTTCTTATGTGCTGCGTCTCTATCAGTCATCAAGTTACGAATTGAAAGAGTCATCCAGGGTGCAGGGCGTCGTTTCACGAGTTTAGTTTTTTAGTGGGGCATGTCTGTTGTATAATTGTAGTATAAAGTCATTTAGTGTCTCAACTTTTTCATCTACAGAATGCAGCGTCCATATTGAATGCCACGGCATCTGCATAGCTTCTTTAACCAACCTGACTGAATGTTTTCCTGGTTTTCCATAGCTGGGTTTAAATTTCGTTACTATCACACATGTCACCACATTCACCATTGCATAGTATCATTAAAAATAAATATCTGCTTCTTTATTAAGGAATTTATTTACAGTACGGTAGTTTTCTAGAACCCATTGTAAAATTTTACTTCTGCATAAATCTGTATTCTCTTCATCACACTCTGTTAATCCTCTCGATAACATACTCCTATGCACTCCTTGAATCCACTGTTGTTTTGGTCTCTCATTTCTTCTGTTGCCCTCCGCTTCAAAATTTAATATCATCTTAGGTATCCTGTCTCTTTACGTGGCCAAACCATTTCAGTCTTCTTCCTTCAATAACTTGCAGAACATCTTTTAGACTCAACTTTAAGAACTAAGCTCTGCCTGTCACAATCAAGGAGAAATGGGAGTGATGGAGGAGTAACACCTCCTTAAAAAACCTGGATTCATTCTGGCCCGGATGATAGTACCCTGTGAGGGTTACTTGCCAGGATATGGCAACTGCTGCCTTGTAGGGAGATGTTGGTTCTTTAAAGGCTAGAGAAAGAAAACCTTGAATAAAAATCACCCCGTCTTATTGAAAAAAAAAAACGAACTATGTAAAACAAAAAAAAAACCCTAATGTGAAGAATGAAAGACTTACCATTAAAATTAATATAAAATAATAATAAATAGATGCTATATGGCATAGATTGTTAAATTGTTTCATGTGACATTTAGTAGGCCATGATGAAGTTTTCAACTGTTTTATATAATATTTGTTAATAATTTTTTGGATGCTCCGTTATCATAGGTCGGGATGCGTTGTTATTGTTATATAAAGACAAATTATTTATCCCAACATTTGAAAGCTGAAAAATCTTACTTAACTTTCTCGTAAATTTATTTTACGGGCTGCCAACAGTATTATAATGGCGACGGTGCATGTAAAAGAGAGAACCATAAAAAAGAAGAGCTTAACGTTAAGTATTCATAGGTTGGACTCACCAAGAGATGGATTTATTCTAAAAATAAAGTAAAATTTAACTCTTCAGTATTCTACGTTACATTAAACAAAACTTGAATGTTTAATATTATTTAAAAAAACAGCAGACAGGCGGCACTTTCAATTAAAAATTAAAACCTGATTGCTTAGTTTTATACAAGTTTTCTCCGAGTTCAATATAACAGTAAATCTTATATAATCACAAAACGGAAATACATAATATATCACAGATTGAATAACATTTTATGTACGAGGACAAAATACTGAAAAGTTTAACTCATCTATCCCTTCTAACTCCAATTAATCACATCATCTCGAACTTTATTTTAAAAACACGAGCTTTTTATTTTTTAATAATATATGTTTTGATATCATAGTTTGATGTATATTTTCCAGTTCTTTCTATCTTCTACATCTATCTTTCCTTATAATTTTTAATTTAATATGTGTTTTGGTATCATATTCGACGAATACGATATGAAATTTTCCAAATGTTTCAAAGAACAAATTTTAAAAAAATTAATAAACAGAAACACCTTAGTAAAAGTATTATTTTAGCAGTAGATAATTTATTTCATAAAATAGTACTAAGACAGATGTTTTATATACAATTTAACCGGTAGATTGGTATATCGCTTTCTTTAATTTTTTCATGTATATTTCATATTGGCTGTCTACTGTATCATTTATCTTGCTTAGTTTAAAAAGTAATTATTATTGATATCGTTAATGGCATTTAGTCAGTAATAGGGATGGCATGTGTTCAGCATGTCGGGTTCCCCAGTCGTTATGGATGGTAATAGATATTAGTATTATCTACGATATTCATTTCACTGATCGAATCGCCGTTTACATAATCTTCCTGTATTTCTCCTTCCTTTCGATTTATAATTTAACATCTGTTTTCACTTTCCAGTTTCATGCTTATTTTTAGTTCGTGTATTCTTTTGTATCAACATGTATATCATTTTTAATATCCTCGTTTCTAATTTGATCCATTAAGGTACACACTTTGATATTATCAAAATAATATTATTTGGAATACCTGAATTTTGTTCCATCCCCTTTGTGTAACACTCAAGTTTCAGATGCAACCGACTACACTGCTACTGATTGGTAAGTATCAAGGGCACTTTGAGTGTTGTAGAGTAAATATTTGGATAAATGTAGCAAACACAGTCTTTGTATGAATTATTTGGTTATTAGTTCGTGGTAGGAGAAAATTAGGTCTACATGAATGTAATTAACAATTGATATGTAGTGTGTAATTATGTGGAACAACAGATTTTCGAATGTGTTGTAATTATTACAAATAATCATAACAGAATTCTCTAGCTGATTAATTTACAATTGAACATCTACAGAGTGTTATAACCAGGCTTAGGAGCTTTAGTGTCAATCTTCATTACAGAAAATGAAGGGGAAAATATGCTAAAAATAAGCTTCAAAAGGGGGTGTTCTTTCTTTATAGCATGTCATTTACGAAGAAATTAAAAGCCTACAAAAAACAAATGTTGGTATATAATGCAAATAAGTTTTTAATCAAGTTTTCCTTAGGGACCTAAATACTGACATTAAAAGAGAAGAAAATGTTCAATTGTTACAGGTATAGCCTACTGTATTTAAATCCCGCCATCATTGAAAACAGACTGGTTATAACTCGCATGTTCACAGCAAACTGATGATAAGTTAATTTAATGTTAATAAATGGTGATTATATATAACATTATAAAATAAATTAAATGACTAAATTCGTTGTATAAATATTTGAAAAGTGACGGTAAAAAGATCATAAACGGAGCAAAAAAATGGATTATGGACAGAGTGTGCCAAAAAAAAGTTAAGTGTCACAAAAGAGAAAAAAAAAAAGCTATAGAAAATTACTACCATTCTCAATTTCAGGCAATTTTTCAGTTAATAGTTTCTATCAGAAAATTCTAATTTCCATTACAAACAACTAAAAACCTAAGCCTGGTTATGACCTACTGCTTACTTATTAGATACATATAATAATTATTATTATACATACATTTTTGTCATTTTATGTTTTATTGACTAGTAAAAACTCCTTGGCATGACATAATTATATTTACAGGGGTAAATTTAACTTCCCCCCCAACACTTCTTAGGATTGGCCTAGAAGGCTGTTAATCTACCCACGTGTGTTAATCACAGAAGTAGATGAATATCCAGCCAATACAAGAATGACATGCAGTCAGCTGTCGGATCCGCCCGCTGATTTTCTCAACCGAGAGCCAGTACTTACAGTAGTTACTCAAATTCCTCGTGAGGAATTGCGAGGTGGGCTCCTGTCCTACAATGTCCGAAATTTCATCAGAAAATGTCTTGCCCCAAGGGGACTCGGGTTAGCGTATGTCCCCTACGGCATGTTACCTTAAATCGCTCATCGTCTAATAGTCCTATTGAAATAAAATATGGGGTATATCCTACTTATAACGAGTAATTCGTGAAACCATAGCTAGATAAAAAGATAATTCTTCAAATTTGTACATTTAGTACGTTTTTTCTCAAAATAAAAATATAAAAAATAAAACTACGTTTTATTTTTATTTAATTTAATAATTATGGATTTTCACCAAGTAAACACCAACTCAATTGATTATACAAATATATTGACATTCTTACATAAATTATAATTATTCATTTTCCAACCTTAAATGTGAGAAATATAAATTGTATAATTGTTACTTTAAAGTTAAAGTAAACTTTAATAAAGTATTCATTTCGAAAAAAATAGGTCAATTTTTACTCGGCTTATTAAGATCTCTTCAACTTTAATATACACCGTGACTCATTCAAACCTCCTACACTTTAATTATTCATAACTCTCAAAGTATGCGGAATTACGAAATGAGGTTGCTATTAAAATAAAGAGAAACTCAAAGAATTTTTGCTTTCATTTAAATTCATCTGTCGCATGTTGGACAATAATGGCATAAAACAAAATGGCGACTCCTCAGCAATGATATTTAGAATAATGGCTTCAGAAAAATAAATTTCAAAATGCCATTAAATGTGGTATCTATATGCCTAAAATTTACACCTTTTTGAGCTCAAGTTCAGTATATGAATAATTAATTTCTTCCCACAATAAAATTATTTTCAAAATGGCCAGTAAATGTGGTTCTTCAGAAATTTGTTGGCCATCACGTTCACCAGACATCACTCCACTGAACTTCTTCCTCTGGGGGTAGTGTGTTTGCGACTCCAGTACAAGATCTTCATGATTTACGAACTCGTATCCTTGACACAATTGCAACAGTACCATTGGGCATGTTGGACAGAACGTGGCACGAAATCGAATACAGACTTGATATTGTAGGCTTTCACGGCCTATAAGCCCGGAAGACGAACCAAATATGGATCAAGACTTGATATTGTTCGTGCTACTAATGGTGCACATATAGAGGTGTTTTAATGTGTGGCAATAAAAATTCTTAGAGTTTCTGTTTCGTTTAATACCGGCCTCATTTCATAATTCCGCATACTTTGTTAGTTATGGTTAATTAAAATGTGGGAGGTTTGAATGGGACACCCTGTATAATTTAAGTTTTAAAATACAAATGAAACTCCTCAGATCATTAGTCGAGATTACCAGACGACATCACATCCCTAATGAAACAATAAGA
Organism: Diploptera punctata; assembly: GCA_030220185.1. Lineage (NCBI taxonomy): Eukaryota > Metazoa > Arthropoda > Insecta > Blattodea > Blaberidae > Diploptera > Diploptera punctata. The sequence goes on from JASPKZ010008378.1 coordinate 966,511, forward strand.
GAAGCCCTAGGAGTTAACAATACGGTTCAAGACATCTCACAGAGAACAGTGAACGAGATATGTATGCCGTATGCTATTTGAGAGATTTCCTAGAAGTGCGCTGAATTATAAACCAGGAGGGAATTTGGGAGACCATTAAGAAGATCATCTGACCAATTTTTTTAAATCTCGAAACGGGAATTTCAAGGTCTCAAACCTTGTTAGTTTTGATGATAATGAAATTTTAAAATTAATTTATTATCATCACTAATTACACTTTGGAATTTGAACTAAAAATGATTCAATTATTTGTCCCAAATGTTGGTGTTATCCCGTAAGTGGCCTCAACATTAATCAGAAATGTGTGTTCCAGAATTAAAACTCATTTCTCGACAAGCTGTGTCCCTGTAAGACCTGAAACACATACATGTATCTAAAAGGGAGAGGTCAGATTAAGGTAAAAATGGAAAGATATTTTTTATGTACAATATTATAATTGTGATTTAAAGGAAGACTGGGGTCCGCTGCTGCGGTCTAGATTCAACGACGTTTCCTCGGAACAGTTGGCCCAGATTCGATTTCCAGTCGGACCAAGTTTTCAGGAGAAGTGTTTTTTTTTTTTGGGGAGTTTTTCCTCATCTGTAAGATAAATGTGAAGAAACTTTAAGAATCACATAGGCTCCGAACACCATCTAGCATCCACTGTCACTCATCACTTTCGGCTGATATTTTTTGAATGCATGAGTGGTGTGTATCGACTCAAATGATTGTTTAGTTTAAGAGAATACCAGGGTATTAAGCTGTTCTCTCATTCGGAGAGAGGTCATCCACGACTTTGTATAATATAAATATTTACAGTATGTGATCCATATTTAAAAACTATCTTGCTAACAGATTGCGTTCCTGGAAGGTCGAGAAAAGAGACACAGAAGACGTGTTCTGCTCTTGCCTATTTCATGGCCGTCTATTCAGCAAATGGCTCAATAAATCAGACACATACATTTCTTCTGTCTTTTTATGCCCTTCGAGTCTTGAGAGAACGTTATTTAGTTAACATTTACAACTAATACAACAATTTGGCTTGTTTTTCATTATATTATTTGGTAATTTTAGTGTACTGATATACTAAAAAAAATCGACGTCCTTACTTTTCCAGTTTAAAAAAAAATTATTAGACATTCAAAAAATCCGTCACGCAAGAACTGTGGAAACTAACCGAATTCCTGAGCAAGTCAGATTTATGGTACGATTTTCTTGGTTTACGGAATATGTACTTCTTTTGTTAATTTAATCGTATTAATACAGTTTCGTTGAGAGAAAATAAACATGGAGGCCTCTAGAGCGATTTTGAAAATTTGAACTTTCAGATAAATCTCCACTCCTAATGTTCAGATTTTGATGATTTTTTGAGAGTGCCATTCCCGTTTTATTTCAATTGAATGTATTTAGTTCCGTTCCAAAAATAAATATAAATAAATAAAAATTAAAAAATTAAAAAATGATGTTGCTAAAGTAATTTTTATATTTTTGCTTTACATTAACTCTCGCTCCTAATGATCCGGTTTCACTGGTTAGTGAAAACGAACTTAATGTTCTTAATTGATTGCTAATGTCGAGTTTAGTTGCGGAAAAAAACAAAATGTATGACCCATAGATCTCATTTCTCCATTTTTTTCACGAATTGTCATGGCTACATCTAAAAGAGAGAAGAAAATTACACTAATTCTGTTATTTAAGATCCTACATACCTCGGCTCCCAATTATTTATGATCTCGTTTCCAGTATCTATCCCCAACCATAACTTAAACACAAGATCACAACATAGTCTCTTGCTTGATATACCGCAACATAGGACATCACATCACTCCATGTCAAACTATTTTCACTTCTCGCAACTGGAATTCCCTACCACAAGAAATCAGGGGCTGCCGGAAATTGGCATCTTTTAAAAGAAATCTAAATTTATATTTGCTCTAACCTCGACCTCATCATTACCCAGTATAAGGTACATATATTAATTGGTGTTTCTCGTATATTTTATCACCTTATTATTATTATTATTAAAGATTATTATTATATTATTATTATTATTATTATTATTATTACAAATATAAATAGGATAATTGAAGGTTTATAATTTTTTCAAAAATATTTTCACGAGAACATCAATAGTTTCTTCACAATTAGCTATAATCACAATAATGAATGGGTTTGAACTGAGAGAGAGAGAGAAGAGGAGAGAGAGTAGAGGAGAGAGGGAGAGAAGAGAGAGAGAGAGAGAGAGAGAGAGAAGAGAGAGAGGAGACGAGAGAGAGTATAATTATGTTTGTGCAAGTCTCGTGATCATGATTTAAAAGAAACACTAATGATGTTTATAAGTGTTGTTTTTCTGTGCTGAGACGCACTCTGCGCGGTGTGTGTTTCATTACGGAGACAGTTAAATGCGACGAAATAGAGCCCCGGGCTTTTACAATATGCTGCATTACAAAAAAAATCTAATTTACACCGTGAAAAATTACCGTGTACGTCTCTTTCCGGTGTCTAGTTTTGCAGTGCTTGTGCCTGCACTCGGAAAATCACGCAGTCAAAGCAAACACTCAGCCATACATAAATAGGCCTATATGCAGGTCCACTGCATTATTTTATAGTACAATTAACCTAGCGTTTGACATAAACAGAAATCAAGTCATTTACTATCTTCACCTGATTTCTAGTTACAACTCAGTCAGGCTCAACTTTGATCCCCAACAGCCAAACTAGTAGTAATCAGTTTATTTATCAGTCCCCGATTTTCTGTGAGTTAAGTAACTCAGGCAGCCAGACTGAAAGTCGCGAGTTCGATCTTGGATAATTACTTTATGTAAAAAAATAATGTTAATTTTTAAAAATCACGATTTATTTTTGTAATAAATATATTATTATAGTCCGTCCGAGTTTCCATTTTGAAGAATACGAGTAATATGTTTTTCCTCTGAAAAGATATTGAACCAACACACATCAGTTTCAAGCTGTTTGGTGGTACAATAAATAGAACATTGAAAATTTCAGTAAGTTTGGGACATCCTGGGTCCAAAAGGGTAATTTGCTCATGAGAATAATTCAAATATTTCACAATGACAACTGTAAGAATTAAATGTACTTTTTAAATTTTACAAAGTAGTAAATTCTATGAGATAAATCAGTTGTAGGAAGATAAACTAATTTTTCTAGAACGTTCACTCTAAAACTGGGTTTAAAAAGGACACACACAGATACTATATTATTTTATGACGCATTGTAGATCCGTTGCTCAAATAAAATTCTGTTGGATTTCGCAGTCGGCGCAAGATTAAAACTTAAACTTTGCTTATAAGACATAGGGGATTCGGATTCGCGAATCCTCAGTAATTTGTACAACTCGCAGCGATCTCTCCTGACGGGTTTTCCTCAAAACATCGTTTTCCCGACTAATGTAAGGTCCAAGTTCTTAAACCAGCAGAGTCGGGCCATTAACAGTAGGTGTTGATATGAAACGAAAATTTACAAATCGCTCTACTGGTCACAATTTTCCATGTTTCACAATGAAACTCACTATCATCATATCATCATCATCATCACAGTAGGCTACATTCACGAATATAGGCCATTTGTTGACCTGTTTCGGCCTCAAGAGAAACACCATCCAAAAGTCTTTTGAGTGGACGTCCTGGTCTTCTTCTTCCTGCAGGTTGATATCTTAACATTTGTTTTAACATTTGTTCTCAACATGAAAAAATCCAGAAGGAATTGAAACTCACTATATGCTATTAAATTAGTGGGGGGGGGGGGTTACCTGAAATACGAAATTAAAAATCCGTTCTAGCAACTGTCATGTTTGGTTCGATGCAATGATTACCCTACAATTTAATGAACCCTTATATTGCCGATGAAATACTGTTTTTATTTATTTAATATCCTCAATAATGTAATGGAAAAATGAATCTGTACATGTTGTTAAATAATAATTTTTTTATTTGACTTTTCTATCTTGTACATTTTATATTTCAATTCTAGATTGAATCAAAATATTTTGTAAATAATAATTATATTGTAGACGTACCATGTATAATATAAATATATATATATATAATATATATAGTTTTTGTAATTTAGATGTAAGAATAATTGTTTGTATTTTTTTAACCTGGTTTGAGTTGTAGAACCTGGCATTAAGGCCTTAATTCTGCCAGGTAAAACGAAGCTATTATTATTATTATTATTATTATTATTATTTTATTATTATTATTAGATATTACTTAAATTGATGTCAAATTATATGCAACAATATGCAGATAGATAATATAGTTTATCATTATACATAATTTGTTTTTCATACAGTCGAACACTTTTAAGTAAGCTGGTATCAGAAATTTACAAAAAAATAAATAAAATAAATATGTATACCGCAAACCAGAAAAATAGGACCATACATTCGACTTGCTGAGGAATTCGGTTAGTTTACGCAGTTCCTACGCGACGGACTTTATCTATATAGATCGTAGTATAGTATAATATTATATATCTCTAAATATCATAGATGAAAATGAATTGGACACACTCTCAGAAGAGAACTAAACAGTGTGCCTCTGGAATGGAAACCATAGGGATTGCGTAATACGATAGAAAGACCAAAAAATTACATTTCGCAGCACGGTCATAACAGAAAATGAACAAGGAAGTCAAGAATTAAGAAAAGAACAGATTCCGGTGACGCGCTTTCGTGTTCAAAGAGAAGTAACTGGAACTACTTCTACTACGTGTTTTGAATATTGTTAAGCTTTTTTTCGAATTTTAATATGTATGATAAATTATATTCAGTGTATGGTGGATTAATTTTTTCATTAATTTTAGTTATGCATCACAAGGGATTATATTCGTTTTATTGTACATGTATTCTGATTAAAACATTTTGAAATTAATATTTGTAATTAAATTTCATGAAAAAATCCAAGGGGAAAGTCCTCCGGGTGGGACTTCAAGCCGTGGGTCCCGAGTCAAAATATTTTCGGACTCGTAAAAGAACTCAAGTCTGAATAAAATACCTGTGAGCAAAATTTTACCGACCTTCATTCATCCAAGTATATGTTTCCTACTAGAATTCGCCCTCGAGCGATGTACTACCACATGTCCTTCGCTGACATCTGTAGGGTAATAATTCCTCTGGTTAAGAAACTTCCCAATAGGGAAGCTCCCGTGTTCGAACGGGGACCAGTCTTCATCAGTCTTAATACAAAAGTAGTGTGTAAAATATTTTAGAATTTAAAGACAACACACTGTATACCTTAAGGAAAATTTAAGATAAGTTTTGACCTGCTATAACTTTACTATTGGGGATACATATTCAAATGTTGGCTAACATCTTAAAATATTCCTGGACTATAATTTAATATACAGATATTTTATTAATATTTGTTCATCATCTCCATCTAGGTAGTTAAATATCTCACCTCATACATAGTTCTACATGCCACACGCCGCAGGAGCCTTACAGTGGCACGACCTGTCGGTAGAGGGATTTTAAACTTGGATAAAATACATAGCCTTATTTTTTGACCACGCAAGCACATGGATGGCCTCTCCGAATAAAGTGATCAACTCAATCCACGACCTACTCCGAGACAATACAATTTTAAATCGAAATACATCATTCACACACACATGCATATTAAATAATATGGCGAATAAGATAATGATGGCCAGGTGGCGATGTTCGGAGGCGGATTAAAAATAAATAAATAAACAGAAAACTTGTCCCTACTATAGAACGAATCCGTACCAGCTACCGATGTGCCTCGAGACCACAACGGTGCGGTGGACAGTTTATTAGTCTATTGCTAAGAAATGAAATTAATAAAGGCTATATCCTTTTCAGTAATATTCTTTAATATATAGATGCAGTTTCTCTCGCTTGGTCTTTTAATTATTATTTTATTTAACGACGCTCCGTAACAATTAAGATACGTACCGTCACAAATTAAACCCGGCCCGAAAGGGGGGGGGGAGTTTTACACAGAGGCCTCTTCTTTTCAGAACTTGAGAATGTTTTACTTGTCATAAATCTACGACATGAGACCCACGGCTTTAATTCCCTTCCTAAGGAACCCATAAACGGGATTCGTACATTCAGAAATAACCATCCACGAACTCGCGATCTCTGGAAACAGAGTCAAGCATGGTAACTACTAGTAAAGTAAAGTAATCCCACAACAGGCCCGGAGGCCCTTGGGGTAGTGGGAGGTTAAGGCTCCCACTTTTTTCTAGACAATCGGCACTTTATGTCAGCCGGGTTGTCAGCCCTGCGTGATGGCCGCCTTTACCCCCAGGACAAGCGTCTGGTACTCATTTCCGTTAGAGGCTGAGTCGACCCCAGGGCCATAGTGCCGCCAGAGGGTTTGGGATAGTTTAAAAATCCTGACCCCAACGGGACTTGAACCCTCGACCCTCCGGCTTGTAGCTCAGTGCCTTAACCACTACGCTACGGTGTGCCCCCTACGCATGGTAACTACTAGTCTACTAAGGGTCGGTTTCACCAACAGAGGTAACTGTATTACGCCAGTTTAAGCTATGCATTATACCACGGGGTAAACTGGCGTAATACAGTTACCTCTGTTGGTGAAACCGATCCTAAATCAACCACTAGTCTACCAGTCCTTGCTCTTGGTTCTTTAGGCTAGTCCTTAACAATCCTCTTAATGTCTACATTAGTTTTTTTGGTAACGATATGAACGTACATAAGAAACTCTAGTAATATGCCCTAGTACTCTGGCGTCATTACGATAAACCATGATAGATAGATAGATAGATAGATAGATAGATACATAGATACATATAGGTCAAGCTAATATAAAGCGTGTAAAAAAGGAAAAAGAGGTCGTTGAATCCATTAAGTATAGAAATTAGTATTACATTCGTAGAATTGGAATTACATTTTTGAGAAATGTTTATTTGAAATGATCATATCTTATTTTGTTTACAGTCGGGGGTTGTATAAATTCTAATTTGGTATGAATGCGGAGGCTATGAATAAATACTTATTAAATGAAGAGGAGTTTGATAGAATGAAGAAACTGTCAGGTTGATATGTGGGATGTGGTATTCATACGTCTGTCCACCTGACAGGCAGGTCCTATAGTTTAGCTTTGATTCATATAACCACGTGACCTATTTCCAGAGAACTCTTCAAAGTATACTGTTTTAATTCAATGACTCCTACAGCTCTTTGCAATATCTACCTGTCCTCAGTGATAATGTTCAATATTTTAAAGGGACTAGAACCTAAACGGATGGTGAAAGCTCTCATTCTTCTTCGTCTACAGTGTGTCTCAGAATTTAATTTTTTTTATTGAAGGGATTGCAATGTGAATCCAGGTAAACATTTTAGGATAAGTGGTCTTCGTGATGTAATTGGTAGGACTTGATGCTTTTGTCTTTCTGTTTGTCAGTCTACACTAGGAGCAAGGGGACTCCCTTGCAGGAAGTGTAGCCCAAAACCATAAAGGTCTCTCTATTGGAGGTTAAATCCGCAAAAAGCAATGAACAACAATACTTTTAAAATTCTTTACGAAACACCGTTGAAATTACTAAGTAACATTTAAAAAACGTAAAATTGGTACCTCAAATCTCAGTCTTCCTCATCTATATAATGCTGCGAAATATCAAGAAGGCCTTTCGGAACATATGTTCCATCTTCTGCTTGTACAGTGGTACTAACTGTTGTTTGTCAGAATTTTGTAAAGACTGAACCCTCTTTACACTATATAACCAGAAGATGGAACTTATGTTCCGAAAGATCTTCTTGATATGTCACAGCATTATATAATTGAAGATGGATGAGATCTCAGATACCAATTTGATATTGATTCCTTATTTTATTGAACAAAAAGTTTACTGGATTAATGGACCAAATCGCAAAATTCATACATTGTGGTAACATCGCGTTGTATTTCCTTAAGGCAAGAACTTTAAGCACGCCCTCTTGATGTACTGTTGTCGTGTGATTGCACCTTTTTTCGTGTAAATTTAAATAAGGAAGTAAAATGGCTTCACTGGTAGTATTACTTTTCCTGCACTTTGACGCAGCGACTCTATTCATTTTCACATTTGTCTCTTCTTAGAATTGTAGTAAAGCTTGACATAACAGACAAACAGAAGGATTATTATGATATAACAAACGTTTGAAATGTCGAAGCAAACTCTCAGCTCCATTTGTTGTTCATCGCAAGACATCATTGGAAAGATGATGCCCACAAAGTGGAGGAAACGCTGAATCAATTTCGATATAATTATTATCAAATGTGTGACTAGTCTCACGGGTTAGTAGTCAGAGCTCTTGACTACAGTTCATGGGGTCCCGGATTCGATTCCCGGTTAGATCAAATAATTGTTTCTTAGGGAATTATTCCTGCGGTCGCCCATGTTCTGGATCTAGGACATTTATTATTATTCATTACCTATAACCATAACATCGGAGTAAAGTAACTCCGCCTTCCAAGCGCCCTAACTTATGAAGTAGGTTACAATTCCGCCAGTGCCAGGAGAGAATACCAGAAATGTAATAAAGACAACATGGTGGCATTGGTTACAAAACTACATGAAATATGTTGTCAGAAAGATCGCTAATTGTTGTGGTTGTACACTTATTACGTCATAAAACATCAGGCACTTCATGATGAAGAAGAATGGTAAATCAAAGAATAATTTCAACTATAAACTGACCCCCGATTCGTTATTTTATATTCACTTTTCAAACCAAAAGCTCTGATTTTGCGATACCACAGCTGCCACATTTCCTTAAAACGTATCCACTTTTTTATAGTATTCCGCGGTTTTGTTAGGCAATAAGCAAAAGACGAGTTGCAAATACTGATGTTGGCTCTTCAATACATGACGCGTATATTTGTTCAAAAAACCTGGGACAAACATGAATGTACTATTGACACAAATAACCTCGTTGTTTGTGCATAGAATTATATTAGATGTAAAGAAAATTATGTTATTTACTTCATCGCTATTACAGAGTTTAGACACCGCACTAAAATACATTAATAGGCCCTATATATTTTTGCGCGATAGTGCGTTTTGGCGACCACGATTGAAAGTTCAACTTCCTACATTTCGGGTTTGCCAACCTAAATAACTATACTATAATATTACATATTACAACCCTCGTGCGGAAAGTAAAACCACTGCCCTCTATGTCGCTACGTACAATGTATGTACAAAAATATATCCAAAAGGTAGTTTAATATACATTATATGAAACAAATCATTGCATTTTAAATGAACATAACTTTATTTGAAACAAAATAAAACAATAAATACGTACTTGCCGCCATTTTATGATTGATTCGTGTCACAGCCTGCTGTAGTCTCGACTAATAAACATTGCCGACACTGTTAACGTTAGTCACTTGTTTATAATGAACGCAAATATTTCCAAAAATATGTTATTATTTTACTATTATTTATTATTTTGAAAACACCATCGCGCAAAAAATAATGTAGAACGCAGGTTTGTGAAGTGTTTACAGAATCTTGGAAATTAAAAACCTCGCTATCGCTCGGTTTTTAAACATTTGTCTCGCTTCTGTAAAAACCACTTCTCAACCACGCATCGTAATAGACTAATAGTTTCATCAACTGTCTTGGGTTCAGGAGGAAGACTCTCCCTATGTTTTCTCTGCTGTAATTAGCTTTACGAAAATTCTATTAATTGTATGTCACAATTTCGCAAATTAGATTTTTTTTGCAATTCACTCCGTTTTTTTTTTGTTCCTAAAAAAGAATCGTTGGCCTTACGCTTGCAGTTTGTAATATCACATTATACTTTATTTTAAGATCGCTGTCCAGGCTCGCATTTTTTAACAATTTGTCAGAAGTTGTAGTCTGCAATATCCATACTTTAATGATAGCTGTTTCCTATATTTAGAACGTTCGTAAAAGATGCAGTCATTTCCTTTACCTGTTGAAGATTTAATGAAGTTCATTTACATAAATATAAGATATTAATATCAAACTTAAAACAAACACACAAACACACAAGTATTTCGCTGATATGAACACTGACTGGCTGCTAAGAGGATTGGAGCTATCATTCCATAAATAAAATGTTGTACCACGTAAATAAAATAAAAATGTTGCGTCCCACTCTCAGCCGGGCCGGCAGACTTTGAATATATATATATATATATATATATATATATATATATATATATATAATAAATAATTTAATTTATTTCAGGATTGTTTCTACAGGGCTTCCAATATAAAACCGGACACGCCTCACGGGGTTTCGCCCGTCAGGCTGCGCTCTCTCCTCGCCCGCATTTCACTCTGCCAGCCGCAGAGTGTCCGGTTTTATACTGAAAACCCTATATTATATACACAGGTATCCTCAACCAAAATACACAATTATTGTTTTTTTAGCATTAAGTTTTTTTACAATGTATGAGGAGCTGGCCTACACCATCAACCCCCAACCTGGAGGACCAGAGACTTTTTCTGGAGTCCACCATAGATCAGTTGCTTTCACTGATCCACTCTTTATTGTTTCATCCGTCGTCTGCACCATACCGTAGGTCTCCTACTCTGCTGCATCCGCCGGTGGGGTCTTCACCGTAACTCTGGCTAGGGACCCTTACAAGGTACTATCAACCGGATCAGCTGAATCTAGGTTTTTTTTTTAACGAGGTGGAGTTATATATATATAATTAATTTAATTAAATATTTCACTTTCTTAGTTATTACATAAGATGAGAAATTTATACCTCAATACATGTACAGTACATCTCGTCTGCCGGCCCGGTTGAGAGTGGGACACGCGGTACATAAGGTGCACTTAAAAATATATCTGTACTGACGTGCTGTTTCTGTAAGATTAGCCACATCTCTGGGTGGTGTTTTGAGATATAGTCCAAGTGATATGATTTGCAGATTTTAAATTTCATTTATTTTTGCGGACATGGACATCACGGCTTGAAGGAGTTACACAACCAAGATAATTTAATTACAGATGTCAGCAAGCGACAAGTAGTTAGCTCATCGCCTAAAAGAGAGATGTATTAGATAACTAAGTTATTACTTGAATGGGAAAGCTCGATTAAATTTGGCACAGATGCTCTAATTTAGGCTTGATGTTATTTTACGAGTCCGAAAATTTTCAGATTCGGGACCCACAGCTTGAAATCTCTCGTCCCTTGAACGTTTCCATCCTAAAAGAATGCATTGGCCCCGGGCAGTTTTAAAGCTGCGACGTCTGAACCAGAGGAAAACTTATCTCTGAAACCGATGTGATGCTTTTCTTGGCTTACGATATTTTATACTGATAAGTTATGTAATATATCAACATTAATGTTTGTTTGTTTGTTCGTATTTTATGCGCTGTCATACCGTTCATCCGATTGTGATGGGGCATTTTGTAAAATGTTCAGGAGATTCGCTGGATGAACATAAGCTATAAGAGAGTTGTGATACTCAACTCCTACACCTTTAAAAATCACCCCTTTGTAGTGAAAAACGTGAAAAAGTAGCTTTTTGGATGCTTAAATGACCTAACCTGACCTGTACTATACTGACCCAACCTGACCGAACCTAACGTAGCCTAATGTAACCTAACGGAACGTAGCTTAACCAAACCGAAAATAACTGAATTTTAACTTAACTAAACCTAAAAACACATTTAATTAATTTAGGTGTAGCAACGCACGCCGGGTATTGGCTAGTTATTCATAAAAATGTAACATGATATATCATTCCAACCGTCATTCCATTGAAACTCTCTTTCGGGAAAATTAAATTACATTGATAGCTAAGTATGTAGCGCAGTCTGTGATATTAGTGAACTGTATGCTTCCATTTTAAACAGTAGAAGCTTAAGCTATACAAATAGCTATAGAGAAGGGGAACGGCAGAAGAAGCTATGAGCAGCAGGATTTAACAACAATAATACGAAGCCAACTTACGTACGTAAACAAAATAAAACTGCATGGAAGTTCTTGGTCTACCAGCCTGCTGCTTGCCTAACATCCATATGTATGATCATTCAGCCAGTATAGGGGTGACATGTCGTCAGCATGTCGGGTCTCCCGGCCGTTATAGCTGGTTTTCTTAACCTGAAGCCGCTACTAATTACAGCTACCCAGATTCCTCGGGCTGCGGTTCCAAGCCAACAGAAATATCTAGAAACATTAATGAATTAGCGCAAGTTCTCTAGCTATGTACTAGGTCATGGTGCCTTAAACTGTTAGGCTGCGACATAATTAATATTTTAATAAAACAGACTGATTCATAATTGAATAGGTCAATGCACAAAATATAATAAATAAATAATAATGGAGAATAATCGACCGCGGTGGACTAGTGGTTATGCTCCTTGCCTCTGGTCCCGAGGGTCGCGGGTTCAAACCCGGCCGGGGTCGAAGGATTTTTTAGGATGGAAAAATCTAAGGAGTAAGTCCTCCGGGAGGAACTATAAGAGTCTGAAGATTTCAGGCTCGTAAAAGATCCTTAAGCCTGAATGAAAAGGCATCTAAGCAAAATTTACCGAATTTTCCCGTCCTAGTAGTACCTTGGTTTCCTAGATGTCAGTATGAGGCGGAACGCTGACCACGGACCACTCAAATGACATCTATACGAAAACAAGTGTAATTAAATTAGTATGGTTCAAATTCTACCCTGTAAGGGAGAGCGCCTAAATCTCTGTTAAGGGAAACATGGGCCAAGAAGAAGAAGAATAATGGAGAATAGGTAGGTTTAAACAAAATTCAGTCGCGAAGGTACAGCGTAACTAAGTGAATTCAAATGTATGCTCTCGATTGTTGATGCCAGCTTATTTGAAAGTGTCGGATTGCAGAGAAAACAGTATGCATAACCTAAGTTATTGCCTATTTACATATTGTATAATTTGACACCAATTTAAATACGTATATACGGATTCATTTCCCATTACTTAAGTAAAATAGTATTAGATAAATTAAACTAATGTATCTAACAAGATATATTGCCAATTTTAGGTTTAATTAAATTGTACAGTATACTTTTCGATGAACCAAACATGGCGGTTCCGAGAGTCAATTTTTAATTTCGGGTTTCAGGTAAACCCCCACTTCTAGTGATCGGATTACGTTGGTTTTGGGGAAGACCTTCAACCGTTTATTTTAATAGCATATACTTAGTTTCGTTGTGAAACATCGAAAATAGCGACCACTAGAACGAATTTTAAATTTATCGTTTTAATTGAGCTCCTACACCTAATTAATCTTCTAATTAACTGTCATATGCCAAGTTTTACTTTTATTCTATTTACAAAAATTTCGGCCGCTAGAGCGTTATCAGACACACACACATGTATGTATATGTATATATATATATAAATGTTGGTCATAGTCATTTTCGGTGATTACTAGAGAGGGTCGGTGCATATTTGTAAAAATCCTTCAAATTTTTGGTTGATAACAATCGCAATAGTTTAATTCCTTCGGAATTCACTAAAAGTGGGTCTGCTATAACATTACAGGTAACTAAGTATACGTTAAATAACGTTACACCTTGTATTTTATAACTACACAGACTGTCTAATTCACATAGCATTTTGAAAATTGAGGTATTTTTTGTTTTGATGAAACTGACCTTGTTGCGGGAATATGTACGCCACCAACGACAGTCGAATGTTTATGCTAGAGGACAGTATAGATCACACCCTATTGTTTTCAAAGCATCGTGTTTACAGGAAAAATGAAGGTTTAGCGTCATCAATTGTTTGGTTTCTATGAAATTCTGTTGCTCTACATATAATATTATTTGTTTCACCTGCAAAAAAAGACAAGTTTGTGTCTCGATATCTGTGAATGCGATATTCAGGTGTAGTTCAGTAGAACCTAGCGAATAGATCATGACACATTGTTACGTATTTACCACCCCATATAGTCAGTGGCGTGCTGATACTATTCCTTTTATGATATAATTTTTCTAATTCTGATCCCATATACGAACTATATAAATATATTGCTATTATTTATGATCATCTTATAAAATTATTTTATAATCCATATTCTCAGGGGACACGCCGTAGCGTAGTGGTTAAGGCAACTGCGCTATAACCCGCAAGGTCGACGGTTCGAGTCCCAGTGGAGTCAGGATTTTTAAAGTGACCCAAACCTTCTGGCGGCACTATGGCCCTGGGGTCGACTCAGCCTCTAACGGAAATGAGTACCAGACGCATGTTCTGGGGGTAAAGGCGGTCATCACGCAGGGCTTAAAACCCGGTTGACATCAAGTACCGATTGTCTAGAAAAAGTGGGAGCCTTAACCTCCTACTACCCCAAGGGCTTCCCGAGGCCTGTGTGGGATCACTTTACTTTACTTTAAATCCATATTCTCATGATAAGTTCCTTATTTCAAAATGTTTACCTGCAATCGTTTCAATTTTATCGGTTGAATTTTAGAATATTAGTACCGATATGCAACCACGCACATACATGTATACATACTGTAAATATGTCCCACGCCGTAGCCGACTGGTTAAGGCAAGAGCCTTGCCTTGCTACGTGACTTCGAGTCCCCATGGGGGAAGAAATTTTCTCATGGAATTTCGGCCAGTATGGGACCGGTGCCCACCCAGCATCGTGAGGCATTTAGGTAGTTAAAATAAGTAGCGACTCTAGGTTGACAAAACCAGACATAACGGCTGGGGAACCCGACATGCTGACCACATGTCACCCCTTCATTGGCGTATGATCGTCTACCTCTATGTGATTAACACCTGTGAACGTGAGGCCAGCAGCCGGCTGGTAGCCCAAGGGCCTTCTAGCCTGTCGCACTTGGAGATAAACTATAGGCCTACATATAGTGTCACTAGTTGCAATGGTGAGAGAACAGGTAGAATTTCTTTAATTTAGCTTCACACCGGTTTGCACAATATTTTCCAATATTTTCATTTAATTCACAATAATTCACTATACAAGCACACATGATTCTGACAAACAGAGCATCTTTACAATGTATTTATCGATTTACGCTCACAGAAACACCATCTTCCTCTTCCCTCTTCAGATCACCTTCAAGTCGCCTTTCGATCACTACTGACTGTCTAGCTGTGATCTCTATTATATTTTATAAAACCGTAAAAGACATCTAAAAGTTTGGAGACTGGCCAACCAGTACGCTACAAGCAGACACTCCAATAGTCGGGAAAACGATGTTTTGAGGAAAACCCGTCAGGAGAGATCGCTGCGAGTTGTACAAATTACTCAGGGTTCGCGAATCCGAATCCCCTATGTCTTATAAGGCAAAGTTTTAATCTTGCCTCCGCCAGCGAAATTCAACAGAATTTTATTTGAGCAACATATCAATAATGCGTAATTTAATAATATACTATCTGTGAGTGTTAACCCTTGTAAACCAGTTTTAGAGTGAACATCATAGAAAAAATTAGTTTATCATCCTACAACTGGTTTATCTCACAGAATTTACTACTTTGTAAAATGTAAAAAGTACATTTAATTCGGGGCACGCCGTAGCGTAGTGGATGAGGCACTGAGCTACAAGCCGGAGGGTCGAGGGTTCAAGTCCCGTTGGGGTCAGGATTTTTAAACTGACCCAAACCCTCTAGCGGCACTATGGCCCTGGGGTCGACTCAGCCTCTAACGCAGGGATGACAACCCGGCTGACATCAAGTGTCGATTGTCTAGAAGAAGTGGGAGCCTTAACCTCCTACTACCCCAAGGGTCTCCTGAGGCCTGTTGTGGGATCACTTTACTTTACATTTAATTCTTACAGTTATCATTGTGAAATATTTGAATTATTCTCATGAGGAAATTACCCTTTTGGACCCAGGATGTCCCAAACTTTCTGAAATTAAGAGACTTGCTGGAAATGAAGTACATTCCAACAAAATGTTTTTTCTTTCTTTATATGAATAGATGACACTGATTCAAAATCATAAAATCATTGGAGACGTTACATTTGCACCTTTTGCGCTGTGCCCCATTAAAAGCATAAAAATGTATGCTAAATGATCAGATTGGTTTTCAGAGTAAAACAGTTTTTATTTTTCAAGTGAAAACAAAAAGTTGAGCCTCAAAGGGTTAAAGTGTGTAAATAAGCATGAAATAAAAAGATAATCAGTAAACTTCATAACAGAACATTTTAGAAGCAATTATTAAGATCTTAGATGCTATAGGTATAAAAGAAATGAACATCCAATAAAACAAAATTGGTAACTTTTACAAAAAAAAAATCAACACAAACACAAAAATTGAAATACTCGGTCTATTGGATACAAACTAAGATTCTAAAACGCTTTATGGCATGTTGAGGCATCTATAACGTAAATATGGAATAGAAAATAAGTTGATAGACTTCTACAGAAAACACTTGACAAACAGAACAATATATATACACAATCTACTCGATATATCCAGAAATTCTACACGCGATTAAACCTTAGTTGTTAAAGCTTCTAGCATGAGATAAGAAATAAACCATGTATAGTCTAGTCCAGTTCTGTAACTGTAGCCGTCTTGTAAAACGAAAGGCGCGTGGCAGGAGGGAACATTACCGAGTGCAGGAGGAAACTAGTAGCCATGCAAAAAACATTTTCTTATTAATAATAATATTAATCGTAATAAAATAAATTGTTTAAAAAACAACGCTATTCTATAATGAACACTTCAAAGTTATTAGATATCAAAACTATTCACTAACACAGAACTAGTAGATATAAAAATTCAACGTGTAGCAACTGTTTACGTTTTTAAAACTGAGGATAGTTGTTGGCAGCACCTGTAACTCGCCCTGCCCTCTTACCGCACCACAAACCCCTCAAAAGCGACTAAAGAAGTCACAACTGCACTATACTTCAAAACACATAATTACAATATTGAAAGGTGATTAGATAAAACCGATACGATCTTAGATGTTAAAGTATCTATAAATAAGCCTGGTCTCGTATTGTAGCCGAACAGTTTAAGGCATCATGCCCTACTGCAGAACTTCGGGACTTGCGCTGGTTCGAGTCCTCGTAAAGGAATAAATTTTCTCATCCAATTTCGGCCAGTATGGGACCAGCACCTACCCAGCATCTTCAGGAATTCGGGTAGCTACTGGTCACATGCCACCCTTATACAAGCAGGATTAACACGTGTGGATGTGGGGATAACGGCCTTCTAGTGCCTGTCACGCCATGAAGTTTTAAATAAGCGTGAAATAAAGTAAATGTATCAGTGAACTTCTGCAGAAATCACATGGCAAATCCAATAGAAATATCAGCCTACTCGATACTCCTAGAGATTCTACACAGAATATAACCTTAGTTGTAAAAGTATCTACAAATAAACAAGAAATAAAAAATATCCAACTTCTATAGAAACCACATGGTAAACTATAAAAATCATTGGACTTCTATAGAAATCACCAGGTTGTTTTTACGATATTTCTGGCTTTTTCTCCTGGCATTGGCAGAATTGCAGCCCTCTTATGAGGTTGGGGCGCCTGTAAGGCGGAGTAGGTTACCCCGATGATATGATGGATGATAAATGATAATGAAGAACCACGATAGTGCTTAATCCTAAACTAAACCTAAATTCCAGACCAAGGGCGACCACAAAAATAAATCCGTTTAAGGAAAAAAATCAAATGATCTGACCGGAAATCGGACCCGGGGCTTCATGAACTGTAGTCAGAAGCTATAACCACAAGTTCATTAGGCGTTAAAGCGCCTATAGATTATAATGAAATAAAAATATAATATAGATGTGGTTTAATGGAATATCAGATAGAGGTGTGTAGGGAGTTAATTTTCACGTTTGCATGCAGAATATCACATTTCTGACAGTCCACAATCTAATTTCGTCTCGGTTGCGAGCTCCACACAGATGGAATCATGTCACACCTCTTATTTTACCTATATGCTCTGTTTTATTTATGTTCCCTCTTTCATAACCATTTCATACTTCTGACATTATGTATACAGGGAGATTCATAGGGGTTTATTGGTTATTTTGCTCAGTTTTGCCCGCGCCATAGCTGAGCGGTGTAACACATCATGTCTTAGTGTACAGCTATAGGATTTGCGCTGGTTAAGTTTCCAAGGGGGGAAGAACTTTTGTCATGGAACTTCTCTCAGTATCATGAGGAATTTGAGTAGTTACAATAAGCAGCGGTTTCAGATTGAGAAAACCAGCTGTAATTTCTGGTAAACCCATCATGCTTACTATATGTTACCCTTATACTGGCAGCAGGATCGTACACATCTGTGATAAACACATGTGGATGTGAGGCCAGCAGTTGGCTGGTAGGACAAGGACCCCCTAGGTCTCCATGGAGTTAGATTAAGAATCTATCCTCGGAAATTACCATTTAGGTACTGAAATAATGTCAAAATTAAATGTTTGAATTCTCTCACTTCACGGTACAGTATATCGGCAACATTAGTTATAGGGAAAAGTCATGCACAACACAGACGAACATAAATTCCTGTCTAAGTGTTACACCAGAACGTTCACTACTGCAGTTTGAAGAGCTTTTTAGGAACTTACTTATATATTATTTGGATATTTGAAAATAAAATAATGCATAAATCCATATACAGATACCGTCTCATACGTATTTTTATTATTATTTGGATTATCTTTCTGACAAGAAATTAAACTACTCTTCAAAGTAGATATCGTCAGATTATATGGTCTTGAGCCATCTTTCAGCGAGGGTTGTTATCCCGCGACGGTATCAATCTTCGGTTTTTGATGCAAAGAATTCGTTAACTCAGTTTTACAGCTTCAATGTTTTCAATTTTTTGGATCTTTCACGCAATAAATGGGCCATGAATCGAAAAAATATGACAATATGAAGATGTTAATATGAGGGCTATATGTTGGGTGTGGTTAGCAGTTCGATTCCTTCCAATTATTGAATTTTTCTGATGATTGTTTGTGCAGTGTGGGTTTGAACCCGCGACCCTCAAAATTTCATGAACTCATTCCATTTGTTAAGAATGTATATAGCAATTGACTTGGACGCCCCTTTGATACAAACTCCCAGTGAATATCACATTAAAATTCCCACCATTACATTAAAACCACATTACGTATTAGAGAACCTAATAAAAATTCATTCAACATTTAATTAATATATATTTATGATGGCAGTAATTAAAAATAATAAATGAATAAGTAATTTATACATTTTTGCGATTGTAACATTTAATCATGATTTATTACACACTCAACATAGATAACGAATTGTGGCGCATGAACAGAAGCGCGCGCAGAAAACTTAAAAGAATAATGTATCCTAACACTATGTGAATAAGGGGGAACGCCGTAGAGTAAATGGTTATGGCAATACGCTACAACCGGAAGGTCGACGGTTCGAGTCCAGGTGGAGTCAAGATTTTTAAACTGACCCAAACCTTCTGGCGGCTCCATGGCCCTGGAGTCGACTTAGCCTCTTAGCGAAATGAGTACCAGATGCTTATTCTGGGGTAAAGGCGGCCGTCATACAGGGCTGACAACCCGACTGACATAAAATGCCAATTGTGTAGAAAAAGTGGGCCTACTACCCCAAGGGTCTCCTATGGCCTGTAGTGGGATTACTTTACCTTATTATGTGAATATTAGTTACATATTTAATGGAGGATTATAATGGAAAACTCAAAGAGCCATAGGTTGCCAACCCCTGCGATATACAACCAACGTTTTCGTAAGAATGAAGTATAAACCTAACAGAAAAGAAGTGTTTTGTGTTAAAGGTCACGGGTACTTAATTTTACTGCAAGTAAAATAATGACTCGTGTTTCAATTGCCCGATAAAATCTTCAGAGTTCAGAACGAAAATTTATATGTGCCTGAAATAAGAGGCATCTTAGCCCTGCCACTTCCAGATTTGAGCAGCGACGTTAATGACCAGAGCTGTGGAAGAATGTCGTTAAATATTACTTATCCACGTGTTATACTATAAGAGAAAATATAAATATTACTTTTAAAACTGAATCAGTTGTTCACTGTAACACGTTTTGTATCGAAAGCTTGCTGTATACTAACTCATTATACTCGAGTTACCCCTCCTGTTATCATGTCCTTCTGTGCCTTCTACTCTCTTCTCTACTCATTCTAATTTACATGGGGAATCACCAACATGCTTGTAACTCCACCCTCTCTCTTGTCAGCTGACCATTACATCACTAAGTCACGCCCGTTGTCGCATCTCACGGACAATTTATTTAGCCCAACTGTTTTTTTTTTTTCCCTACATTCAAGAGGATATTAATGAGGGAGAAAGAGTGGGATTTATTCCTGAAATTCTGTGAAAGAATTTTCTTATTCAATGTGTGTGTTCCAGTGGCACACGCTAAATTCCAAATTTTAAATGTAATCATTCGTCGTTCTGAATAACCGAGTTTGCTGGATGATTTTTTTATGATTAAGGTTCCGCATAATGACATTAATGGGACAGGCCTATATTTCAAATGCCTAACGTACATATTACGGTATATATTTATGTATTGTGCACAGAGAGGACTGTAGGATGAGTGCATGTTTAAGTATGTTTTTGTAAGGTTGTAATAATAATAATAATAATTATAATAATATAATAATAATAATAATAATAATTCCGATTGAGGGTCTTTCCACTTTTCAGCGGTTGTCCTTTTCACCAGCCGGCTGCTGACCCTTCACATCCACATGTGTCAATCACAGAGGTAGATGATCAACAGCCAGTGTAGGGGTGACATGTGGTAGCATGTCGAGTCCCCCAGCCGTTATAGCTGGTTCCTCAACCTGGAGCGCTACTTATTGTAGCTACCCAATTGCCTCACGAGCTGGGTGGGGCACCGTTCCCATACTGGCCGAAATACCATGAGAAAATTTTTCTTTCCCCATGGAGACTCGAACCAGCGCAAGTCCCATAGCTCTGCGCCAAGGCTTCCTACCTTAACAGCTCGGCTACGGCGCGGGACATAATAATAATAATAATAATAATAATAATAATAATAATAATAATAATAATAATAATAATAATATATAGAATGAAGAAAACTATATTTCAAGTTCTGTTACAAAGAATTTTATTATAAGTTATTGGTCCGAAACCTGGACAGTAAGTAGAAAACAAGCCAAAAAGCTGTTAGCAATAGAAATTAATTTTTGGAGGCGATCGACAAGAATTTCAAGAAGGGATAAGGTCAGAAACAGCACAATAAGGGAAATTATGCAACTTGAAAAAATTAGGAAAAATAGAAGAAAAACGTTAGAAATGGTATGGACACCTTATAAGAATGGAAGAAGAGATAATATCAAAGACGATCCTTAATTGGAAAGCTAATGGAAGAAGTGGAAGAGGCAGGCCTAGAGAACGATAGTTGGATGGAGTGAAGAGAAGTATGGAAGCTAGAGATTTGAGGGAAGAAGATGCTTTAGACAGGAACCTCTGGCGACAAATCACTTTGGATTGAAGGAGAAACACTATTGTGAAATATTTCTAAATAAAAAAAATAATAAAGGTTTATTTTACCTGATGGGGTTAAGACCGTAAAGTTTTTCTCTTCCACTTCCACTCCAACTCCATGGCGCAACAGGCCTATAAGGCCCTTGACCTACCATTCGGCTGCTGGTCTCACATCTACATGTGTTAATCACAAAGGTAGACGATCATCCTCCCAGTGTAGAGATGGCATGTGGTCAACATGTCGAGTCCCTCAGCCGTTATAGCTGGTTTTCTGAACCTGAAACCGCTACACAAATCCCTCATGATGTTGCGTGGGCACTAGTCCCATACTGACCGAAATTCCATGAGAAGAGCTCTTCTCCATAGAGACTCGAACCAGCGCAAGTCCCGTAATTATGCGCCAAGACATCAATTCTCCTCCACTTCACCAGGATCATGATGATAAAAGGAGATAAAACCCGGTGTCGGCACGTAGTCTACTCCTGTCGAAAAGCACCAATGACCGCCGGATGAATCGCTATCAATAGTAACCACATGCCTTATGGACAAATGTACTGCGGAGGGACTTGAAAGTATATTCAGGCATCTGGTATTCAAGGTAGAAATTAAAAATTGTATTATAGCCCCGAGATTGAAGATCTCACTACTAAAATGTTGAACCCCGTAGGGTAACGAACTCAGATCCTTGAGTCAAGAAGCAGATGAGCTAGCACGGCGGACTCTTTACTCAGTAAGGTGTAAGTAATTTAATTAAGCTTGCTTATGATGCAAGAGCTGTAGTGTATTATTAAAGATGAACTGCGCGTAATATTGAGCTTAGGGGGTCGCAAAATTTCTCTGCGGTGGCACAATGTTGCAAAGTTATATTTAAAACGTTGGTTTTTGTGCCACCATCTCTTGACGTAGCTTGTGAAGGGAAGGAGCGAGGATTAAATATTGCACTTGGCTTGTCAGTCTGTAGGATTAATAATTCACAATAAGCTATATATAGTTAACACTGCATGTAAACTTAAATGTCACTACCATTTTTTTAACATCGCCCACACAGGGTTTACTGTAGGCCAGAGCAAAACACTTATTTTACTTCTATCATATGTAAATATCTAATCAACTCACCGACGCCTAGGTTTATAGCCCCGCTCCATACATCGCTAACCAGAATTAATGTTTTCCAATCATTCCCTGTATAATTCACCTTCCTCTAGAAAACTAAACTAACAAGGCGCGAGAGGCCTATAAGGCCCTTGGCCTACCAGCCGGCTGCTGCCTCACATCCACATGTGTTAAACACAGAGGTAGACAATCATGCAGCCAGTGTAGAGGTGACATGTGGTCAGCATGTCTAGTTCTCCAGTCGTTATAGCTGGGTTTCTCAATCTGGAATCGCTATTTATTGTAGCTACCCAAATGCATCACGATGCGGGTTGGTACCGATTCCATACTGGCCGAAATTTCATGAAAAAATGTTTCCTTCCATAGAAACTCGAACTAGCGCAAGTGCCGTAGCTTTGCGCCAAGCCATCTTGCCTAAATCACTCTGCTACTGCGCGGGGGACATTCCCCCATCTCATTCTTGCCCTAAACACTGGTCCATATTTCTCTGGTTTTCCTGCAAGATATTTCCATGTTCCTCATTCCTGCCACATGTCCTGTCCACTGCAGTCTAGGAGACTTAATTGTTTTTATTAGGCGTATTTCTGTTTTCCATAGAGATCATGTACATCACTGTCTTCGCCATTCATCTATTTGTTTCGCTTTGGTCCAAAAAGTTTCCTAAGAACTTTATTCTTAAATATTCTTAATATTTATTCCTTCCTTATACTAAGAGGCCCTGATACGCATCCACATAACTGACAATAGTTTCCACATGATCTCACAGGTCATTACAAGAAACATTTCTTAACCATACTTATATATGTTCATGCTATGCTTGCAGCTTTACTCGGGAATTGTAGATGCGGTAGCTTCCCGTTGCTTTCCACACCGGCGAAGGATGATGATGATGATGATGATGATAGGATGATGATGATGGCCATATGATTTCGGGGACCGTTTGGGCCTTAAAGGTTTCCTGACATTTGTCTTCCAGGTGAGGAAAAACCCCGATAAAAACCTCACCCAGAAAAACTGCCCCGACCGGGGATCGAACCCGGGCCCGCTGCGTGACAAGGCAGCATGCTACGTCGAGACCACAGCGGTGGACATATACACACACACACACAGTAGGATATATATATATATATATATATATACACACACACACACACACACACACACACTAGGAGAAGGTTGTTTATATCGTTCCACATTACTCTTTTTATTGTTTATTTTTAATATTCATGTGCAAATCTCTCTACCGTTTTCACTTCGTTATTATTTAGTCAATAATGTTTGGCAGGTGATACGCGGTTTCATTCTTTTAATGCCACCAGGTTGTTTTTATGGCATTTCTAGCTTTCTCACCTGACATTGTTGGAATTATAGTTCATTCCTTAAGTTGGGGAACCGGAAAGGCGAAGTTACGTTACCCCGATGATATGATGAGTGATAAATGATAATGAAGCGCCAGGAAATCCTGAACCTAATTTCCAGACCATGGACAACCACAACAATAATTCCTATGATCTTACTGGCAATCGAACCCGGGACCTCATGAACTGTAGTCAGAAACGCTGACCATTAGCCCATGAGACTGGTCTGTACAGTGTATTTACAACTCTTTTATGGAATCTGAAAAACTGCAGGTATGATTTGGAAGCGATACTATTTCAACTACCTTCTCCTAAATATAATGTCGCAATATCGCCGAGCAGTCTGTAGATATCCTGCCCTGGTGCAGAATTATGGGAAGCGTACCTTTTTCGATTCCTCACGGAGAAAAAAAAATTCTCACAGAATTTCAGACAATGTAAGGATACTCAACTAACAGTGATGGCTTCATAGTGAGAAAACCAAGTTTAACGAGGAGAGGACCCCTGTACCGACAACATACGTGATTATCACATTTGGATGGAAGGCCAGCGTCGTCAAGCAACCCTAGGGCATCAAGGTCTTTCGGTAATGGAATAATAAAATACGTATGTATTCAATACATTAAATTTGTTTAGATATTTTGAATATGAAAAATCATATAAAGTTGGTAAAAATCTTTCTTAGCCTAAAGAAACAAATATTTACGTGTTCGTATTCTACAAAGGGTACAGTTTAAGATATATCCCTAAAACATGCTCAGAATGAATTGGTGCATAAAATCTTTGTTATTAGAACTAACATTGAAGATTAAATATGAATGAAATTAATGCCCTATTTCCATACAATTACTGTATAAATATGTGCTAATTTTTAAACAAGTTCATATATTAACAGTTGTAGTCAAACATTTTCAGTGTTACTTGTAGCAGTATAATAAATGAACAATGATTTAATCACTACTGCCAACTGACAAAATGAAATGCAAATTATACCATAATTGTTCAAATACTGTTTTTTTTAACGTGAAACAATTTATTTTTATTTTGTGTAATGTGAAATCGTTTGTTTTTAATTAGCCTTTTAATGAAATATGTACTGATGATATGAATTATTTCTGTCCAATTAATTTATATTGAGTACTCTTGTTTCTTTTCTTTTTTAGTTGAAAAAAATATGAATTGTGTTTGCTATGGTTATTGAAAATTGTCTTTGTTTTATGCATATTCCCGGTCATAATGACGTTAAGTAATGAAACTTCTATTAAAGGACCATCGACAGTTCCAAAGAAAAATCTTTGTTATTAGAACTAAGGGGGGGGGTGTTAGCTAAGTAAGTGATATACTTCCAGCGTCTTTAAACCTAACCTCACATCGCCACGTTTGCGTGACAGACACGTAAAAGATTCACAACTGTCCCCATGTTAACTACATCGCTGTCTCTAACAAACTGAATCTTGATATAAGGTTCTCATAGGCAGGAGCTGCCATATGCCCTGCCCATTGCAATTTACGAGACTTAATTCTTCTTATCAGATCTGGTTTCCCATAAAAATCATGCAGCTCATTATTATGATGTGTTCTCCATTCACCTGTCTGTTCGTCACTCTTTGGTTTAAAAATGTTTTAAGAACTTTATTCTCAAATACTCATGATCTTTCTCCTCCCTTAAAGTAAAAGTCCATGTTTCGCGTCCATATAATACAGCCTAACTGGAAGAATACCAGTTTTATTTATTTATTTTCATTTTAACGTTTCTTGAGAGGAGTTGGGATGACATGAGCTCTATAATGAATAACAGTATGTATTTCCTCAACCGAAACCTATGTTTAATACCCTTGTTTACATAATTACTGTTTGTAATTAATGTTCGTAGGTACTTCAATTCACAGGAATGAGATGCATAAAAAATAATAAAACATAGGCTCAATTCTGGAAATGCATGTTATTATGCATTACAGGGACTCTTGTCCCACTTCTCTAAAAATACGTTAAACTGAAAATATATAAAACTGTTATTCTCCCAGTTATGTGGTTCAAAACGTTGACTCTCTTAATATTTTCTCGTCCCTTAAAGTAAGAGATATTTTATGCCCTTTTTTCATTACTCATTCGTGATTTATACAAGGGATGTTTTGTTATGAAAGAAGGCCATGGAAACTCGTAGGAAAACCAGTAGCTGGGTCATGAATGAGGTGGGAGAATAACATGAAACATGATTTGAATGAGATGAATTATACAGGATCTTTGGATGTACGGAGAGCTTATATCCGCTCGGCCATAAACTTTGTTCGAAAGTGCCAATGAGTTAATTATAATATAGTTCGCCGTCCTGATCAAGGTGCTAGCATACCTGCTTCCTGACTAGCGGGTTTGGGTTAGATTCTCGGCTGGGTTTAAAATTTCAGTTATAAAATTAATTTAATTTAGTTGTAAAAATTGTAATCTCTGTGTCAGGAGGGATGGTGGTGTAAATTTTTTAATCGCTATATTGTGCACCAGATTTCTGCATTAACTTCCAATCCCTCCTCAGCTCATATGTTGAGAGGACATGTGGCACTGTTGATAGGGATCCGTCCGTTTGATAGGAACGTTGTAAGTTTCGCTACCTCCCTGGTGCTTTTCGGCAGGAGTAGGCTACCTGACAGTACCGGGTCCTACACATTCTCCCTTCTCTCCATAATACACAACACTTTACACTACACAAACACATGAACATAACTCATCCTACACTCCTACACAATACAAGAATACTACAATAAATAAAGTGGTCTTCCGGATTGGTGCGTAAATTATAAATAGAGCACAATAACGTCATCTATCCACCCAGCGTGGAACCCGAAGCACGAAAAGTTCAGTAGGTGGCATCAGAGCACAAACACACACACACTATCTATATTAATTGTTTTCTTTTCAGTGACAATGAACATTATTATGTGTTAGATTATTTGTTCTCGCAAGACCAGTATTAATATATGGTAGTGAAGTATGGACAATACGAAGAAGAGATGAAAGTCGAATAACAGCAAATGAGATGCGATTTATGCGCCGTAGAGCAGGCTATACAAAGTGGGACCATAAAAGAAATGAGGAAATTATGGAAGAGTTGGATGTAAAACCCATTCTTCACCATATACAAGAACTACTAGAATAACTGGAAAGCCCATCTTCAACGAATGCCATCTCATAGAATTCCAAAAGCCATGCTTCATTACTGCCCCCAAGGCAAAAGATCGCTGGGACGTCCAAACCCCCAATAAGCGCTGGATGGGAAATTCTCTTTGAGCCTACGGTTACGCCCGACCACCCCACCGCCCTAGTACTTGCCTGGGTAATGATGCTGAGATTATTTTGCATACGTTACCATCTTACGATCAGTGACTGTCCCACGCCATAAAGACAGCACGACACGTTGGTTTCAAGTCTATTGTTGAATACGGTGTATTATTATTTTGGTCTCTAAATAGCAGTTAAATGAAATTTCGTAAACCATCAATGATCGGTCATTGATCAGGGAAAGGGGTAGTTTTCTAATAGGGATATTAATTACATTTATTTTATGGAAGAGGGTGTTTTATAGTAAAATCTGTTGTTAAGGTGGTGATCGCTTAATAAGAATGTTTTTTAAAGGGAGGGTTTACTGTGAAATAAAATAATTTATTTTATAGAATGTGCAAAAAGGTCATCATATGCGAAAAAATTACTTCAGTTAGCCTGTATAGGTTTACGTCTATTGACTTTATGTGGTGAAACATCGCAAAAATGAAATGATATCGAAGAGCTCCAAAAGAAAGAAGTATAAATTCCGTATCATATGTGTTGAAAATTGGAGTTAGATCAATATAAGATACCTGTCCGTCCAAGTTGAAAACTTCATTTTTGTTCCTCCGTGTTCCCAAACCCTCCCCCTCCCCCTCATTCGTTTCTTCTTTCCCAGATAAAAGTGAAAAGTTACCACCTTTCACATCTTTTGTCGGTCAGCAAAGATCGGTTAAAATCGCACAAATTCATGCTTTCACTTAAAGATGGCGCTATAACAATCTAAGTGTGCTGCTGAAAATATTCAGAGATAAATCTGATCGGATTTATGTCATACATCCAACGTGAACTAGCTGATGGAAATAGACAAAAAAATAGAAGTACAATTTGTCTAGGGACGTGCTTTTTTATTACTTATATGTTCTTTCCATTTTTAAAACTGACAAGTGATTCGAAGATCCCTTATAGTTCATAGTTTTACACTATGCTTTTATTATGTGTCACATTACAACCTATCAATTGATTTCATAGGATAACCAATTTATCCCTAAACAGAGACACCCACAGCTACTTTCCTCATGGGCTGTCAAGCATTACAGATGGACCTATATTGATTCTAGAATTTACGTTTCAGAGAATATTCCCAACACATTAGCAATCGAAACTGAGTATATGGTAGAATAAGAAGCGAAAGATGTACCATATGAACAGGTATTTCATTGTTCGGCCTACCATAGGATCTTCTTCCAAACTTATCTGTTTCTGGCAGCTGATCACCAGTTACAGAGTCTCTAATACTATCTCAGTCTTGGTCTGCAAATTCTACTTTTCCCTTTTGGCTTACGATTTGTAATTCCTTTAAGCACATTTTTCTTTCAAAGTACTCAACCTAAAATGTCTTACTTGATACACGAATTAAAAAAAAATGAAATACCACTTATATTTTGTTTTGGAGGTATTTATAATATTATAAAAACTATAGGCCTATATATGGCAATGTAATAATAATAATAATAATTTTATTTATTTATATACAGAATTTTAATGTTTACACATCTTTCTGAGCCTAAAGTTTTATTTTTCTTCTCCACTCGTCTCTCTCCATCGAATCCATGTCCTGCAGTCCTCTTGCTCTCATTCCAGTTCTTATTTCCTGCATCCACGAATAATAATAATAATTTGAATCTGCAATAATTAACTACTCAGACAAATGTATGGATGTCGATATGTTATGTAACTGTCGTAAACGAAAAAAAAAAAATCATCATTATATAAGCAAAAATAGAAACACTTAAAATATCCACTACATGCGCTACCGAATATAAATTTAATTTCTAAATTGACAATGTATTATATGAGATATATTGATTTAATTTAATATTTTAATAAAACAATAAAATATGTGGAACAATAAAAAGGATATTTAAAAGCACAAGAAAAGAAACAAAATTAAAATTTTATAAAGTAGTGGCAGTCCCCTTACTATTGTATGGTAGTGAATTTTGGGTTTTAACTAAAAGAGAAGAGAAGATCATAGAAGCAGCTGAAATGAGATTTCTGAGAGGTGTGGCTGGTTGCAAACTTCTAGATAAGAGAAGAAGTGAAGATATTAGAAATGAGCTAAATATCTTTAAACTCTTAGATAGAATAAAAGAATCGAGAAAAAAATGGAAAGAACATGTTCAAAGAATGGAAGGTGATCACATTCCCAAAATTATACTTAAATACAAACCAAAAGGACGCAGGAATGTTGGTAGACCGAAAAAGAGATGGATCCAACTTTTGAATGAGAATCAATGAGACCGGAACAAGCCAAATGGGCTTAATCCGTGATTGTTGATGGTGATGATGATGATGATAAAACAATAGAAGAACGAACTAGTTGATATTACTTAAATGCGTGTCGAATTACACAATACTTAGTAATAACTTACGGTTTCACGTGACTTCGTTTCCACTGTGGTCCTACATAGTTAAATAGTAACTGGCAGAATAAATTTAAATCCATTAAAAACATTAGCTTACAGCTAGATAAATATCAAAATATGCGCTTTAAAAAGTCCGTCCCGCAGGAACTGCGTGAACAAAGCGAATTTCTTAGTATTTAGATTTTTTTTGTCCAATTTTGCTGGTGAACAGAATATATATTTCATTTGTTAACCCTTAAATTGGCCAAATATTAATTTCTTGTGTCAGTTACTTAAATGCGTCGCACCAGAGTGAAAAAGCTTTTTTTCCTACTGTATAGGATCCATTATATGTGAAAAAAATGTAAAAAAATTTGTTTCACGAGAAGAACCTCAGTAGCATCATTACTTCGGAATTCTCTAAAATTAGAAATTTGTTTAACACAATGATTGAAAACAAAGCCATTTTTTCACTAAATGACGACAAACCAACACATTTACCGTATTCAGATTAGAGTGGTTTGGTTTCTCGTTTTAAAAAAACTTAAAATCACTAAATTTTCACTGCTATTGTACATAATGGCAGAAAAAAGTGATGTTTTTCCAGAGTACAAAATTTACAAGAATTAGACTGTACAGCAACGCATATATTTTTTTCCGGAATGCCTCAAGCATAAATATTCAGGATTAAAAGAATGTCTGACCATTTTGAAAGCTCCTTAACTGATTCGCGCAATAAAAGTGATGTAAAATGCAATAGGGTTGAATTTTCATGTAAGCCTGTTCTGTAGGAGTATAGTAATGGAGGGAATCAATTCTAAAGAGAGAACAGCAAGACTTTCCGTGAAAATGGGGCCCTGTTGATTAATTCCTCAGACAATAGAACACTTTTCTAAGTCGGGAGCAAAGTTACCTCCCTATACATCTACCACACGTCAACCCTTCTTATCTAGCTGTTTCAATGATTACAACTTCAACTAGTTCTTCACACAGGGTGTTCTCATCAAAACTCAGGACAAAATAAAAATGCTATTACAACAAAGTCAGTAAAAGCCCAAACCACCAAATTAAAAAAAGAGTCAACGCGTTCCAATACCGACGACACTATCATCATCAAGACTGATTATTGAATCAAATATCATCATCATCATCCTAAGGCGCGCCAACTTCAAAGGTGAACGTTTTGGCCTTTTCAACAATTCTCCTCCATACCAATCTGTCTCCTGCCATATTCAGGTTAATCACTTTCATTTTCTTTAGATCATTCATTGTGTCATCCTCCCATCTGATCTTCGGTCTTCCAACCGCTCTGCCTCCTATAGGTTTCCATTTATAAATTTTCTTAACCAGTCTCTGATCATCCATTCTTATTAAATGTCCTAACCAACCAATTCTGAGTGATTTTATATGGTTTACTATATTCGATTTTTGATTAATTAGTTTAGTTCGTTCAAATATAATCAGTCTTAATAACGGTAGCGTCGTTATTGAAACATGTTGACTCTTATTTTGTTTTTAATTTGGTGTTTTGGGGTTTTATTGACAATGAGTAATACAATTTTATTACCGAGAAGATCCTATTTATTAATATAATAAAAATGCTATTTTAACATGTCTTCCTCTCTCCTGGCTAACAGGTCCGGGTTAGATACCCGCGGAAATTATAATTGTGTAATTTTGCAATCCCGAAGCTAGGAGTGATAGTGTGTACAATTTTTAAAGGCTAGATTTTTCACCAGATCCCTGGATTAAATTCCAAATTCATCCTCAGTTGTTTAGTAGCCATATATTACTGTGTTAGAGATTTGTCCGTCGGATGGGGAGGTTAAGCCTGGTAGTCCCCTTGGTGCTATTCGACAGGAGTACATTATATGCCGGCATAGTTCCATTTTCTCCCTTCTCTTCATCATCATCCCTCACAGACACACACACACTAATCAAACACTTAAATGTACACAAACCCTGCACGCATCTCTATACACATCAACTACATAACGTGGACTGCAAATTTGTGCACAAATTAAAAACAGACCATATTTTCACAATGTATTGGGCTAGTGCGGAACCTGATGCGTGAAAATTGAAGTGGCTGGCAAAGGATCACAATTATTTTTATATTTCAGTAATGCCACTCATTCATATTTTTTGGGAAATAAGCGTAATTCCTAACAAAGGAGAGACTATGGCTAGAATCAAAGGACCGTAAAGCCAACAACTAACTAAATAAGTACGATATCTTCCCTGTCTAAAAATTCTATAATTTTTCGACACTGATAATTTATGTATTGTCTTCCTGGAGATATAATGGTTACCACGTTCACTGCTTAATACAAAGTTTGCGGGACGATTATTTTTTCAGAGTTTAAAAATAATAAATCAAGAATTTCTTAGAAAAAATTGTCAAGCTTTCACATCCAGCGATGAATCCGGAGCTACGGTGGATCATATACACACTCCCGACCACACGAGGGAATGGAGGGCTTCCCCGGTTGAGTGGTTAGCTTAATGCGACAAAATAAACTTATATAATTACAGAATGTAAATGAATAAAAACCGAAGAACTTTAATTGTTTGCAGATAAACAATTTGAGATAGCATTACTTGTCGGTTCCGATGAATTAATGGTAACCATGCTCGACTCTGGTTTCGAGGATCATGGGTTCAAAACTAGCCGATGTATTTCCTTCAAAGGAAAAATAAAGCCGTTGGTCCTGTGTCGTCGATTTAAGGCACGTACATGAACATCAAGCCTGAAATAAGAGACCTCTAAACAAAATTTGTTGACTCTTCCAAGCTCCTAAAGACATTCGTTAAATAAAATAAAAAGAATAAGAGATAGACAACCTAGTTTCGCGGACAAAATATACATGAATTATAAGTTTTTAGAAACTTTTTACATTTCATACTCGTAATTCAGTAGTTGTAAGAACGTGGAATGTCTCGCGCTGTACCCGAGCGGTTTTAACCGCATAACCTTGGTGTAAAAGCCACGGGACTTGTATTGGTGCCCACCCATCATCAAGATGAATTTGGGTACCCACAATAAGAACTTGACGACTGGTGACCAAACATTCTGATAGGCCTATCATGTTACCTCCTTTACTGCCTAGATAGTTCCCAACCTCTCTGATTAACAGATATGAGCGCTGCAGATGGCTGGTAATCCAAGGGCCTTCTAGGCCCTTTTTTACTATAATATAATAATAATAATAATAATAATAATAATAATAATAATAATAATAATAATCCGGTATAATGGCAGCTGCCGCCGTCTTCCGGAAACCAAACGCCATTCCTCTCTATCCATCCATTGATCTTCCTGCAATCCTCTGACATTCATAGCTGCTTGTACCCCTTCTATCCAAGTTTTCTTTGGTCTTCCTCTCTTCCTCCTTTCCATTGGGATCCATTCCATAACTATATTAGGCAATATTTGCTCTGGCATTCTTTTGACATGGCCATACCACTGTGAAATTTATTTTCTATAATGTCTATGATGTCTGGCTCCTCTTGTACACCCATAATTTCCCTTATTTCTTTATTTCCTATTCTACCCATTCTAGATTTTCCAGCTGATCTTCTTAAAACATCCATTTCTGTACTTAAAATTATTTTCGTTTCCATGGCAGGAATTCGCCAGACTTCGGCACCAAATGTTAAAATACTCTGAATTATGATTTGATATATTTGTAATTTTCTATTTTTTGACATATGTTTGCTCCACCAAACAGAGTTTAAAGCATTTATTGCTTGTTTTGTTTGAGCTATTGTATTTTTAATTTCCACTGTGTTACCGCCTGAATGGTCTAATTTTGTTCCTAAATAAGTGCATTCAATGCTAGGTTTTATCATAATAATAAATATAATAATAATAATAATAATAATAATAATAATAATAATAATAATAATAATAATAATGGATTCAATCCACTTCTGTGGACTCGGGGTAGCGTCGCAGCGGGCCCAGGTACAATCCCCGGTCGGGACAAGTCCTCCTGGATGATGGCTTTTTTTCGGAGCTTTTTCCTCACCTGTAAGACAAATGTCAGGAAACACTAAGGCCCAAACGGTTACCGTACATCACCTGGCATCATTAGTAGTATGAATGTGTGTGAATGGTCTTAATGTTGTGTTGTCTTGGAGGAGGTCCTGACATTCAGCTGATCACTCGTTCGGGGAGGTCCTCCATGCCCTTGTGTGGTTAAAAAAGTGTGTGTGTGAGATTCATAGTTAAAATCCGTCTCCCGAAAGTCGTCCCACTATAAGGTGACGTGTGGCACGTAAAAGTACATGTAAGGTGAGAGGTTAAACTGCGTTAGTGAAATGGAATAATTGGATATCAACTTTAATTAGGGATTGGATTAAACCCTTCTATAAGGAACTAATTAAACATATTGCAAATTTAATTTTTGTAAAATTAGTATAATTTTCAATAACGAGCTGCTCTTTTAAAGTTAAATTTTGAAATAGAAGGTCATCAGATCATAATAGTTGGGTTTTATCCAATACCTAATTCTGAACTTTCAGATTTTTTGTGTGAGGCCCTGGGTTCCTTTTCCCAAATAATTTTTAGCTGTTCTTATAATCAGATATTTAATATTATTTGGTGGGTTCCACAGTGGAATCCATGTCCGCATTCTTGAAGGTTGTTTTTTTACTGTGAAAGATCGTCACTCCTTCAACCAAGTTACCTTTTTCGTCTGGCTTATCGCCTTCTACCTGACCGGCATGGGTAACCCTTTCAGCAGCAATGCTACCGCCGGCATAGCTCTCAGGGTCATTTAAGCACGCAAGTCACTCCACCACGACAAGGTAAAGATGCCATGAACAGACAGGTGAATGGAGAAAAGTACATAATAGTGAACTACATGGTATATATAGGAAGTCAGATATAATTAGAACAGTTAAGTCTCGTAGACTGCGATTGGCAGGACATGTGCACGTATGGGGGATGAAAGAGGTGCATGAAAGCTTATTGCAGGAAAACCAGAAGAAAACGCCCAGTTGTTAGACCAAGAATGAGGTGGGAGAATAATTATCCATGATTTGAGGGAAGTAGATTATACAGTGAATGATTGGAAACATTAGCTCATTTTAAGTATGTATGGGGAGCTTATGTCCGCGCGGCCATGACCTATGGGTGGGTTCGATAGAGCCAGTGAGTTAGTTAGTTAGTGGGTTTCACAACATATTTCTTAAATTAATCTACTGTCATTCTCCTCCACATTTCTCTCCCATTCCATTCATTTTCTCGCAAGCTGCTTGAAACACCATCAATCAATTCACATTATTTTTTACCATTATCTTATTTCTCTACCGGGTGGCACCCATCCTAGTATTTTTCTTGGGAGTCTGTCTTTTGTCATTCTTTTTACGTGATCATATAATTTTAATTCTTAACAAAGATGAATGTTCATATTTCAATGGTGGATTTTATAAAAATCAAACAATTAAAATTATATGATCATGTAAAAACAATGACAAGATACAGACTCCCGAGAAAAATGCTAAGATGGGTGCCACCTGGTAGAGAAAGAAACACTGTATTGTGGAATATTCATAAATAAAAAAAATGTTTTCTGAAAATCCCGGCTCAACGCCTCCGAAATTTCATTTCTTCATAATATAATTTAGGCCCTACTTATTGTTTTAGATTTTAATTATCTTGTTTATACATCATATGTCATTGTACTCTTCACGTAACCAGGTAAATTATTTTTGAATGATTTTTTATTGGATGTGTTATTTTTGGAACATGGTGTTGTGAACTTGCACATTTCTGGTTGTCTTGTTACAGATTTAATAAACATGAAGATATGGGACGTGTCACATATTCACGCAAACTTAGTGAAACCAGGGAGTTACGTAGAGTCACTATATTTTGGCGTAGAATTAGAGGAGAAAGGAGTTATGTCAGGTCAAAGTTATGAATTTACCGAGTGCACGATTTACACACACACACACTTCACACTTTCCTCTGTGTATTCAATATTACGTCACTCCAAAGCATTAAATGAATGTCACTAATTCCTTGTAAACTTCACATAAAGGAGATTTGGTTCTAAAGGAAGTAGGGGTATACATTTATTTAAAGATGCTCTTTGATATCTCAGATCATTACTGTCGCGATTCAAAGCTGGTCATATAAATTCGACAAATTTTAGGTAAAAATCAGCTCCCCGATTATTATGACGTCATATTTTAATTCAAGTAGAGCATCCGTAGAATTGTCAATAATATTAAATATATTGTAGCTGTATATGTGGGGCTCTGTACATCCCTCCTCGTACCTAACACACGCGTTCTAGTAATTTATCTACATTTGACACACACATGCATCTGACAAAACTTGTTTGGCGTTCTCTACATACTTGACACAAGTTCTATAGAGAAATAGAGAATGTGACTAACAGGAGCTCATACAGTTCCCCATATGCCTGGCATATTTTATAGAGCTTCATCGTCTTAACATTCTGTAGAGCTATTCACATCTAATAATAGACATGTAGTGTCATCTATATACCCGATACATCTCTATAAAGCTACATTTAGCATCAGACACGTAATTTCTCATATGCCTGACACGCTCTTTAGAGCTGTATAAATCAGATGCAGAGCTACAATTGCACTGATATGAAGATGAGCGGATGGAATGTTACCAGGTGCTTACGAACAACACCAAGCAGGGATAGTCCTCTTCCCCTATAGAGACTTTTATATCCATACTAAGTTTATTAAACAAGAAGTCCAACGTCAACAATTTAAAAAAAAATGTGGATACTTATGTTTTCTGGAGTCATTGTTATACATATAGATGCATTATTTGAAGTAGTAAATCCTTCGCTTCCCCTCTTCAGTCCCCGCTACTCTTCTCGTAAATGACGAACTATATACGTGTCTAACAATAGCTCTGTGAAGCCTTTTATTCACCTGACAGATCTGTAAAGCTGTATTTACCTAAACGTAGTACTGTAATGTTTTTTCATGTGCCTGACACGTTCTATAAGACTGACACACATCTGGCATGTGCGATGTAGAGCTATCTTTTTAGAGCATTCCGTTATAGTAAACTATCTATAACTCTATATTTGCCTGCTAGGAGTCATGTAGTGTTTTCCATATCCCTTTGATCCTTGAATTAATTTGTTATTATGCACTGTATTAGCAAGATATAATTAATACAAAAGCTGATGAATTGTCAGGCTGGTAGCTACAAAATCACCGCTTAGCAGCAGCACTGTACATAAGAACTCTTGGTGGTATTGCACAAAAAACCCCACTCCACTGACAATAGGAAAATGAAAAAAGGTGGTATCATAGAAAAATAACATAGAATAACCCTGACAACTCCTGGCTCTATATCGCCTTTCATCTGGCAAGCAATATACGTAGAGCTACCGTATACCTGGCTAACAATAGATCCTGAAGACTTACTACACCTGGTATATGCTGTGACAAGAATCGGATCCGACACATATACAGTAAAAGCTCCTTATTCGCGGTTCCCTTATTCGCGTTTTCATTATTCGCGGGTTAAAAAATTGCGACACAGTTCCTGTATTCGCGGCGAAAAATGTATTTATTCGCGGATCCAGACGGTATATTAGAAGGATTAGTATCCTTTATTAACGCATCGGCAATTTTTTTACTGCAGGCACGTGCCAAGGCGGCTTTTACAAAGAGTGATTCGAACCAAATGGACAAATTAATATCAAAGTGAAACAAACCTTATTGTCACTAAGCCTAAAGTTCGTTGATAAAAGCCGCCACCGTAGCATTTCAGGTGCCGGTATGTCCGTTGATAAATGCCGGCCTCCCCACGATCGGTGTTTTATTGTTTAAACTTACCATTCGTTGCAATAATTTTGATTGAATAACACGTGTCTCTTCTGCTTTGTTGATAATTTATAATGTTGAGTAAAAGAAAAGAAAATTAGTTTCAAGAGGAAAAAAGTAGTGTTGCCGCTTAAAGTAAAAATAGAAACGCTTGACCGTTTATACGCGTTGGCGAGTCGTTTGCGTCGATATCACGCTGTTTCAATGTTAATGAATCAAGAAATCCGAAGACAAAATAAGGAATTCTATCGCAGAATTCACAGTTGAATACCAATCTGAATTGAAAGACCTTTTAAAAGCGGCAAAGCAGGAAAAAATAACTAAGTTATTTAAGACCTTGCCTAACTTGACAGCAATAATTAATAGAAATTGCTCAAAGTCTCTCATTAATTGATTTTATTTTGATATAATTTTTATTTTGTGTTGTAACCTTGGAACATATCCCCTATATACCCACACCAATTACCATTCCAAATTCGCGGTTCCTGTATTCGCGGCATATTTGCGGAACGTATCCCCCGCGAATAAGGAGCTTACACTGTGCTAGAGTGTTATGTGCCAAACAAGAGATCTATAGCGCTCGCTAAACCTGAAACACCTGTAGAGAGATATGTTCCTCTACAGAGCACGTGATCACAAGAGATCTATAGCGCTCGCTAAACCTGAAACACCCGTAGAGAGATATATTCCTCTACAGAGCACGTGACCCATCTGAAGACGCTATACTCTTGGTACGCGCTTTGACAAGAATCGAACAGGGGTCTCTATAATACGAAGCACGCTGTAGAGTGTATGTGCCAAATAAGAGTTCTTTAGAGCTGACACACGCCCTGTAGAGAGAGATATATTCCTCTGTAGAGCAGGTGACGCATGCCCTGTATCTACCTGACACACGCCGACACACGCTCGGTGAAAGCTGAGGTCACCCAGGAGCGGAAGCTGCAGCATTGTGTCAGATTCCCACAGAGTTTTCCCACTCTGCTGAAGGTCAGGACAAATAAGCAATCCGGCCGCGCCATTGTTCCTCTTGTGCCACCAGCAGCTCTCTGCTTATTGATTCTGCAGCACCTCCCACTACCATCCCCACCCTCCAAAATTCATAGCACCCGCCAAAACGCTCATCACCCCTTTCCTTCCTTCCTGTGTCTGACTTATCAAGATATTCAGCCACCCGGGCTTTCTTCACCTCCTCCGATTGTTTCCTAAGGAAGTAACTACTTAGAAAATTGCACTGTTGCTAGTACTTTCTCCCTTTCTCTTCAACCTAATCCATAATTGCAATTCATTATGTTACAACATAAAGTTTATGTTCATGATTTATCTAACTATAATTCTCTACCACAGGAACATGGACTGCCGGACGTTAGAATCGTATAGAACGTGTATACAATTTTAAAAACAGATATGCTTTAACATTCATTTAAAGTATCTTGACAGTTATATATACAATGTGACGGCTTCGGGGTGTGCTTAAATTATTATTATTATTATTATTACTATTATTATTATTATTATTATTATTATTATTATTAATTAATCATAAAATATTATATCATGTAAATAATAATTCTATGTATGAGATATTTGATAAATTATAAATCATATATATATATATATTGAAAGTTAATTACTCGGGCAAGCCATTTTCATGCAATAGTTAACTATATTAACACATATATTACGTTCATAATTAACTCATATACCCCAGAATAAATCCGTTCATAATCTCTTCCTAATAGAAGCAAGCCCTTTGCCTACCAGTCGGCTAATATCCTCACATCTACATGTATTAATCACAGAGTTGAAAGATCATCTAGCATGTATATGGGTGACATGTGGTCAGCATGTCAAGTACTCCAGCCGTTAAAGCTGGTTTTCTCAGCCTGGAGCAGCTATTTATTTTAGCTACCCAAAATTACATTCTATAATAACATTTTTATTTCTACATCTTGTTTTACTAGTTTAGTACAAGATAATGCCAAAAGGATTTAACTCTATTAGTTTAAATAAATTATTATTATTATTA
The DNA here is from genome assembly GCA_030220185.1 of Diploptera punctata. Taxonomy (NCBI): domain Eukaryota; kingdom Metazoa; phylum Arthropoda; class Insecta; order Blattodea; family Blaberidae; genus Diploptera; species Diploptera punctata. The sequence continues at coordinate 1,005,945 of JASPKZ010008378.1, forward strand.
TCATCATTGTCATCATTATTATTAAGCATTGAACAATGGCATATCTGCAAAATAATCCAAAACTAACTGTTCTGCTCAGTTCAGGTGTTTTACTGATTTAAAAATTAAGTTAAAATATATTGCATGTACATAAAATACTGTTTTGATTCATAATGATTTTTATGTAAGACACTTTTAGTAATGAGGGACGATATTGCCATCTTAATGCTAGTCATCATAGCTTCCAACTGTACGGAACGTGCTCCTATAACCGTTAAGGTCTTTCTCCTTGTTACCCTGGAATTTGTCCCATAGAAAATGGGTGCATCATTCCCACGTTTATTCATGACCGTTGAGACGATGATGTCTCCTTGTGCAAGGGAACTTTGGATCAGATTGTATAGGCCTACACCGGACAAGTGTGATTTAAAACTAATGCGGAAGGGACGCTACAAGACTGCCTCCCATTGAGCAATATAGGACGAGCACGTTCAGAGAACGAAAGCAGACAAAATACCAAAAACTGTTTTAGATTATAGACCAGAAGATAGAAGAAATGTCGGTAGGCCGAAAAAAAGAGGTTGATCCAAATATTTGTAATTGAAATCTATGAGACCGGAATAAGCCATAAAGGCTTAACCAGTGGAATGTTGTTGAATTAATCATGTTACAGATGTAATACTACATCTAATGTATATTCATAATAAGAAATAAGATGGATTTTCTTCAAAGTTTATAACCAACCTCTTGGGCAAGTGGTCAGCGTTTCTGACTCAGTCCATGAGGTCCCTCCAAAATGTTCTTTTCATCCCCCATCAAATTATTTTAATGAGTTATATCCCAATCCTAACGGAAAAAAAAAAGAAACTGCAAATGTAGAATTATAAGGTAGATTTAATATTGACCCTAAAAAACTTGTCGGTCAAACGATAGGAATTATTCTGTAGAGGGAATTTTTTCTATGCTCGCCCATGGTCTGGAATTTAGGTTAAGTTTAGATTAAGGACTCTCCTGGCGTTTCGTTGTCATTTATCACCCATTATACTATCGGCTTAACGTAACTCTTCCTTCCACATGCCCCAACCTAATTTAAATTGATTAAAATTCCTCCAATGCGAAGAGAGAAATCCAGAAATGTCATGAAAGACGATCTGATGGCATTGGGCAAATAAATGTATATGTATCCATATTCAAGACATAAGCAAATTTATTATAGATAGACGAAAATATTGGAAGGGTCATATAGAAAGAATGGAAGAAAACCGGCTTGCAAAAAGAGCTAAAGAAGATAGACGGGAGAAGAACAAGAGGAAGACCAGCCAAGAGATTGATAGACAGTGAATGCACATCTAATACGACTTCCTCCGAGGAGTGATTTTGGAAATAAACAGGATGAAAATCCTACAAATTAAGTTTAAGAAGAAGATATATATATATATATATATATATATATATATATAGTTATGCCACAAAAATTTAACCAAGTACAGAAAGGTTTTACAGAAGCAGTATGACAGAGAACAAGTGGTCTACAGAGTAACTCTGTCTGTTTAAATAAATCATAATAATTTATTATTATTATTAAAATGACAGAGTTTTAATAGCGTAAGTGAGTTATTCTGATATTAATAGATCAATATGAAAACAAAGTGCCATATAATTTTCCTAAATTAAAGTGGGCGAAAGAAGAGCAGGAAAAGAAATTGGCTCGGCGACTGGCAAAGAATAAAATCCCTGTTGAAAAAAACACTTCAAGGAATGGTGGACGAAATAAGTAGCCAAGGAAAAAGAATGTTTATTATGGTAGACTATATAAAGATAAATGGATCCTTTGCAGGCATGAAGAGAAAAACAGAACAGAGAAGAGTGGATAGTGCTGAGTTTGTAGTGAAGGATCTACCTTTGAACAGAAAATCGAAAGAGTTGTCAATTAGAGGTTGCTGTCATTACACGCTTTGTATTAGCTTGACCTGTATCTATCTATCTATCTATCTATGTAACGGAATTTTTCAACGCGATTTTCACCCACTTAAAATCATTGGATCGACTTGAAACTTTGTATACTTGTAGAGGACCCGTGACAATACAATAATTTGATATTTATTTTCTAAAATCCTGGCCATAATCATCAGAAAATAAAATTTTTTGGATCAATGTAACGGAATCTTTCAACGCGATTTTCACCCACTTAGAAACATTGGATCGACTTGAAACTTTATATACGTGTAGAGGAGCCGTGACAATGCAATAATTTCATATTTTGTTTCTAAAATCCTGGCCAGAATCATCCGAAAATAAAAAAAATTAAAACTGGTATAATAGGTTGCGGACTTGTCGAGTTCTTAGTCAATCGTTGTAAGAGCTCAGTTGGTAGAGCGGCGAACTCTTAACCTGGTATATAATTTCAGTAATCCATACGTCGCTGGTTCAAATACGGCTGGGAGGGTTTCTTTTATAGAAGAGTATTACTTTTAGCTCATACTACAATAGTATCGAATTTAAAGATATTTACAGTTTTATCTTATTGTGTAAAATATTAAAACTAAAAAATAAAAAATAAATAATAGTTTTAAAAAACTAAAAGAACACGCTTTATTAGAAAACTAAAAAAATGAAAAATAATTTTAATTTCCAATACGCTTGGGATAAAATAAAGTGGTCAACAAAAAATCATCTCCAACACATATATAGAATAAAATTAGAGTTATCAACAAAAATAAAATAATTTTACCATCAAAGCGTGGGGTGCTTTTTATGATTTTTACATTTTCTTCTTAGAGAGCTTAATTTTACCAATACCTGTTTATTATGAAATATATTAATTGATATAGAGCACCACACGCTTTTGATGGTAAAATTATTTTATTTTTGTTGATAACTCTAATTTTATTCTATATGTGTTGGAGGTGATTTTTTTGTTGACCACTTTATTTTATCCCAAGCGTGTTGGAAATTAAAATTATTTTTCATTTTTTAGTTTTCAATAAAGCGTGTTCTTTTAGTTTTTTTAAAACTATTATTTATTTTTAAAACATAGGCTGAGAAGGTTGTGACATTATAGAATGAAGACGTTAAAAATGTATAAATATTTGTTAACGATTCATCTTAGTAGGCATGTTGTTCTCTTAAAAGTCTCTGTAAATAATTTGCTTGGAAACGTCAAATTATTTAATTTTGTGTAGAATGACCACAGTGTTGTTTTATGTTCTTAGTATTTTTTTACGGTCTGGGAAATGTTCTTCAAATGATGTTTTCATATTCATGTGAAAATGCACCTGGGAGTAATGGACGTTTAATAGCATTATAAAATTTACATATACATGTACATATGATAGCAAGTAAAAAAAATGATAAATTTTAACATTAACGTTAATCTAATCAACAGAATATGTTTCTAATTACAACATTTAATCTGCTTAAAATGTTTTTAAATATTAGATTACACATATTTTTGTACACGAGAATTATAAACAGCCTTTAATGTTGGACAAAATCCTAAATAGATTGGATGGCGTTAGTTACATAAAATCATCATAGTAGCATTTATGTCACAAAATAGTTGTTATCGTTCAAATGGTGTCACCATCAACGTGTTCAACTTGGGCTAAAATGTTTTTCTGTAAAACAATTTTTACTGATCGAGTTCACAGAGGCGGTAGCATTTAAAACTCTTAATTTTGGAGATTCTGTATTCACACTCCCCTTATCCAGGTTACTTCCTAGAGTTTCTCAATTATCAAGACAAATATTAGTTAGAGTATCATTATTAGGACCTCTTTGATCATAAACATAATATCATTATATTAAAATTAAAATGATTTAATTTCTTTGAAAACGTCGGATAAACAGAACAATAGAAAAACGGAGTCTACTTGTTACACCTGAAGATCCTAGATGCGATATTACTTTCCTTTTTAAAGTGTCTATAGGTAAGAATGTAGCATAAAATAAGCTCAATCGATACAATAAACATTTTTACTGCAATGATTAAAAAATCGTTTGTTTTAAAATATAAATATTCATGTGAAAAAAAAATATTTCTGAAAAATGTATCTATTTGATACTATACAATTTAAGTACTTAATTGTGTTACTGAACGTCCGGAAAATGAAACATTACACGTAAAAAGAGACTCAACTTTCGAAATATAGGCTATGAATAAACATGAGAAAATTTACGGTAATAATTTTATAAGACAGCAAGCAAACAATGGTAATCAATAATAGTTAAATGGACGTAAATAATTAGTTCATATTATTGAGACGTCAGTTATTACCGGAAAGATTTCTAAATTCAAATCGTGAAAGATTGGCGTGCTACGAGTTAATGGTAAATCCAGAAAATTCGATAAACTTGGGTAAATTTCTAGACAAAACGCGGAAAATAAGAACAATTGAATAAATACATGTTTTCAAAATACAATACAATTAATTCTTAATAATTATACATAACATAATTAATGTATAATGTTACTGTATTATTATGTAATTGTAATATTATTGTGTTTCCTTCATGTAATTGTAACACTATTGTTTTATTTTTGTTTTTCTTTATACTATTACCAATTATTACTTTATTGTATCGGACTGTCAACAGCACATACGGCTTACTATCCGTGCGACCCATATTTGTAAGTAATATTGTAAATATCCTACTTTTAGTCTAATAAAGTCCTACTACTACTACTACTACTAGTTCATATTATCAATATTTGTTTAACTATACGGTTAAATAAAAATAAATTATTTCACTTTAGAAAAATGAATTTTTCATTGTTTCTATTGTTTGTCCCAGGTTCTTCTAAACATGCCTAAGTAGTTATTGCTTTAATTCCAGAGAACTGTTACTGAGCTGTTTATGCATTGGAGTATAAGTTGTGGTGACGCTTCTTTCGTATTACACTTTGGGCAGACTGAGAATATCTTCTTGACATCTAAATGTCGGAAAAAGTGCGTTATTATTTATGTTGAATATCAACGGATTATACTGTTCACATTGGTTCACGTAAACAGGGACAAAGAGTATAGTCTGAAAATGAGAACTTTATCAATACATACATTCTCAAAATGCAATCCATAAATACTGGAATTAAATTCTAATATAGTTGCGAATTATTGATTTATTTTCGAATTGTAGACTCATGTGGAATATATTGTGTCGTTCATTTCTCCAACTTCTAAAATGTGTATTTTCAAGTAGGTGTTTTGGTTATGTCGTAGCCTATATACCTGTGAAGTACATATCTACACGCCGTAACAACCTATCCTGCAACGTGTGTATATAAGCGGGCTTTTTCCGTCCTTTATTAACATCTGTTATTTTAAAGAGTTTTATTAAGTCCTGCTTTAATTGTCTGATCTCTTCTGGGCCTTTGTTTTATACCTATTTAGTTTAGACTCTTTGTTTTAAATGTTAACGAGATCAGTGAAAGTTAATTATTTATTTTTCATTTAAGTTTTCTCTGTTTACCACATGTTGAACTGCAGGCAAAAATGGCATTTTCTGGTGATAAAAAGGCGAATTGATATTCCTGGCGAAGTTGATGGACCGAGAATCACGCAGAATCATTGAGTATCAACAAAATTCATCCAATCTGAATGTTTTCTTAGTCATGTCACATAGGAAGCTGTAGGTCCGTTTTTCTTCATGACCGACACTGGCATGCTCGAACATAGGTTAATGTCAAAAATTAAATGAAAAATGAAGTATCGCCTCATTACTATTGTCAAATTTGCAACTATCTTAACCGAGTGATTCCGAAACTCTGGATAGGACGAACCGGACCTCTTGATAGTGTTCTTACGAAATGTCCTCCCAGATTTAACGCTACGTGGTTATTTATGTAGGGTTACGTAAAGGGCAAAGTTTATCTCCCTCTTCTACTACGCAAAAAATTGTTAGAAAATTTACTCTACAAATGTTTTCAAATACGGCGGTAGAAAATTATATAACTAAGTAAGGTTCAATATGGACCATCGATCATGGGACAGATATCACTGCATGGACCAAGATACCGCCAAATTCTTTAAATTTCAAGATGTACGTGAACTTCAAAGGATGACTGAAGAAGCCTACTACATTCGCGCCTGATATGTTCAGAGTGTGGCAGCCGCATTACATACGGCGCCCACATCGAGGCATTGTTATGCAATAACGTCTAGTAGATGTAAGAACCATCAGTCATCATAAGATGTACGTGAACTTCAAAGGATGACTGAAGAAGCCTACTACATTCGCGCCTGATATGTTCAGAGTGTGGCAGCCGCATTACATACGGCGCCCACATCGAGGCATTGTTATGCAATAACGTCTAGTAGATGTAAGAACCATCAGTCATCATAAGATGTACGTGAACTTCAAAGGATGACTGAAGAAGCCTACTACATTCGCGCCTGATATGTTCAGAGTGTGGCAGCCGCATTACATACGGCGCCCACATCGAGGCATTGTTATGCAATAACGTCTAGTAGATGTAAGAACCATCAGTCATCATAAGATGTACGTGAACTTCAAAGGATGACTGAAGAAGCCTACTACATTCGCGCCTGATATGTTCAGAGTGTGGCAGCCGCATTACATACGGCGCCCACATCGAGGCATTGTTATGCAATAACGTCTAGTAGATGTAAGAACCATCAGTCATCATAAGATGTACGTGAACTTCAAAGGATGACTGAAGAAGCCTACTACATTCGCGCCTGATATGTTCAGAGTGTGGCAGCCGCATTACATACGGCGCCCACATCGAGGCATTGTTATGCAATAACGTCTAGTAGATGTAAGAACCATCAGTCATCATAAGATGTACGTGAACTTCAAAGGATGACTGAAGAAGCCTACTACATTCGCGCCTGATATGTTCAGAGTGTGGCAGCCGCATTACATACGGCGCCCACATCGAGGCATTGTTATGCAATAACGTCTAGTAGATGTAAGAACCATCAGTCATCATAAGATGTACGTGAACTTCAAAGGATGACTGAAGAAGCCTACTACATTCGCGCCTGATATGTTCAGAGTGTGGCAGCCGCATTACATACGGCGCCCACATCGAGGCATTGTTATGCAATAACGTCTAGTAGATGTAAGAACCATCAGTCATCATAAGATGTACGTGAACTTCAAAGGATGACTGAAGAAGCCTACTACATTCGCGCCTGATATGTTTCAGAGTGTGGCAGCCGCATTACATACGGCGCCCACATCGAGGCATTGTTATGCAATAACGTCTAGTAGATGTAAGAACCATCAGTCATCATAAGATGTACGTGAACTTCAAAGGATGACTGAAGAAGCCTACTACATTCGCGCCTGATATGTTCAGAGTGTGGCAGCCGCATTACATACGGCGCCCACATCGAGGCATTGTTATGCAATAACGTCTAGTAGATGTAAGAACCATCAGTCATCATAAGATGTACGTGAACTTCAAAGGATGACTGAAGAAGCCTACTACATTCGCGCCTGATATGTTCAGAGTGTGGCAGCCGCATTACATACGGCGCCCACATCGAGGCATTGTTATGCAATAACGTCTAGTAGATGTAAGAACCATCAGTCATCATAAGATGTACGTGAACTTCAAAGGATGACTGAAGAAGCCTACTACATTCGCGCCTGATATGTTCAGAGTGTGGCAGCCGCATTACATACGGCGCCCACATCGAGGCATTGTTATGCAATAACGTCTAGTAGATGTAAGAACCATCAGTCATGATAAGATGTACGTGAACTTCAAAGGATGACTGAAGAAGCCTACTACATTCGCGCCTGATATGTTCAGAGTGTGGCAGCCGCATTACATACGGCGCCCACATCGAGGCATTGTTATGCAATAACGTCTAGTAGATGTAAGAACCATCAGTCATGATAAGATGTACGTGAACTTCAAAGGATGACTGAAGAAGCCTACTACATTCGCGCCTGATATGTTCAGAGTGTGGCAGCCGCATTACATACGGCGCCCACATCGAGGCATTGTTATGCAATAACGTCTAGTAGATGTAAGAACCATCAGTCATCATAAGATGTACGTGAACTTCAAAGGATGACTGAAGAAGCCTACTACATTCGCGCCTGATATGTTCAGAGTGTGGCAGCCGCATTACATACGGCGCCCACATCGAGGCATTGTTATGCAATAACGTCTAGTAGATGTAAGAACCATCAGTCATCATAAGATGTACGTGAACTTCAAAGGATGACTGAAGAAGCCTACTACATTCGCGCCTGATATGTTCAGAGTGTGGCAGCCGCATTACATACGGCGCCCACATCGAGGCATTGTTATGCAATAACGTCTAGTAGATGTAAGAACCATCAGTCATCATAAGATGTACGTGAACTTCAAAGGATGACTGAAGAAGCCTACTACATTCGCGCCTGATATGTTCAGAGTGTGGCAGCCGCATTACATACGGCGCCCACATCGAGGCATTGTTATGCAATAACGTCTAGTAGATGTAAGAACCATCAGTCATGATAAGATGTACGTGAACTTCAAAGGATGACTGAAGAAGCCTACTACATTCGCGCCTGATATGTTCAGAGTGTGGCAGCCGCATTACATACGGCGCCCACATCGAGGCATTGTTATGCAATAACGTCTAGTAGATGTAAGAACCATCAGTCATCATAAGATGTACGTGAACTTCAAAGGATGACTGAAGAAGCCTACTACATTCGCGCCTGATATGTTCAGAGTGTGGCAGCCGCATTACATACGGCGCCCACATCGAGGCATTGTTATGCAATAACGTCTAGTAGATGTAAGAACCATCAGTCATCATAAGATGTACGTGAACTTCAAAGGATGACTGAAGAAGCCTACTACATTCGCGCCTGATATGTTCAGAGTGTGGCAGCCGCATTACATACGGCGCCCACATCGAGGCATTGTTATGCAATAACGTCTAGTAGATGTAAGAACCATCAGTCATCATAAGATGTACGTGAACTTCAAAGGATGACTGAAGAAGCCTACTACATTCGCGCCTGATATGTTCAGAGTGTGGCAGCCGCATTACATACGGCGCCCACATCGAGGCATTGTTATGCAATAACGTCTAGTAGATGTAAGAACCATCAGTCATCATAAGATGTACGTGAACTTCAAAGGATGACTGAAGAAGCCTACTACATTCGCGCCTGATATGTTCAGAGTGTGGCAGCCGCATTACATACGGCGCCCACATCGAGGCATTGTTATGCAATAACGTCTAGTAGATGTAAGAACCATCAGTCATCATAAGATGTACGTGAACTTCAAAGGATGACTGAAGAAGCCTACTACATTCGCGCCTGATATGTTCAGAGTGTGGCAGCCGCATTACATACGGCGCCCACATCGAGGCATTGTTATGCAATAACGTCTAGTAGATGTAAGAACCATCAGTCATCATAAGATGTACGTGAACTTCAAAGGATGACTGAAGAAGCCTACTACATTCGCGCCTGATATGTTCAGAGTGTGGCAGCCGCATTACATACGGCGCCCACATCGAGGCATTGTTATGCAATAACGTCTAGTAGATGTAAGAACCATCAGTCATCATAAGATGTACGTGAACTTCAAAGGATGACTGAAGAAGCCTACTACATTCGCGCCTGATATGTTCAGAGTGTGGCAGCCGCATTACATACGGCGCCCACATCGAGGCATTGTTATGCAATAACGTCTAGTAGATGTAAGAACCATCAGTCATCATAAGATGTACGTGAACTTCAAAGGATGACTGAAGAAGCCTACTACATTCGCGCCTGATATGTTCAGAGTGTGGCAGCCGCATTACATACGGCGCCCACATCGAGGCATTGTTATGCAATAACGTCTAGTAGATGTAAGAACCATCAGTCATCATAAGATGTACGTGAACTTCAAAGGATGACTGAAGAAGCCTACTACATTCGCGCCTGATATGTTCAGAGTGTGGCAGCCGCATTACATACGGCGCCCACATCGAGGCATTGTTATGCAATAACGTCTAGTAGATGTAAGAACCATCAGTCATCATAAGATGTACGTGAACTTCAAAGGATGACTGAAGAAGCCTACTACATTCGCGCCTGATATGTTCAGAGTGTGGCAGCCGCATTACATACGGCGCCCACATCGAGGCATTGTTATGCAATAACGTCTAGTAGATGTAAGAACCATCAGTCATCATAAGATGTACGTGAACTTCAAAGGATGACTGAAGAAGCCTACTACATTCGCGCCTGATATGTTCAGAGTGTGGCAGCCGCATTACATACGGCGCCCACATCGAGGCATTGTTATGCAATAACGTCTAGTAGATGTAAGAACCATCAGTCATCATAAGATGTACGTGAACTTCAAAGGATGACTGAAGAAGCCTACTACATTCGCGCCTGATATGTTCAGAGTGTGGCAGCCGCATTACATACGGCGCCCACATCGAGGCATTGTTATGCAATAACGTCTAGTAGATGTAAGAACCATCAGTCATCATAAGATGTACGTGAACTTCAAAGGATGACTGAAGAAGCCTACTACATTCGCGCCTGATATGTTCAGAGTGTGGCAGCCGCATTACATACGGCGCCCACATCGAGGCATTGTTATGCAATAACGTCTAGTAGATGTAAGAACCATCAGTCATCATAAGATGTACGTGAACTTCAAAGGATGACTGAAGAAGCCTACTACATTCGCGCCTGATATGTTCAGAGTGTGGCAGCCGCATTACATACGGCGCCCACATCGAGGCATTGTTATGCAATAACGTCTAGTAGATGTAAGAACCATCAGTCATCATAAGATGTACGTGAACTTCAAAGGATGACTGAAGAAGCCTACTACATTCGCGCCTGATATGTTCAGAGTGTGGCAGCCGCATTACATACGGCGCCCACATCGAGGCATTGTTATGCAATAACGTCTAGTAGATGTAAGAACCATCAGTCATCATAAGATGTACGTGAACTTCAAAGGATGACTGAAGAAGCCTACTACATTCGCGCCTGATATGTTCAGAGTGTGGCAGCCGCATTACATACGGCGCCCACATCGAGGCATTGTTATGCAATAACGTCTAGTAGATGTAAGAACCATCAGTCATCATAAGATGTACGTGAACTTCAAAGGATGACTGAAGAAGCCTACTACATTCGCGCCTGATATGTTCAGAGTGTGGCAGCCGCATTACATACGGCGCCCACATCAGAGGCATTGTTATGCAATAACGTCTAGTAGATGTAAGAACCATCAGTCATCATAAGATGTACGTGAACTTCAAAGGATGACTGAAGAAGCCTACTACATTCGCGCCTGATATGTTCAGAGTGTGGCAGCCGCATTACATACGGCGCCCACATCGAGGCATTGTTATGCAATAACGTCTAGTAGATGTAAGAACCATCAGTCATCATAAGATGTACGTGAACTTCAAAGGATGACTGAAGAAGCCTACTACATTCGCGCCTGATATGTTCAGAGTGTGGCAGCCGCATTACATACGGCGCCCACATCGAGGCATTGTTATGCAATAACGTCTAGTAGATGTAAGAACCATCAGTCATCATAAGATGTACGTGAACTTCAAAGGATGACTGAAGAAGCCTACTACATTCGCGCCTGATATGTTCAGAGTGTGGCAGCCGCATTACATACGGCGCCCACATCGAGGCATTGTTATGCAATAACGTCTAGTAGATGTAAGAACCATCAGTCATCATAAGATGTACGTGAACTTCAAAGGATGACTGAAGAAGCCTACTACATTCGCGCCTGATATGTTCAGAGTGTGGCAGCCGCATTACATACGGCGCCCACATCGAGGCATTGTTATGCAATAACGTCTAGTAGATGTAAGAACCATCAGTCATCATAAGATGTACGTGAACTTCAAAGGATGACTGAAGAAGCCTACTACATTCGCGCCTGATATGTTCAGAGTGTGGCAGCCGCATTACATACGGCGCCCACATCGAGGCATTGTTATGCAATAACGTCTAGTAGATGTAAGAACCATCAGTCATCATAAGATGTACGTGAACTTCAAAGGATGACTGAAGAAGCCTACTACATTCGCGCCTGATATGTTCAGAGTGTGGCAGCCGCATTACATACGGCGCCCACATCGAGGCATTGTTATGCAATAACGTCTAGTAGATGTAAGAACCATCAGTCATCATAAGATGTACGTGAACTTCAAAGGATGACTGAAGAAGCCTACTACATCTCGCGCCTGATATGTTCAGAGTGTGGCAGCCGCATTACATACGGCGCCCACATCGAGGCATTGTTATGCAATAACGTCTAGTAGATGTAAGAACCATCAGTCATCATAAGATGTACGTGAACTTCAAAGGATGACTGAAGAAGCCTACTACATTCGCGCCTGATATGTTCAGAGTGTGGCAGCCGCATTACATACGGCGCCCACATCGAGGCATTGTTATGCAATAACGTCTAGTAGATGTAAGAACCATCAGTCATCATAAGATGTACGTGAACTTCAAAGGATGACTGAAGAAGCCTACTACATTCGCGCCTGATATGTTCAGAGTGTGGCAGCCGCATTACATACGGCGCCCACATCGAGGCATTGTTATGCAATAACGTCTAGTAGATGTAAGAACCATCAGTCATCATAAGATGTACGTGAACTTCAAAGGATGACTGAAGAAGCCTACTACATTCGCGCCTGATATGTTCAGAGTGTGGCAGCCGCATTACATACGGCGCCCACATCGAGGCATTGTTATGCAATAACGTCTAGTAGATGTAAGAACCATCAGTCATGATAAGATGTACGTGAACTTCAAAGGATGACTGAAGAAGCCTACTACATTCGCGCCTGATATGTTCAGAGTGTGGCAGCCGCATTACATACGGCGCCCACATCGAGGCATTGTTATGCAATAACGTCTAGTAGATGTAAGAACCATCAGTCATCATAAGATTGTACGTGAACTTCAAAGGATGACTGAAGAAGCCTACTACATTCGCGCCTGATATGTTCAGAGTGTGGGCAGCCGCATTACATACGGCGCCCACATCGAGGCATTGTTATGCAATAACGTCTAGTAGATGTAAGAACCATCAGTCATCATAATATGTACGGAAACTTCAAAGGATGACTGAAGAAGCCTAACTAGCATTCGGGCGCCTGATATGTTTCAGAGTGTGGCATCCGCATTACATACGGCGCCCACCATCGAGGCATTGTTATGCAATAACGTCTAGTGAGATGTAAGAAACATGCAGTCATCATAAGATGTACGTGAACTTCAAAGGATTACTGAAAGAAGCCCTACTACTTTCGCGCCTGATATGTTCAGAAGTTGTGGCAGCCGCATTACATACGGCGCCCCACATCGAGGCAGTGTTATGCAATGACGTCCTAGTATAAAGTAGATGTAGAACATCAGATCATCATAAGATGTACGTGAACTTCAAAGATGCTGAGGGAAGAAGCCTACTACATTCGCGCCTGATATGTTCAGAGTGTGGGCGCCGCATTACATACGGCGCCCACATCGAGGCATTGTTAATGGGCAATAACGTCTAGTAGATGTAAGAACCATCAGTCATCATAAGATGTACGTGCACCTTCAAAGGATGACTGAAGACGCCTCCTACATTCGCGCCTGGAGATGTTCAGAGTGTGGCAGCCGCATTCCATACGGCGCCCACCTCTAGGGCATTGTTATGGCATAACGTCTAGTAGATGTAAGAAGCCATCATTTCATCATACGATGTAGGTCGTGAACTTCAAAGGATGACTGAAGAAGCCTACTATCTTCGCGCCTGATATGTTCAGAGTGGTTGGGCAGCCGCATAACATACGGCGCCCACATCGAGTCAATTGTTATGTGGCCAATAACGTCTAGTAGATGTAAGAACCATCAGTCATCATAAGATGTACGTGAACTTCAAAGGATGACTGAAGAAGCCTACTACATTCGCGCCTGATATGTTCAGAGTGTGGCAGCCGCATTACATACGGCGCCCACATCGAGGCATTGTTATGCAATAACGTCTAGTAGATGTAAGAACCATCAGTCATCATAAGATGTACGTGAACTTCAAAGGATGACTGAAGAAGCCTACTACATTCGCGCCTGATATGTTCAGAGTGTGGCAGCCGCATTACATACGGCGCCCACATCGAGGCATTGTTATGCAATAACGTCTAGTAGATGTAAGAACCATCAGTCATCAATAAGATGTACGTGAACTTCAAAGGATGACTGAGAAGAAGCCTACTACATTCGCGCCTGATATGTTCAGAGTGTGGCAGCCGCATTACATACGGCGCCCACATCGAGGCATTGTTATGCAATAACGTCTAGTAGATGTAAGAACCATCAGTCATCATAAGATGTACGTGAACTTCAAAGGATGACTGAAGAAGCCTACTACATTCGCGCCTGATATGTTCAGAGTGTGGCAGCCGCATTACATACGGCGCCCACATCGAGGCATTGTTATGCAATAACGTCTAGTAGATGTAAGAACCATCAGTCATCATAAGATGTACGTGAACTTCAAAGGATGACTGAAGAAGCCTACTACATTCGCGCCTGATATGTTCAGAGTGTGGCAGCCGCATTACATACGGCGCCCACATCGAGGCATTGTTATGCAATAACGTCTAGTAGATGTAAGAACCATCAGTCATCATCAGCTTGGATATTTTGTTTTAATTATAAATTTATCAAACTGTTACTTACTTTAGATGCAGAGTGTATATTATTATAGGCTATACAAACTCTCTAGTATATACAATACATGATATCCATTTATTAAAAGTAAACAAATTCCACATAATATGAAATAAAAGTATGTACATTACAAGGATTTGGGCACCTCTTAGCATAGATTGTTAAGGCAATACGCAACAAACCCCGAAGAAAATGTTGACCCATAAACTGAATCTGCAATTGTAAATGGGGCCTCAAGGTATTCAAAAGCTTGAAGTCATTTTTTTGAGCTTTCTTCCACAGAAGACTCTCCCCTACTATCGAGAGTTCGAGTCCAATGGGGGTCACGATTTTTATACTGGCCCAAACCTTGGTGTGGCACCATAGCCCTGGGGTCGACTCAGCCTCTAAGAGAAATGAGTACTGGACGCTTGTTCTGAGTTACCCTCAGGCGGCCGTCATGCAGTGCTGATAATAAGTGCCAATTGTCTAGAAAAAATGGGAGCCTTAACATCCTACTACACCAAGGTCTCCTGTGGCCTGTAGTGGAAAAACTTTACCTTACATTTCAAATGTTTTACGTATTCGTTTCAAAATCCCTGTCTCAGCTACGTTTCGGCAGTAAAACGTATCAACTCATCACTATAATCTCAATTTCAACTCTTGTAACGTAAATAACTGTTTAATTAGTAGAATGTGAACTGTAAACATTAAAAATACGTATAATTGTAGATATAAGTTTCAGTTTAATTAAGGCACTACTTTTGTTTTTGTGTGTTTTGTTTTGCATGCATGTGGAGTTCCCTTTTTTGTTACTGGAAACAATGAACTAAATTGTGCAGTTTCATAACAATAGCAGATGAAACTCTTCATAACACGTTGCTAAGTAAAATTACATAGCAACGTGGTTTTCATTTTCTATAGCAGCGTTTCTCAACCTGTGGCTCTTGAGGGGTGGGGATTCGGTGAGTCGCGAAATCCCCCAGTGTGATGAAAGATCCACAAAAATTATATTGAATGGTAGAATTGCAATAAATCTATTTCCGTTTTGAAAGGGCATAAGCCTACTTTCTTTTCAATGTTATTTCCTAACACCTTTAATAATCGTCTTGATCAAAGAGTAAGTATTAATAGCACGAATTGTGTTTTCTCGCCTCGTCCCATGTGAATCTTATGAACACACAAGACACATTCGAACCCTACATACACCAAGGATCATATTTGTTCAGTGAACAATTTACTGAGTGCTCCATTAAAAATAATTTTGATTTTTGAAATAATATACAGCGTGTCTCAAATATTTAGGGTCAAAATTGTACAGATGTTAGAGGGCTGCCCATAAGAATGAAACCAGAACGAATTCTCCTTTTCTTATGAGCAGTAAACTCATTGTTTCGAGATAGAGATCCTATGATCCAAATACATGTTCCAAGTTCTTGTGTGAAGAACGTATTGTAAACTTAGATCGATTTCATGCCGAACAACGTTTGGTGGTGCCAGCTTGCAAAACAACACTAATCAAAATTACCTACTGGATATTTTCCTTTTTGAGCACATCAAGTCGTCGATGTATTAAATCTCATTAGAACACCGATGAGGAACTGTCTTGTTGCACAGCAGAGATCTTTGAAACAATGTGAGAAAATGTTGTCTTTTATGTATTGTGTAATTTTTTTGTCCAATGTCATCAGTAGGGCTGAAAAAAAAAGTATCGGTATCCGGGTTGTACTAATTTCTATACACATTGTTTACAAAATCCGTGTCTTTGTCGAGCGTCTCCACTGCCTGCTCGGAGCCGAGAGTGTGTATGTTCGACTCTCCTCAGTAATAGACCTGTTTACGTGACGTGTGTTTGTATCAGAATGCCGAAACAAAAATTGTGCAAAGATGAGTCCATTCTTACACAAAGCGGACTGTACTAGAAGTCTGTCCCGAGTAGCGCGTGTCAACGTACAGTTTGTAAACACTGCGGTCTAAGTACGATGCAGCCTAGCCTACAACCCATATATTTTTCAACCCTAGTCGTCAGATTGCTTACGAGCTTTCTGGCATTATCTCCTGGCATTGACGGAGTTGTAACCTAATTTTGAGATTAGAGATCCTGGAATACGGAGTTACGTTATCCCAGTGATATATAATAATATATGATATAATATCCTTAACTCGTGTCCAACTCAGGGTCGCGTAGAGGGATGAAATGAGATGAAGCCCCTTATATAGAGGTTTGTGAATGTCAAGGGTGCCGGCCGACCACGCCTGACGCACCATCATAGGGGCAGATGAACGAAATGAAACGAAATGGATGACATGAATATAGAGAAATGGTGGAATGATATTGTGGCAGGGGAAAACGAAAAAAAAAAAAAGAAGAACCCCGAGGAAAACCTGCCCAACCTCCACCACGAAACTCGCATGGAGTGACCAAGACTCAATCCAGGGATCCCAGCGGTGAGAGGCGAACGTCTAACCGCTTGCGCCACGGAGCCACCCTCTCCAATGATATAAATGATAATGAAACATAAAGGGAGTCCTTAAACGTAAACTTGACATAAGTTCCAGACCATAGACGACCACAGGAATAAGGAAAATGTATTGTGCCTTGACCGGAAATCGGGCCCGAGACCTTATGGACTGTAGACAGAAGCTGTAAACATAAAAGACCATGAAGCTGATCGTATTGGAAATAGTAATCGCTACTGTGAACACTCTCCGAGCTATCATCTCCTTTGTCTCCTATTAGGAGCATTGGACATCCACAAAGCATCGTCAGCGGATCCTATTCTGAGCCACTTCACCTCCTTCCAGGTTTTCCCCTCACTTGCAATTTCTTCACCTCCTTCCAGGTTTTCCCCTCACTTGCAATTTCTTCAAGGATGGTTCTCTTCCATAACTGTTTCAGTCTGCCTCTTCCCATGTGTCCTTGTGGGTACCAATCTAATGCAATTCATTCAATCGAATCATGGTATTTTCTTAATGTATGTCCTATCCATTTCCATTTACGATTTTTTATTCCTATTTTAATTTCTTTCTGGTCAGTTTTTTCCCATAATTCTTTATTTAATATTGTTTCTAGCCATTTATCTGAGCTGTAAGTTGGTGCTATTGCTGTGAGTTGTAAAAATGTATATATTTCTGACCATTTTTCTTATCTGAAAATTGTATGCCCTCTATAGTCTGAATAATTTCGAGCATAAAGTTCCGAGACTCTCTGTACAGTATTAACATTAGAATTTGTATTATGGTCTGAAGTTTAACCCTTAAATTGGCAATTTATCCTATAAGGCAAATCAATTGGTTTAAGTACTTTAATATATATATATATATATATATATGTTATAATTAAATGTTTAACATTGAGCAATGTAAGCTTAATATGGTATGATAAGAAAAATAAATGCCCTGGACGGGATTCGAACCCGGATCTCTGAGTCTGTACCTCAGCGTGATATCCATTACACTATCAGGCGAATCCAATTCAAACACTTATTTTTCTTATATATGTATTATATATCCATTACACTACCAGGCGAATCCAATTCGAACACTTATTTTTCTTATATATGTATTATATAATACATTACACTACAATACATATATAAGAAAAATAAGTGTTTGAATTGGATTCGCCTGGTAGTGTAATGGATATCACGCTGATGTACAGACTCAGAGATCCGGGTACGAATCCCGTCCAGGCATTTATTTTTCTTATCATACCATATTATATATATATATATATATATATATATCCATCCATCCATAGTAATTCTGCCCGAAGGCAGGTCTTTCACTGCAATAATAGCATTTTCATGCTATGCATTGCAGCTTTATTAGGGAATTATAGGTGTGATAGCCTCACATTGCTTTCCACACCAGTCAAGGATGATGATGGCCGGATGATTTTCGGGGACCGTTGGGCTCTAAGCTTCCTGACATTTGTCTTACAAGTGAGGAAAAACCTCACCCAGGACCTATTCCGACTGGGAATCGAAACCTGGGCCCATGCGTGACACGGCAGCACGCTATCTCGAGACCACAGCGGTGGACAATATATATAAACGAATGTATGTCTGTCCTTTATGCATTGCTACACCATTCATCCGGTTGTGATGGAGCTTTTTGTAAACTGTTCAGGAGTTTCCCAGGAAGGTTAATCACCCTTTGTAGTGAAAAACGTGTTTTTCGGAACTTTTGGGATGCTTAAATGGCTTACGCCACCTAAACCATAACATATGCATTAAATTAATGTACACAGAATTGAATATCTGAAAAGACAGCATATGTCTATCTTGTACGTACACCTCATAATAACCAATTTATATCTTTTAGCTCATTTTTACCAAGAAGATTGGGCTGACTAGATTCCCGGGCAAGCGTAGCAGCGCACGGCGGGCATTCTTTTACGGATTACTCTTAATAATCATTTTTGTCTTTCAGCTCATTTATGCCAAGAAGATCGGGATAAGTACATTCCTGGCAACGCCGGGTAATCATCACGGGGTGTCTAAAAATAGTTACGATATAAATGTATCATTATTTTTTCTTTTTACTTCAACTAAACATAAAATCACATTTTATTTATTTAGGCATAGCAACGCACGTCGGATATTAGCTAGTATTTTTAATAAAACCAAAGAAAACGCACGAATAGAAAGTACTTAGATTTGTATCGAATTACACAATATAACTAATAATAACAGTTATGCATGATTTCCTTTTCACTGCGGTCCGCCACATTTAAATAACTGGCACGATAAGTTAGCGTCTTGCCAACTCATATTCATGCCATGATAACTGAAAATGTAAGCAAGATGCATAAATTTACATCTTTGCATACAAATTTTATGGTACGCAGTATGGGACGCTTGTCTCAGTGGCGTGCTGTACATAGAAACATATTCACCCGATTTACCCCTTATTAAATCCAGCCAGAGATTTGGCGATGTGCTCTCCCTTGGAGTAGAGTGGCTCATTCCACAATGCTGGATTTCCGACTCTCGGCTTGAAAGCAATGTGGTTTCTGATGCCCTGCTTTAGGTCATCACATCCCTATCTCTGTCCAGTTTTCATCATCATTCGCACGCAAACGCTAGCGCCGCCAAATAGGCTCGGGTTAAGTGAACTATAACCCCGTAATGATAGCCACTATTAACTTAGCTGCCAAAAAGCCCTAGTGGGTTCTAACATACGCAGCACACTGGGCGAAGCTAGACTTCGCCTTATCCGGTCCAGTCGTCTTGCCAATTTATCATAATTTTATAATGTTCTTTTCGCTTTCGGACTTAAAAAGGTTCATGTCAAATCGCCGTTGATGTTACTTGTAACATTTACAATATAAAATTAGAATACCTGAGATCTCAGACTTCTTAAACTTTAAACTAAAGTATTCTATTTTATATTATAATGTTAAAAAGATGTTCCTATAGCAATAAATACAAACTTTTGTAATGGAAGTAAATATATTTAAATACACTGCTCAAAAAAATTAGGGGATATTGTAGAATAACCTATTAAGACTATGTTTTTTGGAATAGTATTAGATTCAATCACTTTCTATTACTCCAAGATAATGTAAATAAGAGTTTGAAGTTGTTACCTAACCTCGGTACCACACCAGAGGGCAGTGTCTGTACTGTTGATGTGAAAGGGTGGTGTGTGGGTGAATGTTTTGTTGCTGTTTTTAAATCCAGTCCAGTTTTCAGTTAGTGAATGACTTGCCTTAGGGACAGTGATGCCTCGACAACGTGATTTACCTGAACCAATGGTTTGGAGGGCCATAGGAAGGATGGAAGCTGGACAGACACAACAAGAGGTGGCACAAGCCATTGGGGTGTCTCAAAGCATGATTTCCTGTCTTTGGAATCATTTTCAAAGAACATACTGTTCACAGAAGAGCCGGACAAGGTCGACCAAGGGCAACAACAGCAAGGGATGACCGTTACCTCTTGTTAACAGCCCGTCGGAATAGACAGCAGAATGCAACTCAATTGCAAAATACACTTCAAACAGCAACAGGACGCAGGGTGTCAACTCAAACTGTCCCTAATTGACTGCATGGAAGTGGTCTCTATGCCCGTAGGCCCATGGTGTGTACCAGGTTAACTCCACAACACCGTAGAGATCGCAGAAACTGGGCGGAGGAACATCGTGGGTGGAGGCATGCTGAATGGAGATCAGTTCTTTTTTCTGATGAGTCGCGATTCAACATGGAATGTGATAGTCGGCGTGTATTCATCTGGAGAGAAAAAGGGACACGAAACAATCCAGCTTTTGTACGTGAAAGATCCCCATATGGTGGCGGTGGATTGATGGTGTAGGCAGGAGTCAGTAGTGGTGGACGTACGGACCTCTACGTCATCCAAGGTGGTACTTTGACTGCGGTAAAGTATAGAGATGAGATTCTCCGACCTTTTGTCGTGCCTTATGCTGATGCCATAGGTGATTCCTTTCTTTTTATGGACGATAATGCACGACCCCACAGAGCTGGCTTGGTAGACGACATGCTGGAAGTGGAGGGTATCGAGCGTATGCAATGGCCAGCTTCCTCCCCGGACTTAAATCCGATTGAGCATGTGTGGGATGCATTAGGCAGGCGCATTGCAGGCAGACCAGCACCTCCCACAACTGTTCTAGAGCTGCACACTGCTCTTATGGAAGAGTGGCCACGTATCCCCCAAGAACTCATTGCTAACCTCATTGCATCAATGCCATACAGGTGTGAGGCAGTGCTGGCCGTTCGAGGAGACCATACACCATACTAAAGAAACATTTCACCCATGTTAATGTTGCTTTGTTTTTTTGCCATATTCCTAATCAGGATCTCTTTGACATCTGGTGTGGTACAGAGGTTACGTAATGACTTCAAACTCTTGTTGACATTCTTTTGGAGTAATAGAAAGTGATTGCATCTAATACTGTTCCTAAAAACATAGTCTTAATAGGTTATTCTACAATATCCCCTAATTTTTTTGAGCAGTGTACGTTTTGTCATTAATGATATTTCAACAATAACACCGTGTGTGAAACATATTGGAGATACTGTGAGCAAGTCCAATTGGAGTCTATTTTGTAATCCATCAGGATTGGAGAACGCTCCCCTGTGTCATACCCCAACCGCTTTGTCAAATATTAATGTAATTTTTGTTTTCCCCCACGGGCACATTTTATTAGTTCCTAATTCTGCCACATCTTCCCTAGATCGTCCCCCATGCGATTTATTTGCACAATCAATCGATTATTACGTAGTCATTTATGGTTCTGATTCCACGAGTGCGGGCAACATTCTAAAAATATCATTTTAACGTCAAGCCATCATAGAAAATAGTCTACGCAAGCATTATTCAACTATACATATGTACACCCACTCATTCTCTCATTCAATCTTCAATTCGTCCTTTCATCTGATACTTGATTCACTCATACATTGATTTTTCGAAAATGCATACGTTTATCCAGACGTTCATCGGCATATTTATTCATTCGCCATTCAATTGTCCACTCGTTCACTAGTGCTCTCATTCTTCGTTCATCCATTCGACAATTTTCTCGTTAATCCAGTCCACTCCTTGTTCCATTCATAGCTTACGTTTATTCATCAAATTCTCCTCTCTCTCTCTCTCTCTCTCTCTCTCTCTCTCTGTCTGCCTCTGCCTCTCTCTCTCTCTTCCCCCATATATATAGGAAGTTCGGGTAATGTGGACCCTTATGTTTGAATGGAACCTGTTATTATCTTCTTTAATTGGTGCTGCCCTCGAACAGAATATATTTAAACTTTTTCCCCTCATCAACTTTGACGGGTTCAAGGCCAGTTTCTTTTATTATTTGTGCGAAGATGGGTTTATTTGTGATATTTATGAAAATGACCACTTTAAAAGTTTTTCAAGCTAAGAATCAATTCTTAATTTCTGCTATTGAATATTACAAATGTTGAAAAACTCCTTAAATATGTTATATTATGTAGATGCTGTTTTAATATACTGACGGGTTTGGTTTGATATTATATGGCATGGTGGCTGCATAAAATAATTAAACATAACAAAGGAATTCAGTTAATGTGGATCCTCCACGAGGACCTGGATCCAATTTTCACGAATACGTGTATTTTATCAATAAGGATTCTATCTGTAAATGTATTTACTTAATTAATTTTATTTAATATCCTTGTAATTTTACTAAACCCAAAGTCCGTCGCTTTCTGCAGTTGAATGACGTGTTATAATCATCAATAATTTTTCAAAACATTAAATAAATATCAACGCTTTTTAATTACGATCAGTCATAAATATTTTCAGGTTAATCTGTGCCTGTCTGTATAAATTAATAGAGTAAATAAACTTAAAATAGACTAAAAACTGGTGGACTCTGGGGTCCACTTTATCCGAACATGGAGGTTAAAGTGGACCTTTCTTCTAATGTAAAAAGTTTATAAATTATGAAGATGTTTCCATATTTGAAAAAAATTAACAATTCAACTTCATAGTTATAACACGAGTGATAACTATTGTAATTAAATAATGTTCAACTTCCTTAATTAAAAGAAGAAAAACAACAAATTCAAAACAGGGGTCCACATTACCCAACATTTCTCCATGTCAGCCTTAGTTTTACCTCTTTTTCTTTGAAAGAACTTGACATGACCACGTCTCCCATGCCTTATGCTGACACGATCTGTAGACAGAAAATTTTTAACTCTGGCTAACACACACGGTGGTCTAGTGGTTATTTTCCTTGCCTCTAGTCCTTAGTGTCGCTGGTTCAAACCCGACCGGAGTAAGTGGATTTTTAGGATGGAAAAATCAAAAGGTTATCGTACATTACTCCTATTTTTAAAAAAGGTGATAAGAAACTGTGTTCCAATTATAGAGGTATAAGCGTTTTACCTTCAACAACTAGGATTTTTAGTAAAATTATAAATTTTAAACTTAAGGAGATAAAAGATAACTTAAGAGAAGAACAATGTGGATTTCGGAGTGGAAGATCATGTATTGATAATATTTTCTGTATTAGACAATTGCAAGAGAAAATCCTAGCAAAAAATAAAGAACTACATATGACCTTTATTGATTTAGAGATGGCATATGATGGTGTACCTCGACAATTGTTATGGACGGCAATGAGAAATCTGAATATCTGTGATAAATGGATTAATATTGTTAGGAGGATCTATAATAATACAAAAGCCAAAGTAAAAATACAGAATACTTTAACAGAGGAATTCACAGTGAATAAAGGCCTTAAGCAGGGATGCAGTTTATCACCAATTCTTTTTAACATTTATTTAGACCAGGCTCTTAACTTGTGGTATAAAAAATGTTCTGAAATGGGTATTCCTATAGGAGGAAAAGTACTGCATTCATTGTTGTTCAATGAGCAAATAATTTTTGCAGGGGATGAAGATGATATGAAATATATGATAAATAAACTAATGGAAGAATATAAAAAATGGAGACTGAATATAAATTTACGGAAAACAGAATATATGTGTTTGGGAAAGGATGTGGATGACCTCATATTTGAAACAGGGAAAATAAAAAAGTGTGAATTTTTTAAATATCTTGGGTCAATAATTACAAGTTTTGGTACCTGTGAGAGAGATGTACAGACTAAAATTGCAATGGCAAAAAATGCAACTAAGACATTACATGGAATAATTTGGAATAAAAATATTACAAAGGAAACTAAAATGAAAATTTATAAGAGCACAATTCAGAATATTTTGTCATATGGAAGTGAAACTTGGTCTTTGACGGAATTACAAAAGAACAAAATTAGAACAGTTGAATTTGATTATTTTAGAAGAAGCCTCCAAAAAACAAGACAGGATAAAATAAGAAATGAATTCCTTTGGAGAGAAATGAATGTCACCACATCTGTTGTTAAGAGGATTGAAAATCAAACACATAAATGGTATGGCCATGTACAAAGAATGGAAAATGAAAGATGGCCAAAAAATATATACCAATGGTCACCCCCTGGAAGAAATAAACGTGGCAGACCAAGATGGAAATGGAAAACCTACGTCAGAACTATAATGGATGATCGGAATTTGGAAGAGGGAGATTGGAATTAAGATGATTAATTTTCCCCACTCCTTCATTTATTTGTTTACCTCTATATTTAAAATTGTTAGTAATTTTTGTTAGAATCATTGGGGGCTGAATTGGGTTTGAAATTTCTAAGTTAAGTGTTGGTAATAAGATAGAGATAAATGGAAACTGAAGACGGCAAACCTATAAGTGGGGGAAAGCCGAAGAAGAGAAGAGAGAAAAATCAAAAGGACCAGTCCTCCGGAAGGGATTTTAATATGTGGGTTCCGAGTCTGAAGGTTTTCACTCTCATAAAAGAACCATAAGCCTGAATAAAAGGGCCACTGTGAAAACTGTAACCAACCTTCATGCATCCAGTTGTATACTAAATGTCTCATTGAGTAATGTGATAACCACGTGCGGCACTAATTGAGATCTGTAGGTAAATAAGTAACTAAATTAGCCTGTTCAAGAAACTCCCGGTAGGGAGCACCCATGTGCCCATACAGGACGTATGGGATATATATATATATATATATATATATATACGCATACTAACACACGTACAAATATATATATATATATATATATGACATAATAAGAAAAATAAATGCTCAGACGGGATTTGAACCAGGGTCTCTGAATTGATACTCCAGTGCGCCACCGATTACGCTACCGAGCAAATCTAATACAAGCATTCATTTTTCATTGTCAATGAATGTAGTACAAACATTCATACGAGTCGATCTCTGGCCTCACCATCCAAATGTTTTTTCCAGAGGCAGATATTTACACAACCACTATAAGGTGAAATGTGGTCAGCACGTAAAATCCTCCAGCAATTGTAGCTGGTTTTCTCAACCTTATTGTAGCTACCCACATTCCTCATGAAAATGGATGGCCATCGATCCAACACTGGCCGAAATTCCATGAGAAAATGTCTTCCTCCATGGGGACTTGAACCAGCGCATTTTCCATAGTTGTGTACCCCAAGGCATGATATTTTAATTCGCTCAGCTACAGCCCCGGACACATTTATTTTCAAGGTAAGGAAAAATTCGAAAAAAAAAATCATTCGTTAAACTTTCCTCAAACGGGGATCGAACTGTAGCCCGTTGGGTTCGAGAAAACGATGTTACCTTAGATCACAACGGCAAATATTCATTTATTCAGCGATTTAAAATTTAAAAAGTAAACTTATAGAAATTAACTTCCTGTATCAATATCTTTGTAATCAATTAATAATTTTAATTCTTTATAAATAACTGTGTATTCGGATTCATCATTTACTACTATCCCAGTACTATCCACGTATTTTAAGTACCTCATTCGTTTAGCGAACAGAATACTTCACTCGAATAAGGATCTTAAATGATCTTATCAACAAATTTCTGTGACATTTGAGAAGTATAAAAGAAAGAACCATGAAAGTCACTTTTTTGTCGAAATGAAGTTTGAAGTGCCATTCAATTCTGCATGGAAATGACTGTATTTTAGATGTGTGAAACACTAAAATATAAACAGTTTAGTCTACGGTTTATTTACCTTAAACATTTGGCATTCAGGTAAAGAAGTAGTTATGTCGTATAATTAGAAGAGCTTTTTCTACGTTTAATGGAAAAGCGACTTTTTTCCCCCCTTCTACCCTTAATTTGTTTTATAACGCGGACACCAATAGTGTAATTGGTTAAGACAATACGAAACAATATGGATGTTTATAAATATGAGGACAACCTAAGAAACAAATTAAATTTAAAGCAAATTTCAAATAATTGTTGGTAACCATTTCGTATTTATAAGAATTTACAATTTGAAAATTGGACACAATTAGAAAATATATGTCGGGCGACTAGAAACCTGTCAGAAGGGCATCATGACACCGCGGGATGCTCGTTTTCGATTCCTGCCTAAAACCTTCTTTCCAGAAATTTATGATTACCACCTTTTTTGAGGGGGCTCTTCAATTATCTGACCTTTGAACAATTTTTTTTTTCTCAATGACACCAATTTGTATTACGACATTTCTGGCATTGTCTCCAGCCATTGGTTGATATTATAAGGCACTGCTGAGATTGGGCGCCTGGTAGGCAGAGTTATGTTATCCCCTTAAGGGAAAGTTCAAGTGGTATGAGCGGGAATAGAACCCGGAATCCGATGAACTGTAGTCAAAAACTTTCACCAAAAGAGAATGAGGCTGGTGCGTATCACAATGTAGAATATTTAAAAAAATTCTCCACCCATTTTTAAATTTAAAAAGTCAGAATTACACTTTTTTAATGTAATAAAATTGTTACGTTCCATATTATGGCCGATTACAAATTCAGACGCTTACCACGAGAGGCCTCCTTGTACGCACTTAAACAACTTTGCTTCACTTGCTACTAATTGCTTATTACGTTACATTAAGCCAAATTACACGGCTGCTTGCTCCAATATCTTCGTCTCTAGGAATCAAATAATTCAGATACACAATTTACTAATTGATATTCTCACAGCCTACTAAATACCACAATTTATCTTCCTTTGCAGCCTACTAGATTATTGGAGCATAGCACCGGCATTAATTTTTTATCACTACCACAAATAACAATAATATGAGCTAATTTGCTCAGGCGGTAACGTTTGACACCAATTCTGTTGGAACCAGGTTCAAAATCGGGCACCGATCAACTTGATTGAAGTTTTTTCTTGTTTTTTCTCAGTCATCAAGGAAAATCATAGGTTGGAATTTTCAGACTTATTTCATCACAATCATCATTATCATCTTACTCCGTACGAATTTCATCATCGTCATTGGCGTGGCGGTTCTCTTAGTTTGAACTTAGCCTCCTCTATTCATCACCCACACATTCACTTCGGCATCTATTTTTCTTAAATCTGTCTCTGTAAACTAGGTCCACCGACGTTCCTCTTACCACCCAGTTTTTCATTTAACGCCTCTCACTTTCGGTAGCTTGTATCGCCCATTCTTCATACATGGCGCAACCAATTATACGTGCAACTTGAATGTACACGTCCTATAACTATATATAAGTAGTATATGCCCTGGTGTATTTTAGTTCATTAATTGGCTTGCTTGGGTCACAGCTGGACAAACGCTAGATATATATTGCGGTCGTCTAGTTCGTCATCGTCCTATTGGATCTTCTCCTTCTTCTACTACAAGGTTTAGGCTATGCAGCCTGTACCGGCGAAGTTAAAAGTGGAGTCCATCTTCTACGTGGTCGGCCAACATCTCTTGTTCCTCTAGGATTATACAGGAAGGTTCTTTTTGGTATTCTTTCGTTGTTCATTCTCATTAAGTGTTCTGTCCATTTCTTATTATTTTCGCTGATTTTATCTTCAATTTTATATATATTTAATTCTTCTCGTATAGTTTCATTCCTTATTCTATCCGCTCTTGTGCATCCTTTCACATTACGTAAAAACAGCATTTCCGCAGTCTGTATCCTGCTTTTATCCCTTGATTTCATTATCCAATTTTCACTTCCATACAACAACAAAGGAACAGCCATTGTTTTATATAATTTAAGTTTCGTATCTTTCCTTGTTTTCCGACCTAATGTTCTTTTTATGGTTCTACAAATAGCCTGGAATTTATTTACTTTATTTTCTATATCTTTATTTTCTCTGTAAGTTATATCACATCCTAAATATTGGAAATATGATATTTGTTCTATTATTTTGTTATCCAGCACAATTTTTGATCTAATTCCATATTTACCAATAAATGCCATTACGTTTGACTTATTTATTGATATTTTACAATTATATCTATTGGCTATTAATTTAATTATTGCATAATATTGTAAAATTGATTTAGGTATCCTAGTTGATAGTATTCTTGATAAATATTGTCTCTATATGTGGAGAGTTTTTATTCTAATACGTAGTTGCATGTGATACTTTTTTAAATAATTAACTTGGTTTCTTTTACGATGAAGAAATGTATATCCAACATTTAATCCGTTTATCTTTTTTTCTTTTACTTTCATATAAGAAAGTTGGTAAGAAAAATAATTAGAAATAGGAATGAAGTGCACAAAGAATTTTAACTTAAGCTCAATTCTGGAAATTCATGCTATTATACTTTACAGGGAACTCTTGACGTCCCAACTTCTCTCAATAAGTGTAAAACTGATAATATATTCAACTGTTATTTTCCCAGTTATATTATATGGATCCGAAATGTGGACTCTTACTTTAAGGGAGTAGAAAAGATTACGAGTAGGCTATTTGAGAATAAAGTTCTTAGGAAAATGTTTCGACCTAAGAGAGATAAACAGGCAGACGAATGGAGAGAACTTCATAACAGTGAACTATATGATATTTATGAGAAAGCAGATATAATAACAGTTAAGTCTCGTAGATTGCGATGGACAAGGCATGTAGCACGAATGGGGAATTAAAGAGGAGCATGGAAATTTCTTGTAGGAAAACCGGAAGAAAAACGCGCAGTTGGTAGACCAAGAGTGAGGAGAGAGAATAACATTAACCACGATATCAGGGAAAATGTATTATACAGGGAATGATTGGAAAACATTAGCTCAGGATAAAAATGTATGGAAAGCTTATGTCCGCGCGACTACGAGCCTACGGGTTCGATAATGCCAATGAGTTAGTTACAGTGAGTTGGGATGAGATTTTTATACAAATTCAATTTATGGTTCTCAAAGTATTATTTTTTATTAATCGTAATATATGTAATAAAATTATAAGCTTTGTGTTTATTTCATCCTGAAATTTGTTTCCAAGTGTGTAGCTATTCATATCGTAGAGACTACCGATGCTTCCAAATAAACAATTTTGGATAAAAACTGTGTCAATTGCAATAGGCCTATATGTACCTAATGAAGATTCGGGTATTCATATCAGCAGAAATATTTCAAACTACTGGCAACACAAATATCAATAATAATAATAATAATAATAATAATAATAATAATAATAATAATAATAATAATAATAATAATAATATAATAATAATAATAATAAATAAAACTTAACAACGATAAAATAAGATTGATAAGGATATGAATATCTTAGAAAATGAGCATATGAAGGTAGACAGTCATTTTTTCCCTATTTCTTTCTTTTGTTTCTCGCTTTCAGAACTGTAATGGCAAGTTGTTCGTCAGATTTCGGCTTATGAACAAATGAACTAGCAAGTTTTCGTGTCTCTCGAAAATGAACATCGCTCAAAGCTCACTGCCAATACGGTGTTCTCTCTAATTACAGTAGTTAGAGAACGCTTTTTAGCTGTCTGCACTTTCTGCTATCTTTGTCTTGCTTTCTATTTTTGTAACATTTAGCTTTAATTGCAGAATTATTGAACCGATCACTGTGTAATATCTTACAGAGAAGTGTACACTTTGTTACAGATTATTTAGTAACGAACATATGAACAGCACTGCCTGAAATTGCCAAAAGTAAGCACTTATTTTATTCCCTTTGTTTAACCTCTCCCTTTGGAGATAAGGAAAATTATAAGTGCCCCACGACTCTCATTCGTTACATGGACACGACTTATCATATGTAATGAATGCCATGAGTGATTTCCAATTTATCTAGAGAATTTGAAAATCAAGAGTGGCATTTGTTAGGATTGTTTAACGAATAAAATTAAGCTGTTTACTCACAAATCATTATTTAACTATAGTTATTTTAAAATATTTATATATTTAATGTAAACGGCGATGTTTGAAAACAAATGAGAAACAATTGGTACGCTTCATTTGCTTCTTTTGTTCATCACTGCAACCAGATCATATTATTTATTGCCAATGGATTGCAATATTGTAAGAATGCACCCTAGTGGAGAAATTTATAATTAACATTATAGGTATTAATTAATTTCTGATGTCCTATGATGTAAATATGTCAATTATATTTTTCCGCAACGTCATTTCCTGGAAAATAATTCGTTTAAGAAAGTGCAAACAGTGGTTTCTCTTTTTGGTGGTATAATCAATTGCTAGGCATGTTTCTTATATTATCTCCCGCATGCGCTATGTGCTGACATTCATGTTAAAAAGGAGCAGCTTTCTTTAATATAGTGACCACACACACCCAAATTTAAGGCGAAACACGACTGTGATTGGTTGTAAATAAAATATCATTGAAATGTGATTGGTTATTGACTCCCATTTGGGACATGAGTTAAATAATAGTCAAGAAAGAATTTTCAACTCTGGATTACATTCATACTTATTTTGATTACACAAGGGCGTGGAGATCTTCCAGTTGACCGAGATAACTCGTAAGTTATATTCAAAATAATGTACAACATTCACTCGTATGTTCATACAACAAAATGCGAATATGATAGGGCGATTACGATTGTATTCGGGAACTATTTAAGCCTTAACGTTTCCCGGCATATATCTTTCAAAAAAATTCTCGTTCAGGAAATTTATCCCATCTGGGGATTGAAGCTAGGCCTGCTGCGTCAGAGGTAACGACTTTACCACGAAACCACAGGGGTGGATACGATTATTTTATAATTAATTTTTAATGTTTAAATTAAATACATGAATGATCCGTCCCT
This sequence comes from Diploptera punctata, assembly GCA_030220185.1. Taxonomy (NCBI): domain Eukaryota; kingdom Metazoa; phylum Arthropoda; class Insecta; order Blattodea; family Blaberidae; genus Diploptera; species Diploptera punctata. The sequence continues at coordinate 1,037,163 of JASPKZ010008378.1, forward strand.
GTGAGTGGTCTTGATATCACTATTTTTCACTCCGTCGGTCGGAGATCGATTCCACTAAAATGTAACTACAACAATACATATTTAGTCGTACGTCACCACAGTTTAAAGCCAGTGCCGTATTATGTATCTCTCTCCCCCCCCCCCTCTCTCTCTCTCTCTCTCTCTCTCTCTCTCTCTCTCTCTCTCTCTCTCTCTCTCTCTCTCTCTCTTTAATGTACTTCATGCACCATGTCTCATTGGCTTTACATGAACACGGAAGTCGGGCGAGGATTTTTAACTTTGTATCACATCCTTTTTTTCTTTTACGAGAGAATGCGGTGCCTTCCCGGATGAGTGATCAGCTCAGTGCCGGTGTCACATCCGATACAACACGACTATTCAAAACAAAAGACACGCCATTCAATCATGTATTCACACCAAATCAGAAGAAAATTAAATGGATGATTGTGATAACGAATTGGGAGACTGTCCTCGAGGAATATTTAGGGCTTAAAAGTCTTCTGACATTTGCTTCCTAGATAAGGAAGAAACATTATGAACGTTCGGCCAGATTTTTCTTGAACGGGGATAGATCTCCAGCCCTCTGCAACCTAGACAGTGACAATACTCCTACCACTTACTTTCTATTTAATTTTGTTGTAATGGATTTAAAAAGAAATAATCAGTCCGTTTTCATGGAGTAGTGGGTAAAGTCCACATATTCTACTCCGACGGTCGAATTCTATTTCAGTAGAATTTAATTAGTGTATCTAACAATAGTTCAAGATACTTAATTAAAAAAATTCCTGGTCTTATTTTCTGTTAGGAAAATTATCCTGAAACAGCGTATTTTTTTTGTTTATACTGTTTTTCCTTTTTGTTTTGCCTTTTTTTTACTTTTTGTTTTGCCTTTTTTTACTTTTTGTTTTGCCTGTTTTGTTAACTTTCTTTTATCCTCACATAGACACAAGGACAGGACACACACACACACACACACACAGAGTGGAGATTTAAAATCCCCTACCCCGCCGGGAATCGAATCCGGGTTGCCGGAGTGGAAGGTAGGGACTCCATCGACTACGCCACGGCGACGGACAGTTTATTTAAATATGAATGTTCAAACTTCAACCGTGGATGTTATAAAAAAACAATTAAAATGGTATGGTCATGTAAGAAGAATGACAGAAGACATTCCCAAGAAGAATATGGACAACACTTGGTAGAAGAAGAGGACGGCGAAAAGTAACGTGGGTTGATGGTATTTTGAGCAGCATAAGGGAAAAGAATTGGAGGATGGAGATTGGGATAACAGAGGGACATGGAGCAGAATAACAGTGAATATATTGGGCTCAGAAAGATGTGAAACATTATAAAACCTAATACATAAACAAGTAAATTAAATTATCCTGAATATTTTTATAGGGACTTTCGGCTCTGATACTTGTATCAGTGATTGATTATACCTTTGAGATAAGCTGTTTCGTTCAGGGATTTTTTATTTTATTTTCAGTAGTAAAACATTCAAAATTTTAATCATGAGTTATTTTGTGGTATCTTCTTAATTCATTATTTCTACAATTAAGTTGGCAAGGAAAAAAATCCCAAATTTGTTTGCTGATCATAAATTAATGCATTATTAATAACTCAATTTTAATAATTAATATAAAATATACCCCATCACTGGAAAGTGACTTTCGAGAGTAAAAATAATAATAAATAATAAACCAATAGAACAACTTAATTATTTAAGTAATAATATATCACAGTTTCACAATAAAAAAGATGTGGAAACAAATTTAGAAAAATATAAAAGATTAAATGGTATAATTAGGAGAAATTTTGGAAAACAAATGAGGAAAGAAATCCAATTTAGATTTCATAATGCCGTAGCCAAACTTGCTCTACTAAACGGAAGTGAATGCTGGACACTTCGAGCAAAAGATAAATCCCGCATTAATAGTTCACAAATGAGATTCCTCCGATCACTAACTGGAGTAACATTAAGGGATAGAATGAAAAGTGATGAGATAAGGATGCAGTGGAATAGTAGGGAAATGGTTGAACACATACAAAATTCCTATTAGGTTCGTCTTCCGGGCATATAGGCCGTGGTCCAGTCGTTCTTCTACTCGACGTTTCGTCTACTGCTGCCGGTAGACATCTTCAGGAGATACTGCGTGCACTCTGTGATACTCCTCAACAGTCGGATGAAGACTGGCTGGGCGTTGGAAAATCCCTCCCTATTTATAGGAAAGACCCCCTGTGGTGGAGAGGCAGGTTTCTGCGAGGTCAGTTGTTGAGTGCTGTTTTGTCCAGGCTGTCGCTAGCAGAAGTTATAGGCTTCGTTGTCGTATTGTGCAGTGCCGGGATCCAGATTTTGTTTATCTTCATGGTTTCTTCTTTTTTGTTAAAGGAATTTTTGTGTTTATATATTTCAATTGCTTCTCTGTACAGTCTGGTGTAATAATGTGATGTTTGGGACAATACCTGTGTTTCTTCGAATCTTATTATATGTTCTTGGTTGTTCATCCAGTGTTCCGCTACGGCTGATTTTTCCTTTTGTTTTAGTCTGCAATGCCTCTTGTGTTCTTGCAATCTTGTGGTAACCATTCTTTTTGTTGTGCCGATATAAACCTGTCCACAACTGCAAGGGATGCGATATATACCGGCAATACTTAACGGATCTCTTGTATCTTTGGCTGGGCGCAGTATATTGCTGATTTTTTGTGTTGGCTTGTAGGTTGTAGATGTTATATTTATTTAATATTCGACCAATTCTCTCCGTTATTGTCTTGATATATGGTAGGTACACCTTACCCTTTGCCTCCTCCTTGTTCCCGTTTTCGGATTTGTATTTATTGGGATTTATGGCTCGGCGAAAATCTGTTTTGCTGTATCCATTGGATTGAAACGCTGCTTGGAGATGATTAATTTCTTCTTGTAGATACTGTGGTTCCGAAATCCTTTTGGCTCGTTCCACCAGGGTTTTAATTATTCCGCGTTTTTGTCTGGGATGATGGTTGGACCGCTTATGTAGGTATCTGTCTGTGTGAGTCTTTTTCCTGTATACCTTGTGTCCAAGTGTCATGTCTTGGTTTCGAATTACTAAAACTTCTCTTTCCAGGGTGAATTGGATGCTGGGACAAATACCATTTAAATGTTGCCTGAAGTTATCAAGTTCTTCTTCACCATGCTCCCAAATGACGAATGTGTCGTCCACATATCTCAGCCAAACTGAAGGTCTTAATGTAGCATTCTCCAAGGCCTGTTTTTCAAATTGTTTCCAACGACCAGCCAGTCTGCAGCCGACTGTTGAGGAGTTCACAGAGAGCACGCAGTATCTCCTGAAGATGTCTACCGCAGCAGTAGACGAAACGTCGAGTAGAAGAACGACTGGACCACGGCCTATATGCCCGGAAGACGAACCTAATAGGGATCAAGACGCCGGCCGTGAAAGCCTACAGTTATACACATACAAAATTATCAGATTAAATGGTTCCAACACGTCCAGAGAATGTCAATTTCCCGTTTATCAAAGATGATTTACCACCTCAACCCTAAAGGGAAAAGAGACCTCAGAAGACCCTTCAACCGATGGAAAGATCAGTTTTTGTAGTCGCAGAACGGGCATCATCACCCAATACTGCATTCGGAAGAAGAAGAAGAAGAAGAAGATAAAATATACCCGAACATATCTTACATCAGCAACAATAATTATAGATAGATCATCGATTGATTAATGTCTTTGACATCTTCTGATTCCTAATATCCAATTTTGTCAGTCCATCCAATCTCCTGGTTGTAGATGTTCCTCCTTTATGTATAAACATATTCCCTGACTCCAGGAGGTTTTAGGTCTTCTCTGCCTCGTCTTCCCTCAGGTTTCCATTCCAAAACAGATGTTGGTATCCGATCCTCTTCCATTTGCTGGACATGTCCGTACCATTTTAATTGCTGAGTTTTAATATAATCAAAATAGTGTCTTCAATCTTCATTTTCTCCCTTATAACTGAGTTCCTAATTTTTTCTCTTCTTGAAATTCTTGCTGCCCTTCGTATAAAATCCATTTCCGTTGCCGAAATATACTTGTTTTTGTTGTTAATGGTCAAAGTTCTGTTTCATGCTTTTAACAATTGTATGATGTATATTAATTTTATTTTTATTACATATATTTTTATCCCACAATATTCCATTGAGGCAAGTAATTGCAAATTTTCCTTTATTATTTTTATTTCTTAGTTTGAACAATAATTATTGCGAACATATAACTCGTGAATCAAAGAACGTATATCACAGAGTCAGTCACAGATGAATAAGTCTCTAGACTTAACTATTCTTGGTAAGTATAACTAACTCACTGGAATTATGGAAGCCGGAGTTCATAACTCTGAACTAACTCACTGGCACCATCGAACCTGTAGTTCATAGCCGCACGGACATAAGCTCTCCATACATCTCTATCCTGAGCTAATGTTTTCCAATCATTTCCTCAAATCATAGTCAATGTTATTCTCCCACCTCATTCTTGGTCTATCAACTGGGCGTTTTCCCTCTGGTTTTCCTACAAGAAGCTTCCATGCACGTCTTCCATTCCCCATTTGTGCCACATGTCCTGCCAATCGCAATCTTCTACGAAACTTAACTGTTATTATATCTGGCTTCCTATAAAGACCATGTAGTTCACTGTTATGTAGTTTTTTCCATTCATTTGTATGTTCATCTCTCTTTGGTCCAAACATTTTCCTAAGAACTTTATTCTCAAATACTCATAATCTCCTTTCCTCCCTTAAAGTAAGCCGGAGGTTCATGGCCGCGCGAATATAAGCATTCTATACATTTCTATCATACGCTAATATTTTCCAATCATTCCCTGTATGATTCGTCACCCTCGAATCTTGGATGATATTAATTTATGATCTCATTATTCGCCTACCTGCTGGGCGCTTCCCCTATAGCTTTCCTATAAAAAAATTGCATGCTCCTCTTTCATTTCCCATTCGTCCCACATACCCCGCCCATAGCAGTCTCTAGACTTACCTGTTCTAATTGCATCCGGTTTCCCATAAAAATCATGTATCCCACTATTATTCTATTTATCTGTTCGTTCGTCTCTTTTTTTTTCCCCAATTGTTTTTCTAATAACTTTATTCTTAAACACTTGCAATCATTTTCCTGTCTTAAAATTAGAGACCATGTTTCGTATCCACATAATATAACTGGAAAAATAACCGTTGTATATATTTTTAGTTGGCAGACGAGGTTCGGAGAAAACTCCAAAAGATTGGGATGGGTAGGGACTGAAAATCGCAAGAATATGTGGAGAAAAATAAGAAGGAGGTACTTAGATATAAACCGACAAAATATTTTGGCCGAATGTGCGGGAAAACGATCACTGTTTTTACAAAGAGATCTAAAACAAGTTTGGGGAAAATAATCTTATATACTTAATCTAGGATTTAAAGAGAGATCAGGGCTTGCTTGGTTCAGGTTAGGGGCATGAAAATTTTTAAAAATTAGCGACGATCACGAAAAATTGCAATTATTGATAATTGCGAGTTAGATATATTCCAACTTAAATTCTACCCCCCTTAAAGATAAAACTTTTATAGAATCTTATGGCCAACCGGACCCTTTATAAATATTATAATAATTACACATACATTATAGGAACATATGTCCAATGTGCGGGAGCTTTGAAGACGAGGTACATATATTAGGAAAATGTAACTATCTGGAATATTGGAGACGTCAGTTATTACCAGAAAGATTTCTAAATTCAAATCGTGAAAGATTGGCAAGCTACGAGTATTGGTAAGCCCGGAAAATTGGATAAACTTGGGTAGATTTCTGGACATAACGCGGAAAATAAGAACATCAATCATTCAGGAATAAATAAATATGTTAACAAATTGCAATACCGTTAGTTCTTAATAATTCTAATTAACTAAGTTAATGTATAATGTAATTGTATCGTTATCTAATTGTAATATTATTGTTTTCTTTTTTGTTTTAAGTATATTATTACCAAACATTAACTTATTGTAACGGACTGTTAACAGCACGTACGGCTTACTGCCCGTGTGACCCATATTTGTAAATAACATTGTATGTATCTTACTTTTAGTCTAATCAAGTCCTTATGTACTATTTTTAGTTTGATTTTTTTAGAGAAATTGCAAAAACAAAAGTCTCTGTAATGAATAATAGCATGCGTTTCCAGAGTTGAATCTATTTTAGATTTACATCTGAACTTTATTCCTGTTTGTAATTATTTTTTCCTAGGTATTTGAATTCAGCTACTTCTTCAAACATTCCCTCATTTGTTATTAACTGTTCATTTATATTATAAAATGCATTTCTACGTGTAATCATATTTATTAACATTGATTTTTACTTTCAGCCCCAGTTTCTTAGCGTTATTTAATAGAATGTGTGTGTTGGATCTTCGTATTATTAAATATTAGATTAGTACGGTAACAAAAATATAAAACAGTTAAATGAAGTATGTTGTGGTGTTAAATTATTTTTAGGTATTTTAAAACGATATGATGTTACGGTACGCTCATCACTATCATAATGTAAGAGACCAAACCAAAATATTGAAATTGAAAGTGATTTGATATGTTTTGGCACGTAGTATAGATCCTTGTGGCACTTATTTGTAGTACAAAGTAGGCCGGGGGGGCAACCGGCCTCCTGGACTGATTCTAAACTCGTCCGCTTTTTATGTAGATATTAATTACGTAGCAACCTCACACGGTCGCCAACCTTTCCGTTCCCATGGCCACGCCATCGCGCCGCGGGTTACGTTACTGGGTTCAAAACCTTCTGCTTAATGTAATAACACATAATCGCAGAACCATCTTTTTTTTATTCTGCGACGCTTTAACGCCTTATGTTATATCGCATCTAGGATCCTAATATTTATAGCAGATATAAAACAGAGTGATTTCCTTTGATAAAGTTCTTAGATTTTTTTAAAGCAAAGAGAAAAGAAGAGACAGGTGAATGGAGAAGACTTCATAACAGTGAGCTACATGATCTTTATAGGAAAGCAGATGTAATAAGAGTTAAGTCACGTAGACTGCGATGAGCAGGACATGTGGCATAATGAGGAATGAAAGAGAGGCATGGAAGCTTATTCTACGAAAAACAGAGGAAAAGCGTCCCATAATGCAGGCCAAGAATGAGGTGAGGGAAAAATATTAACCATATTTGCGGGAAGTGAATTATACAGGGAATGATTGGAAAATATTAGCTCAGAATAGGGATATATGGAGAGCTTATGTCCACACAGCCATGAACCTACGGGTTGGATAGTGCCAGTGAGTTGGTTATAACGTAAACAAATTCTTGGTATAGCTTTTTTTCAGAAAGGTAATAAAGCTAGGTCCCGTGAATTATATTATTAAATGTAGATTTAATACATATTATATTAATAGTGTAATCATGCTAAAAATTTGTTTTCCTATATTTACAGCACGCAAAATAATTTCAAACCTGAAATAAGAAGCCTCCAAGTTAAATTTATTGGCCGTTTTATACCCAGATTCTAATTACCATGCTAATATTGATTAATTGATTGATCACCGTTCGTCCCGCTCGGGACATGGGGCTCCCCTAGTGGGAAGATTCTTAACCATGAAGGCTTACGGTTCTTCTTCTTCTTCTTCTTCCTTTCATGTGATAGACCTAGTGGTCTGTTACGGTCTCAATCCAACGCTTGAAGGGTCTGCCCAAAGATCTCTTGCCTGGTGGCTGGCAATTTAAGATCTGACGTGGTATTCTTGTTCTGCTCATTCTGATATACTGCCATGTGGTTGTAGTCTCCATTCTTTAATAATTGAGTTCATGTATATTATGAAGAGCATTGGTGAAAGACCACATCCTTGTCTAACTCCTTGATTGCGGTTTTTTCTTGTATGTATACGGTGAGAGATAAATTGTACCCTTACTTTGGATATTTCAAAGATTAACGTAACTGGCAACAAATTGTGCATACTAACCGCACTTATCTAGAGTAATTTCAATAACTGAACCAAGATAATGACTTTAGTATAATTGGTTAAGGTAGCACGTTGCAAAATGGGACGGTCGCGAGTTCGAGTCACGATGGTTCAACACTTCTAAATTGCCTAAACATTTTGATGGCATCTGGGCTTCGGGTCGACTCTACCTCTGTTAGTATCAGATATATATTCTGGAATAAGTTAAACTGACAAACCGGCAGGCATATCGTGCCGATTGTCTAAAAAATATATGAAAGCCTTAACCTCCTCTTACCCCAAGGGCCGTAGTGGAATAACTTCTACATTTTCTGAACAAATGGAAATAGTAGATGCGTAGATCATCGCCATCACTAACATGTACGTTTATAGTAAATTTATAACTAATGCAAATTAACGTTGTTTAAGATTAAAACAACAGTCAACAGTGAGCAGTAGAAAAAGTGGTTAATGATAAAGACAAGTGTCGGTAAAGTTTAACAATTTGTTAAAATTGATACAATTTTTAGTTAATTATTGCACATCCTGTTGGTAATTTACGGCATATTTCTGAAACAATGAAAAGATGAGTTATCTTTTTTTTTTAGTTAACTTCATTTCAGCATGAAGGTAATAATTTACACATACATGAGTTTTACAAGTATATAAACAGCGCTTAATTAGCAACTTAACAACCATACATGTCAACCGAGAAAGTACTTCAACCTTCATCCTATATCATTTGTGTACAACCTTTATTAAAATGTATTAACGTATTCTGATAGGATTACGCAAGTTCTAGTCCAGTTTTGGGCTAACTCTCGAATCTAGTGGTGTTTCAAGCTCAGACAATGAAAATAAAAATAAAACTAGTTTAATGTTTATAATATTCATTTATATGAAGAATTCTTCTTCTTCTTCTTCTTCTTCTTCTTCTTCTTCATAGTTTAACTTCTCACCTCCCAGGCATTTTTACGTGCCCCAAGCAGCCCTGTCCTATAGTGGCACGAGGATTGTAAACTTAGAATCACACACATGTTTTTCACCCCAGAAGGACATGGAAGGCTGCGGAATAAGAGATCAGCTGAATGCAGGGCCTCCACTGAGACAATATAACATGAAGACGAAATATACCATTCACACACATTCATTATAAACGTGCCGAAAATAATAATGATGATTGTAACGAGCAGACGATGAGGAAAACCCCCGAAAAAAAAAATTCACTGGAAACTTTTCTCGACCGAGGATCGAACCCAGGACCATTGCGTTCGAGGCAACGTTACTTCAACAGACACAGACAAGTTATCTTCATAAAATATTTTTTTCTTTCAATTTTCTTTTAAACCGCCGTATATAATTAAAATATTTTTATTACCAATGTTGCAATTTTGTATTGAGATTTAAAGTGTTCCCAACTTAATGTAGTGTAATTAAATACGTATAATTACAACAAATAACAGATTTTAATTATTTGTGTTGTAATTTTACTATCGACACAAAAACTGAAAGAGACATACATTTGAAACAGTCGAAATTTCAAATGATATGCGGAACTATACATAAAACATTAAAGAACAAAACAAGAAGAGATACTAGATTGAAGTTTTATAAAACATTGGCAGTTCCTGCATTACTTTATGGGAGTCAAACTTGGATAATGACCAAAAAATTACATATTACAAAGCAGAAATGAACTTCCTTAGAAGACTAAAGGATGCACAAGATTGGATCGGATGAAGAATGAAGATATAAGTACAGAGTTAAATATATATCCACTGAATGATAAAATCAAGGAATATATAGATAAATGCTTTAGATACGTAGAAAGAATGAATGTAACAAGATTACCAGAAGTAGCATTCAACTACAAGCCAAGAGGTTCAAGGAGTGTAGGAAGGCCAGTGAAAAAGATGGACAGAACAACTGTGAGGCGGAACAGGCAATTTTTCTAGCCCGTGAAGTGAAGAACATAAAAAAATACGCGGTTTTGTTTGTAATTGTAGCATTTGTGATATTTTATTTAACATTGCTTCTTAACATCTTAGACATTTATCTAACTCTCTCACTTACTAACTCTTAACTGCCTCGTCCATCTTGTTCGGAAGTTCTTGTAATTTTTCTTTGTAATCTGAAACTTTTCACGCGATAAGAAAAAATATATTTGTAAGTAAACACAAAGATTGTGAGGTCATTTTGATTGGATACTTACATTTTATTTTACTCAAGTGTTAACACCTAATCTTTGTAACTCATCTACAGTAATCACGGTCTAATGGACATGCTACATGTCTAACACATCAGTAACACATTAGTTCGTAATATATCCAAGAGTTCCTCATATCAAAACACCCGGCCAACATCCCTTAATAACTGTAGAGTTCTGATCCAGTCTGCCTAGGCCTAATACAGGGCGATTATAAAGTATTTCCGTGGTTGGGATCTATAGAACAGGAATCATGAGAGATGTGTCGGAAAAAATAGAATCAGAGTATAAAGTATCTCTCAGTTTCATACGTAATTGGCGCCATAGAATAAATTGTAATTTTTTCCCCTGGAGGATAGCCATAACAATTGATTAAACATGTCATTCAGATGTTTAGGCATGTAGGGGAGTAGACATACTACAGGGTTAATGTTGCCGCGACACCAAATGTGTACATATGGAACACCTGTAAGGTAGTGCGAAGCTTTGATAGTCCACTCCAATCTCTGATATAGTCCGCTATGTCTGTCATGGTTGATGTTCTATAGCCTCCTGAAACACTGGAAATCCCCCTGTGTTATATATATATATATATATGATATGAAAAGAAAAATGAATGCTTGAGTCGGGATTCGAACTCGAGTCTAAGCATTCATTTTTCTTTTCATATCATATTTGCCTTCATTGCCAAATGTCAAAAATATATTTATAATATCTATATATATTATATATATATATATATATATATATATATAGTCTTCAAGAATTACATCTGTTGCTCTGTTCCCACTCAAAATTACTTACATTATCTCTTAAAAGGTGGACCTATATTTCTTGTTCTCCTCGAATTATATATAAAACAGTTCTTACCATCCTAGTGTTTGGCATTCGTAGAACATGGTCCCTCCAATTTATTCTGTATTTTTTCTATTAATGTTGTGATTGGTTCTATGTTCATTTCTTCCTGATATCAGTAGGCCTACTTCTTTTGTGGTCTATTAATGCATTCCCAGTTACAATATAGATATATTTCATTTCTGAAACTTCGTTTTGTTTTAATTGATCAGAGGTAGGTGTCCAACTTTCACATCCTACTCTATATAATTTTAGTTGTTATCTTATATTATAAATATATATATATATATATATATATATATATAAGCTATTAAGTAACACATTTTCAGTGTGGGCTACACCAACTCTGCCGCCCTTTTGTTACAAAACAAAAACATAGGCATACAGTATGAGTGGAGTAGAGTGTATCTTGCAGTATGTGAGAAATGGGTGATAGTGAAGGATGATAGAAAATGGCGTCGTCGTGGCATGGAGATCGGGGATTTGTGAGGCACACCAGACCTTACACCGTGATTTCCATGCGAAATTTGCGAGTTGCGAGACTTAATGAAGAGATGGACTCCCGGGACATGACGGACATTCAAAATATCTCTTCTCTCTCTCTTTCTCCCTCTCTTTTTTTTCTGGATCAGAGTGTAACACGGTGTTACCACTTTGTTGAGCATAACCGTAAAATAATGTATAGCTCTCTGTAGTTGGCTGGGCTTTTTGTTTTGCTCCAATCCCTAATTCCCACTTCGGAGACCCGTGACGGTCATTGCGGTTTAGTTTCAGATTCATCTGCACGCTGGGACAAAAACAAATACGAGTTATATATAGTACGCTCAGGTGTTTATCGTTCCTTCTTTTAACAGAAACTTAAATTGTTGCATTATACAGGGTAAGAGTAAAACAGTAGTTCACAGATGAGGGATGCCCCCAATCTGATAATTTTAAATAATGCTTACGAAGTGGCTTATATTCTAGTGTGGGGCACGCCGTAGCGTAGTGGTTAAGGCACTGAGCTACAAGCCGGAGGGTCGAGGGTTCAAGTCCCGTTGGGGTCAGGATTTTTAAACTGACCCAAACCCTCTGGCGGCACTATGGCCCTGGGGTCGACTCAGCCTCTAACGGAAATGAGTACCAGACGCTTGTTCTGGGGTAAAGGCGGCCGTCACGCAGGGCTGACAACCCGGCTGACATAAAGTGCCGATTGCCTAGAAAACGTGGGAGCCCTAACCTCCTACTACCCCAAGGGCCTCCGGGCCTGTTGTGGGATCACTTTACTTTTACTTTATATTCTAGTGTAAGAAGGTTTGCATCTACCAATTCACGGGTCCTAACGAATCCGGAGGTTTATGGCCACGTGGACATAAGCCCCCCATACATCCCTATCACGAACTAATATTTTCCAATCAACTCTGTGTATTTCTCCTTCCTCAAATCATGTTTAATGCTGTTCTCCGATCTCATTCTTGGTCAACCTACGGGTATGTTTCCTCTGGTTCTCTTACAAGTTTCCTGTGCCCTACGTATGTATAGGCTATATTTTATATATACATGCATGAGAGCATTTAGTGCGTAGTGTAATAATAGTAATTATTATTATTATTATTATTATTATTATTATTATTATTATTATTATCATCATCATTAATATTATTAGATAATGATATTCAAGAAAATTACATTAAAAACAGAATAAATAAAGATAGAGCAGAGATGCACAAGGAAATTAAATATAGGCTCAATTCTGGAAATGCGTGTCATTATGCATTATAGAGACTCTTGACTTCCCAACTGCTGTAAAAAAAGAACGTTAAGCTGAAAATATATAAAACTATTATTCTACCAGTTATCTTTCGGTATATGGATATCAAACGTCGACTCTTAGTTTAAGGGAGGAAAGGAGATTACGAGTATTTGAGGATAAAGTACTTACGAAAAATTTTCGACCGAAGAGAGATTAACAGACAAGTGAACGGAGAAGACTGCATAACAATGAATTACATGGTCTTTATAGGAAACCAGATATAATGAGAACAGTTAAGTCTCGTCTCGTAAATAGCAATGGGCAGGACATGTGGCACGAATGGGGAATGAAAGACGTGCATAGAAGCTTCTTGTAGGAAAACCAGAAGGAAATCGCCCAGTTGGTGGACCAAGAATGAGGTGGGAGAATAACATTAAACATGATTTGAGGGAAGTAGATCATACAAGGGATGATTGGAAAACGTTCAGGATATAGGTATATGGAGAGCTTATATTCGCGCGGCCATGAACCTACGGGTTCCATAGTGCCAGTGAGTTAGTTAGAGCATAACAGCATTGTTAAAGGGTTCCTATGGAACAGACATATAACCATGAAAAATAAATTACCAATATTTAATTCAATAGTGAGAAGTACGGTACTGGAGCTGAAACATGGAAATTCAACAAAAACTTATGTCGATGGAATTGTTCAAAACTGGAAAAATAAATAAATAAATGAAGTCAAACGATAAAAAAGTGAATTATTCAATAGTAGATTATATAAGATATAATCAGTTAAATTGGTATGTGGGCATGTATAACGAGTACAAGAAAAAGGTTGGGAAAAAAAAAAAACATTGGAATGGTGTTCACCCTTAAGACGAAAAAAATAAAGAAATGAGGTTCTCAAAACAGAAACACATGGATGTAAGAAATAAGAACTGGAATGATAACAAGAAAAGTGGAGGACATGGAGTGGATGGATAGGGACGAGTGGAGAAGGAAAATAATACAACTTTAGGCACAGAAAGATGTGTAAACATTGGAGATATGTACATAAAAATATTATTAGGTTATTATTATTATTATTATTATTATTATTATTATTATTTTTATTAAACTTCCTGGAGTCAAGGAATATAATTATGCGTGAAGGAGAAACATCTACAACCAGGAGATTGGATGGACCGACAAGATTGGCTATTAGGAATCGGACGATGTCAAAGACATTAATCAACCGATGATCTATCTATATTATTATTATTATTATTATTATTATTATTATTATTATTATTATTATTATTATTATTATTAAACTTCCTGGAGTCAAGGAATATAATTATGCGTGAAGGAGAAACATCTACAACCAGGAGATTGGATGGACCGACAAGATTGGCTATTAGGAATCGGACGATGTCAAAGACATTAATCAACCGATGATCTATCTATATTATTATTATTATTATTATTATTATTATTATTATTATTATTATTATTATTATTATTATTATTATTATTATTATTATTATTATTATTATTATTATTTTTATTAAACTTCCTGGAGTCAAGGAATATAATTATGCGTGAAGGAGAAACATCTACAACCAGGAGATTGGATGGACCGACAAGATTGGCTATTAGGAATCGGACGATGTCAAAGACATTAATCAACCGATGATCTATCTATATTATTATTATTATTATTATTATTATTATTATTATTATTATCATCATCATCATCATCATCATTACCATCATCATTACCTCACCAAACATCTTGATTTTAGTGCAAAATCTGCTACTGTTTTATTTTTTTATTTTTTTATTTTTATGTTTCTTTTAGTATGTTCTTCCTATTATTTGGCAGCGTTTTTTCCCCCCTATTTCCGTGTTCTTTGAGAAGACATATATTCATAAACATGCCTTTTCTATAATTTTGTCATATAAACATGTTTTATATTTATAATAATTATTATTTGCCACACATCACTGTCTAGCATTAATTGAAAAATAGATTATTATTATTATAGTATGGAAGCTCTCATTTTGTGTTGCTTTGTATCTCATAGAGAAAATGTATTAATGCGCCCACATTTAAAGTGCGTTGCCCTCAAGTACAAGTTTGTTTACTCGATCCGTCTGGTAATAACAAATATCAAGGTGAACTACTGTGCCTCTACTCCGGGAGAAAATGCAAAAAGAATCGATATAGAGAAGTCTGTCCTAGTTTGCAGGTGAGACAAAAGTTAGTGAAGGAAATTTGTTGAAGATTGCGCGGATGCGGATTGTAAGTAATTAGATTACACGCTAGAATTGTGGATGTTGTTTTATCAACTGAATAATAAATACGGAGAGCTTTTAAAGGAGGGAAAATTGTCCATTTAACATCGACGTCGTCTTCGCAACAGTTGGTCTGCTTTACAAGAAACATAACCGGTTTACCAGATCGTGTCCGGTCGCCGTTGACCCGACTGAGATTTCCCGTTGCGTAACACTCATTATTTTCTTCTCTTTCTGAAACAAACTGAAAATTTTAATTCTGATCTGATTATTTTATTACCAGTACGACTAAGTTCACATTCTGTATCTAGCTTCATTCAACTTCACCTCCATTTTGAAAATTATTGTTTCGATCATCATATTTGTTATTACATAAGATGTCTTTATTTATTACTGTTGTATTCAACGTTTACAAATAATGGAAACTGTCATTACATTTTCTATTATTATTATTATTATTATTATTATTATTATTATTATTATTATCATCATCATCAATTATGGTTAAAATTCTTATTTTTTTAGTGGCACAAGAGCATAATAACATAAACAATTATATGTATGATATTGTATATTAACTATATTGCGTCACTAATTTCAAAAATTAAATTAAAAACTAGAAATTGCAACTTTTATAGCTGAAGAGGAACAATTTATTATTTTATTCGCTTAAATATAAATTTAAGCGAATAAAATAATAAATTACTTGGAGTAACAAATTTAAATGAAGATATACAAAGATACCAACAAGAATGGAAAAATCATTTGAGAAGAATGGCAAGAAAATTGGCATTCCAATATACCCCAACTGGACATAGGGACCAAGGAAGAGCAAAACATCGGTGGAAAGATCAAGACCATCTTCGCTAGGTTTACCGTACAGGCCACACGGCCTAAAACGAATTTGTTCATGATGATGAAGATGAAATATAAATTTAAATTATATTTAATATGTGTGATCTTGTTTTTTATCTGAAAAATCAAAATATAAAAATGTGAAAGAATTGGTACATCGCTG
This sequence comes from Diploptera punctata, assembly GCA_030220185.1. Lineage (NCBI taxonomy): Eukaryota > Metazoa > Arthropoda > Insecta > Blattodea > Blaberidae > Diploptera > Diploptera punctata. Next base: position 1,053,217 of record JASPKZ010008378.1, read on the forward strand.
TTTCGTAAAGTGTTGTAACAGTGTGAATAGCAGTGCCTCCAACATATCACTTGAAGCATTCTTGTTATTTATTAGCTCTAATGTTCCATTACTAGGAAACAAACTAAACTCATATATGGAATAACTATTTATTTTTTACATGTTTACTTTCCGCAGGGTAAAAATAGAATACAGTAACTACTCTCTTTTATTACATTCACGCTGACAGTAACTTTCCCAAGTTACATACACGGAACCTGCGAGTTACGTTATCAGAGGATCCAATTAATGATTGTTTTTTTTAATTCCTATCTCTTCCTAAGACATCCCATTCGAAAGTGGAATAACATGCCATTTATTAAAAGAGCTCACTTTTTTTTTCCAGCATGCGTTGCAACAATAAACATTCTATATTCTGAACACTTCAACTAACAAAAAACGCTACAATTGGATACAGCCATCTTCCGTATCGCAAAAAAGTATGTAACAACATACAGTACTTCTCACCAAATACGACGTAAGAAATTTAGGTAGCCGTCAATGAGTGTCGATTCTAGGTTTAAAAATATCTAATGGCTGGGATGTCCGAGATGGTGTTCATATGTCATTCTTACAGTGGCTGGTTGATCGTCTTCCTCTATAATTAAACTAAAGTAAACTACATGGCGCAACTGGCCTATAAGGGTCTTGGCCTACTAGCCGGCTATTGGCCTCACATCTACATATGTTAATCACAGAGGTATATGATCGTCCAGCCAATGAAGAGGTGACATGTGGTCAGCATGTCGGGTCCTCAGCCGTTATAGCTGATTTTCTCAACTTGGAGCTGCTATTTATTGTAGCTACCAAAATTCCTCACGATGCTAGGTGGACACTGGTCCTCGAAATTACATGAGAAATTTCTTCCTACACAGTATTGAGACTCGAACCAGCACCAACTTAGCTCTGAGTCAAGTCATCCTGCCTTAACCACTCGGCTACGGCGCGAGAGAAAAATAAATATTCTATATTCTGAATTCATCAACTAACAAAAAAAACGATACAGCCATCTTCCGTATCGCAAAAAAATGTGAAAAAAAACATGCTTATCACCACAGATGATGTAAGGAATTTAGGTAGCTGACAATATGTGTCTACTCCAGGTTAAAAAAAATCTAACGGCTGGAGTATCCAAGGTGCTGATCATATGTCACCTCTACAGTGGCTGGTTGATAGTCTGCCTCTGTAATTAACACATGTAAATGTGAAGTCGGTCGTCTGCTTGCAGGCTGTGATGCCACATGTCTGTGGCGAACCGAGCTGGCGTACTCTCGTAACTTAACTTTTAAAACTTGAATGTATACATTACATTATACACATTTTGGTATTCATCCTCATCACGCATATTTTATATGTGTTGCCCGTTTTCTCTTACGCATGTTTCACACTTCAATTAATTGTGAGTCGTAAGCAGAAGTTTTTCTTTTTCTGTAATGGGCCTAAGAACTCTTTATATATTTTATTCTTCTTAGTTTCTGTAGTTACTGCAATATAGATGTTTCTATTCTTAAATATTCTGTCTAGTTCCTTCATGGATGCTACGGTCATTCCAGGTTACATATCTTAGAATATTTTCCTTGTGCCGTTTTATCGAATGGATGGTCACAGAATACCCAAGCAGATGTTAAGCTATCAACATGTAGGAAGAAGAAGAATAGGACATCCACTTAAAAGACTTGTGGGTGGTGTTTATATTGAGGGCGAAACAGGTCGACAAATGGCCTAAATTCTTGAATAGACTACGATGATCATGATGATGGTATTGATTTAACTTACACGGATTAATTCTATAAAATGTATCTTTAAACATTCCCTAAAAATAAAAATTACAAGATGTGATATCTGGTGACCTAGCGGGCCATAAATTTCAGCTTATTTAAGCCTGAATTTTGCCTAATTGTTGCACTCGGTTTCTTGTTCTATATGTGCGGTGTATATTGTATATGTGAATATGTCCCCTTAAAGAACATGTGTTTACCATTAATTCACGACGATTGTCAGACAGGAAAGTAGCTACGTTGATGCAGATAACAGATCACCGAATCAGAATGTCCTTCAAAGCGAAAGAATGGTAAACTGTATTGACGATATTTGCGTGGCTTTCTTCTTGATGGGCGAGCGGGAGATTTTGGTGACCATATGAATCAGACGCACTTATATATTGTTACTCGTAGTTATTTTTCAAAAGCTGTAATTAAATTACTATTTAATTTATAGTGAGAAATCTGTTATTACTGCAATCACAGTTTATACGTAGTAATATATTAAAATTGAAATACATGAATACAGGAGAAGCTGAAACTATCGAACTAGGAGAAATAATAGAAGTGTTTAGTATCGTCCATTAACAGGTATGATTTACCTCAGAATTTGAAGTCATACCGAGTACCAACTCACAGGGGCATTGATAGTAAGTTATATTGCATACTAGAATACAGATAAACTTATGATATTCTATAGGGACTATCGGCAAATGGGTCCAGAGGAGGTGATTGTCGTTTCTGTTGGACGGATCCGCTAGAAGCTGCTATTAAAATATAATATTCATATTTTTTACTAATCTTGAAGGCAGGAAACAGTTGAGATACGACAAAAATAGAGAAAGAGAAAGATTTGCTGCGGCGGATCCCGTTCATGGAATTACATGAGCTGACGCCGGACACGCTTGCTGCATAATGCCGTAGAGAATGTCATAGACCACTCAGTATAACCTTGCAGTATAAAACTCACCCTTTGGATTATGGAACCCGGAGATTCAAAGTTAGGCTCGACATAGTTAATTTTGTTTTCATGTTTTTTGTTTTTTTTTTTTGAGACTAGGAATTGATTTTCATTCCATACATTAAAAAATTCGGCCCGTTATTTTACTCCCTTCCGAAGGAAATCATACTTTGGATTTATATATTACGAAACTCCGTTGATATTTACCGGATTTGAAGTAAAGACACTTGAAACTGAGCACCGCTGTGATCTAGGGTATGACTTTAGGCCTAATGCCTCGGATCTCTAGTTACCTTGATTATTTTTTCTCTAGGGATTTTCCCAAGTGAAGACAAATATCAGGAACCTTTAAAGCCCAAATAATTTTCATACAATATTTTATTATCGCATGTGTGTGTAAGTGTAGCATTTCCCAATGCTCTTGGGATAGCATTTTTTTCGGAACTAAACTTGTGGTTCGTTAACCAACAAAATCGGACCATTAGGAACAGGAGTTAACTTAAAGTTTTGTTAAATAGCCCTAGCGCAGCAATTTTCCATTTTTTTGCCACGAAACTCGCTATGTTTCATTGAAATAAAATGAGAAAGGTAGCTTATTCTAAAAAAAAAATCAGTGAAATCCGACATTTGCAATGGAGGTTTACTGAAAAAATTGAAATTTAAAAACCGCTCTAATGACCGCCATGTTTGTTTTCTCACAACTGAACTGAATATATATATATATATAAATTAACGAAAGAAATATAGATAAATTATACTTGATCAGGAATTCGCTTGGTTTATGCAGTTTCTGGTAGTCTGGGTCGGCGCGGCATTGGGAACGAAAAACATTTACAAAGGAAATACTGAACTAGGTAGAAAGAGAGAAATAATTTTGAATCTAAAGCCAAGGGCAAGGGATAAGAACACAATTAATTCATATCAAACGTAAGACCATAAACGTAACATGCAATTCAGAATTCTTTTAATCCGCTGCCAGCTATTTTTTTTTCAAAACAGCTTATGATTCATTGCTGAGTATTATGTAATAATTTATTGATACATATGGGAAATAAAGGCAATTAAAACCTTGAAGCCGGTAAGCAGAATGGAGAATTGGAATCTTCGCCTCTAATTCCCTTCCCAACATTCATCACGAGTGTATTCTGAAAGGGCATTACAATGTTACAAATTTTGTAATTCTGCTGCGAAGAGGAGAGAGAGAGAGAGAGAGAGAGAGAGAGAGAGAGAGAGAGAGAGAGAGAGCATGCAGGAGCTTGGAGATTAATCCATTTGTCAACATTTATCACTGTGTAATGACTATGTAGAACGTAAAATATAAGAAAAAACAATAATTCAACTAAATGTTAACATGTTTCAGTTGGTATCTACTGTAACACGCTTTCAACGCACCTTCCACGCTTTATACATAATGCAGATACCATTATACGTTAAGTTATATACAATACTTTTATACAGTATTATATTCGTGAATTTTTGTTATCGTTCTGATTGTTAAACAGTTAAGCATTACAAATATTAAAAGTAATTTAACGATTATAGGCGGAATTGTGAAACGAATTCATGAAACACTTCCAATTCTTGGAACGTATAAAATTGTATTTATATTATGTTGAAATTCCTTTAATATTCGAATATTATTACGTATTCAACTATTATTGATATAAAGAGACAATATGCTCAGAATAAAGTAAGTAGGGTAGATCTTGTAATATAAACTATGAATATTAGGTAGGGGTTTACCTGGGATGTGGCAGGTAGGGAGATGCCCTGGGCTCCACATGAAAGGGAGCGCAAAAAAAACTCACTTTCGTTTTAATAGGTAGTGTCTCATCTCGAGGGACTACGATGAGTTTCATTTTGTTGACGGGGTTGAGGGGGCACCACCAAACAAAATGTAAACACTCACCCCTGATCGAACCCGCATATAATAAAAAAAATGTTGCGTATTTTAGTATGGTCAGACAAAATAATAATTGTTATGATAGTTTCACGTGCTGTAGCCTTGGCTCAGAGGTATGGGACTTGCGCTGGTTTGAGGCTCCGTAGGGCAAGAGATTTTTTTTTTGGAGTTTTCGGCCAGTATGGGACCGGTGCACTCTCAACATCGAGAGGTATTTGGGGTAGCTATAGTAATTAGCTGCCCCTGGTTGAGAAAACCAGCTTTAACGGCTGGGTGATCCGACATGCTGACCACATTTGCCCCTACACTAGCTGGATGATGGTCTACTTCTTTGATTAACATGTGTGGACGTGAAGCCAGCAGCCGACTGGTAGGTTAAGGGACATGTGGACCTATTAGTGCCGTGGAGAAGATGTATGTTTCTTAATACGACAAAATATAATTTTCGAAGTACCTTTTGTACCAGGATACCATTATAGCACTTGTTCGAATATATGCTTATATTCGACTTTTTCATTTATTTTTTTAAAGAAACAAGACGATTACTTTACATGTAAATAAATGTAAGAAACGTCTTTTTGTTACTTTTTTCTTTTAACGTATTCAGAAGATTAAAAAAGTCCCGCGCCGTAGCCATGTGGTTAAAGCAGGAAGCCTTGGCGCAGAGCTACGGGACTTGCGCTGGTTCGAGTCTCCATGGGGGAAGAAATTTTCTCATGGTATTTCGGCTAATATGGGACCGGTGCCCACCCAGCATCGTGATGCATTTGGGTAGCTACAATAAGTAGCGGCTCCAGGTTGAGAAACCAGCTATAACGGCTGGGGGACTCGACATGCTGACCACATGTCACCCCTACACTGGATGATTATCATCTACCTCTGCCATTGACACATGTGGATGTGAAGCCAGCAGCCGGCTGGTAGGCTAAGGGCCTTGTAGGCCTGTCGCGCCAGGAGTTGTTTTAGAAGATTTAAAAAAATTAACTATTATTTTAAGTACATACGAGTATTTTTAATTTTCTTATGCTGTGTTGGATCCAGAAAGTGATTTGCATGGTAAAGAATTTGCAATAATAGCCGACTGATATATTGTTAAATCAATAGCTATTCACATCTGCGGTGAATCTCTCGGTATGAGCAATGACGGTCTCTAGGGTCGTGATGGTTTTGTGATTTCAGCCGATGATAGGTAAGGAACAATAGCAGGGAATTACTGATAAATCTATCTTTTAGGCGACGTAATGAAAGGATTTATTATTTTTTATCTCGGTAGTTATGTATACACTGGCACTAATAACTTGGCTAGGAAAACTGACAAATCACGACTTATCAACTTTAATGATGCGAATCTTTGCAATTCGGTTTATCTGAGTCGACGTTAAGGAGAAATTAAAATTCCAAGTTCCTCTCAGATATTCGCGATACTCCACTGAGTTGGAGCGCTGGCCCCACACTTGGTTTGACTACAGCTTACATGACATTTTATATTCAATCTTTTAAGAAAGTCGTGAATTTGACTTTAGATTTTCCACCCCCATTACACTTTTAATACAAAATTTCCATTGGATAAAATAAATATTTTTGACACACCTCTATACATGTGCAAAACGATATAAATTAAGGTCGTGACTTTTACATCTTTGAACAACCTTCATCCAGGTTCTACTGGGCCGATGATATTGACATAGCTACCCGTTATGTTTTTTGGGGATACATTTTTTTCTATTGTTAAAATTTCTTAAAATTAATAAGCCTTTCTTTTCATCTCCCCCTAACAATATCGATGTTTTCTTTCACTGAATTTTAATCTTGGAGGTCGCATCAATCTCTGGATCGTAATATAACTGTCTTCAAACACGTAACACAATACCAGATAATAGTTATTCATAATCTTCACAAAACATCCTCAAATCTTAAAAACGCCGTTTTGACGGTAGCTGGCTTTTTGTTTACTAGAATTTTTTTTTTTTAATATTTTTACAAGCAGAAAAATATAAACTTTTGGGACAATAACAGTAGCCTTCCATTATAACTGGTACACAACACACTCAGAGTTTGCATTGTGGAAATTGTATTCTTTATCACCATTCACCCAACCAGTGTATGTTCTTTATTTTTCGAATTTTACTTGCGAAGCCATCAAACGGGTTTCTTAATTTCATTATGCATTACAAAGGCTTTAGTGGAGAATAATATTGTCCATGATTTGATGGAAGTAGATTATATAGGTAATAATTGGTAAACATTACTTCAGGATAGGGATGTGTGGAGAGCTTATGCCCGCATTACCATGAAGCTAAGGGATAGATAGTGTCAGTGAGTGAGTTAGTTATTATGAAGTATTTAAAAGTAGACCAAAATTATGCAATGGCTAATCAAATTACAAGAAAAAATCAACGAGGAAAAAATTCAGGGTATCTGGTTGTATGACAAATTGATATAATTTTTTTCTCAACCTAGGTAAAAATATAATTTTTTAGTGCTCTCACATTTTACAAATTCGTTATTATTGCAATATAATTTCATTAATTATTCATTGAAAATTTAAAATGCACATGAATACACGCAACAATAGAGATGCAGCCTTCTCGTATACACAAAATGATCAGATGCGAAAATAAAATGTCCTGTAATATCTCTATTGAAATAATAATTAATCGTACAATAATAATTGTTTAATACGATTGATCTTTTTCGAATGCAATGGATATTTTATTTTCTATTATTTATTTTAATAATTAAAAATGGTAATATCATTTAGTTTGTAAAAGAAGAATGTACGTTTTACAAGTTGAACTGGTAGGTATATTTTAATAATAATTCACATGAAGATATGAATATTTTAGTATTCGCTCAATATTTTCTTGCATTACGTATGTATAAATACGGTAAAACTAACTTCCAACGTATTCCACAAGGAAATTGCAATGTCTGAGCCTGTAAATGCAAATGTTGGAAAATGTTTGTTCTTCACGTATCACTAATGATTTCTCTTCTTTTTCTTATTTTCCTTCCCCACTCGTATTCTACATTACTTTCATAAGACGTATCCAAACGATATTCATACGTAACAAGAACATTAAAAGTATAGAACCCAATAACATAATGTAATATAATTCTTTGCCGGCCGCGGAGTTTTGTGCTTATGTTCATTGCCTCCAGTCCTGAGGGTCGCGGATTCAAACTCTGCCGGGATCAATGGATTTTTAGGATGGAAGAGTCCAAGGGACAAGTCCTCCAGGAGGGACTCTAAGCCGTGGGTGCCGAGTCTGAAGATTTTCAGGCTCGTGAAAGAACTTCAACTGTGAATAAAGAGGCATCTTGCAGAATTTAACCGGCCGTCATATATCCGAGTAATATCCTAGTTTCCTACTCGATATCGCCTCGAAGCGATGTATTAACCACATGTGCCCCCTTGACATATGTAGAGAAATAAGCGTAACTAAATTTGTCTGGTTAAGAAACTTCCTACTAGGGAAGCACCCATGTCCCCGCAGTGGAATGGACGGGAATAGGAGAACATAAATTCATTACAACAATTGGACAGTGTTATGCATCAACCGGCAAAGCGCCATTAAAAAATGAAATTTCGATGCCATCTGTTGCACTGGCTCATGAAATAAGTGTACACACAATTTTAGCGCCAAATTTTTAAATATAGTTTTATTAACTTATATAAATATAAACATCAGTCCTATCAGAGATTCTATGTTTTGCAACAAACGGCTATGAAACCAGATCTGCATAAATGCTAATCTAAATGTTGCATCATGCAGCTAAGCGCCACACGTTCTCGCTCTTAACTTGTTGATGCATAAGGAAAATAACTTGCAATATCCAATATTGTTAGTTACAATAAACAGTGAAGATTAACATATACTTTAAACACATATTTTCTCGAAACTTAGATAATTTCGCACAGCCGGTTAATGCATCACGCCGTCCAATTGAATAATAAATTATTTAAAGACATCAATCAAATGTTAATTCAACAAAACTAGGTAATATGTGGACGAACTTACATCAGTTTTTCTTCTCAAAATTAGACAAACGATAATTAATTTCGATGTTCCAGTACAAATATTTTTGTCAGGAAAATATCTGAAAATCGAATAAGAAGTTGCGATAAAAACAACCTACAAACCGCCATATTAATAATACGTAACTTTAGAAGATATGGGTATAACTTACGGAAATAAACTAAAAAAAAAAAATCAGTTAGCTAAAATAGCTCACTCTAACATTAAATTACACCCGAGCCGCCTATTCTCCGGCTCTGAAGTTTAGGTTGTACGAGGGGTAAAGGGAGAATTCGCTCTCTACTGCCAATAAGAAAATGGTTGTAGTGGGAGTAAACGTTTGCCACAACCAATCACTGCTCTTGACGCAGCTATAGCGCACTAGTAAGGTTTGAAATTGCTGAGATGTCTGCTAACCGCATACATAATGCGGCCACTCGCACTGAATATCCACATCGGCAACACTGTCGTGAAAACGTCAAGGCCGGAGAATCAGTGGCTGCAGAGTCAATTATGTGTGGCATATGTTATTGTTCAATATTATTCCAAGATTGTTTTTAACTTTTACTTTGGTCCTTTTTCTTATAACTTTTTTCCCCTTTATTTATATCATCATCATCATCATCACTCCAGGGATTAGGCAATTGCCCGTTCCGACTTCATAATGCATCAGCCCAATGTCTTCTAGGTCTTCCAACATCACGTCTTCCTCTTGCTTGATAATTTCTTGCTAACAATGGATATCTCTCCTTACTCATTCCATCCATGTGATCAATCCATTTCTGTCTGTAATTCGTGACTTTATCCAATAAAGGCTGTACTTTCAATTCTTCTCTTATATCCTCATTTCTTATTTTATCAAGTCTTGTACATCCATTTACTTGTCTTAGGAACCTCATCTCCGCCGTCTGTATTCTATCCTTCTGTCTTTTCACTGGAGCCCAAGTTTCACATCCATACAATATTGTGGGAACCGCCATAACATTATACATTTTTGTCTTGGTTTCTTTTCTAATTTTATTTTTGAATGTTCTCTGTATTGTTCCACACACCGTCTGAAATTTATTTATTTTGGATTCAATATCTCTTTCCACATTGTATTCAACATCACAGCCCAAATATTTGAAACTAGACACCTGTTCTATACTTTGATTTTCTAAAATAATTTTGGATCTTACTGGATCTCTTCCTCTTCGTTTTCCTTACAGAAATCTTTAGATCGTATAATTTACATATTTCATTTAATGCATGCATTGATTTCTGTAAGTCGTCTTCATTTTTCTGTATTATGATTACATCGTCAGCAAATAGAAGATTATTTATGCACACTTTATTATCCATTCTTATTCCTGGATTTACTAAAACTTTCCATTTATTTAAAATATCGTCTATATATATATATATATATATATATATATATATATATATATTAAACAAAGTGGGTGATAAACTACATCCTTGTCGTAATCCAGTATTTGTTTTGATTGCATCTGTTCTTTTGAATCCGGTATCTATAATTATATTTGTGTCTTCATATAATTTCTTTATTGTTTCAACAAGGCACAGCGGGTATCCTTTCATTCGTAATATTTCCCATAATTTTTGTCTGTTTACTCGATCGAAGGCCTTATTTATATTTATCGTTTATTTTTTGTTTTGCATTTTTAACATTTTTATCTCATTGACACATACAAACACAAAGACACGATTTAAAATCCCCTACCTCGCCGGAAATCGAACCCGGGTCGCCGGAGTGGAAGGTAGGGACTTTACCGACTACGTCACAGCGACGGACTCATAGACGACTAATAGCCTTAATGTCAAATAAACATGAATAATAGACCAAGTGAAGTAAAGTTTAAAGCACCGCCACGTAAGTAACGGTTTTATGAATCATTATTATAATCATCTGAAGATAAGAGTGGCGCTAGTCATTCGTCTATTTTTTTACCTTTAAAACTAAGCAAATATTAGAACCTAACCAAAATATAACCTAACAAATAACCTACGCTAGACAAAATTTACAATATAAGTTTCCATCCACCCATAGTAATTCTGCCCGAGGGCAGGTCTTTCACTGCAATCATAGCATTTTCATGCTAAGCTTTGCAGCTTTACTAGGGAATTGTAGCTGTGGTAGTTTCCCGTTTCTTTCCACACCGGTGAAGGATGATGATGATGATGATGATGATAATGATAAGGATGATGATGATGATGGCCATATGATTTCAGGGACCGTTTAGTCCTTAAAGTTTTCCTGATATTTGTCTTACAGGTGAGGAAAACCCCCGATAAAAACCTCACCCAGAAAAACTGCCCCGACCGGGGATCGAACCCGGGCCCGCTGCGTGACAAGGCAGCACGCTATCTCGAGACTACAGCGGTGGACAATATAAGGTTAGCATGATTATTTTTGTTACCTTTTCAAATTTAAGATCAAATGTAAATGAGAATATTGAGAGGGAAAACTGACATAAGTGCGGCCTCGGATTCCAGTACATTACCCATAACTATATTTTGGGGCACGCCATAGCGTAATTGGTTAATACAATTACACTTCAGGGGGCACGCCGTAGAGTAGTAGTTACGGCACTGTGCTACAAACCGGATGGTCAAGGATCTAGTCCCGGTGGGGTCAGGATTTTTAAACTGATCCAAACCTTTTGGTGGCACATGATCCTGGGAGTACCAGACGCTTGTTCTGGGGGTAAAGGCGGTCGTCACGCAGCGTTGACAACCCGGTTGACTTCAACTGCTAGATAGATAGATGGAAAGCTCTGCAACTGCCGATTGTCTAGAAAAAGTGGAAGCCTTAAACCTCCTACTACCCCAAGGGTCTTCTATGGCCTGTAGTGGGGTCACTTCACTTTTTAATTACGCTATAAGTCGGAAGGTCGCAGTTTCGATTTCCGATTGAGTCGACTCAGCCTTTAACTGAAAGTAGTGCCCGATCTAGACTTTGTTTTGAAGAAAAAACTGACATCTTTATGGGTAGGAGCCTTAACCTCCTCCTACCCAAGGGCTGTAGAGGGATCACTTTACCTTTACATTATATTTTAGTAATCGTAGTAGTAATAGTATGACCTTTTGTCCCTCAGTGAGACCTAGGCGTTTTTCCCCTACAGAGGAGAAATTCAATTAGATTAATGTAGTTAACATTTGTTTTCGCATAAATGTCATTGAGTTACCCGGGGTCAGCATTCCGCCTGATAGTGACATCTAGGAATGCAATGTATTACTAGGATGGGAATGTTCGGAAAATTTTGCACAGAGGCTTTTTATACAGGCTTGTGGTTCTTTTATGATCCTGAAAATCTTCAGACTCTAGAGCGACGGCTTAAAGTCCATCCCAGAGGACTTGTCCCTTGGATTTTTCCACCCTTAAAAATCCATCGACCACGGCCGGGTTTGAACCCGCGACCCTCGGAATTAGAGGCAAGAACATATTCACCAGACCACCGCGGCCGACTACTTTATATTTTATCCGTACTTAAAATGAATATCACAAAATTTCCTGACAGATAGTGAAGAAACCGGGATCAGGTTACTAGCTGATTTTTGCAATAAATACATACGATCATTTCAATTCCTCTACTTTGTTTAACATTTTCCAATACTGTTATTTTAACACAGTTCCAATAATGGATCATATTATAATATTATAATGATATTGTAAAAAGAAAAATTAATGTCTGGACTAGGAATCGAACCGTGGATCTCTCGAAACGAGAATTATAGATTTGTATATGTGGAAAGAATTGTTAATGTTTGTACCATGTTCAGAATGGTGTAGAGGGCTGCACTCTCGTACGGAGAACGAGAGGTCCACGGTTCGATTCCTGGTTCAGACATTAAATTTTCTTTTCACAATATCATTATAATATTATAATTCCTCTACTGACGACATACTATTCATAATATCACGGCACATTTTATATATGGAAATATTGTAGCGATGTAAAGTAATCTGCAAAATCTCACATTGAACAATCAAATTTAATGTAAAAAATCAAGATCCTTTTTATTTGTTTGGTTTCTTGGTGCATTATCAGAACATTAAAACGAAAACAGTTGGATGTTTGTCTCAAAACGTTGGAAATCCAGAAGGTCCTGTTAATTGTTATGAATGGAGTTGATGTAGTTTAGCAGTTTGATGTGAGTAAACATTGAATAAACTCCCTGGCGAGATGTAATTTCACGAATGAAATAAAATTACTGGGCTTAAAATTTATTTACATAAAAATACATGACTAAATTGTGTCATTGTGCACAGTAGAAAGAAGCAAGTGTGTTAGTAGTGGCCAACAGACTTCAATGAAAGGACAATTAACTGTTAAGTTGCATGTTATTACTTTTTATTCTTATTATTCCATGTCTTCTCAATGACATTCGTATTAGCTCAAAGCTGTGTTTAAGGGGGGAAAAAAGTAACTGAAACAAACCTTAAAATTCCAACCCAGTATATCCTACACATACCACACCGCTGTTTACAGCTAGGAATTGATAAAATGGTTAGGGACGTATGAGGTGAAGGGATAATAATAATAATAAATAATCTGATTGTACCCCGTTAACACCATGGGGGGGGGATGTACCGAAAGTATTTACAATTTTTAGCAAACGGCAGAAGTACTGTTTTCCCTTTGCTTCGGCCGAGTTTCACCCTAGGATAATCCCTTTACTAATTTTATAGGAGGCTAAGTAACACCCTGGGACAGTCTGTAAACTAATGAGTAAATGATGATTATAATCGGATATATCTTAGGGAACTTGATATCAGAAATATGAACATGAATCTGTTTGTTGAGGTTAGGGATCAATTGAGGTTCAGAAACCATTAAAATCATGATGATAATAATAATAATAATAATAATAATAATAATAATAATAATAATAATAATAATAATAATAATACTATGTCTTAGCCGGACTTTGTGTGTCTATGAAAATTACTACTATATCGTAGTGTTTTATGATCTACAATATAAATCTGATAGCTATTATTTCTAGTCGAAATTATCAATTTTTTTTCTCCAATTAGCAGAGTTATTTTCCATAGCTTGATTCGTCTTACTTTTAATCCGACCGACTTATCTCTATCAGGTTTTTTAGCATTGCATTATTTTTCTGATGGAAAGTAGCTGGCCCACCGCATCAACCCCCAACCTGGAGGACCAGGGTTTTTTTTTCCAAGTGTCCATTCTTAGATCAGTTACATTCACTAGAGCCTGATATGCCCTTTTCTGTCTTGATCTGCCCTAATCTTCCTTTTGGTAACGGAAATGGATTTTATACGAAAGGCAGCGAGAATTTCAAGAAGAGAAAACTTTAGAAACTCAGTTATAAGCGAGAAAATGAAGATTGAAGACACTAGTTTAGATTAATATTAAAACTCAGCAATTAAGATGGTACGGACATGTCCAGCGAATGGAAGAGGATTGGCTACGAAAATGTGTTTTGGAATGGAAACCTGAGGGAAGACGAGGCAGAGGAAGACTAAAACTTCCCGGAGTCAGGGAATATATTTATACATGAAGGAGAAACATATACAGTACAACCAGGAGATTGGATGGACGAACAAAATTGGGTATTAGGAATCGGACGATGTCAAATGCATTAATCAACCTATGATATATATATATATATATAATATATAGATATATGGAATGATAAGAAAAATAAATGCCTGAACGGGATTCGAACCCGGATCTTGAGTCTGTACCTCGGCGTGATATCCATTACACTACCAGGCGAATCCAATCCAAACACTTATTTTTCTTATATATGTATTATACTCTCCATTATTACTAGATGTCGCGAGAACTCGGTCTTCACTGCCATCTAGCAGCTGACTATAACAAGTAAGCAAATTAAAGAGAATATTTTTACCTTATAGCAGTGACGCTTTATAGATGTTATAATTAAATATTTAACATTGAGCAATGCAAGCTTAATATGGAATGATAAAAATAAATGCCTGGACGGGATTCGAACCCGGATCTCTGAGTCTGTACCTCAGCGTGATATCCATTACACTAACAGGCGAATCCAATCCAAACACTTATTTTTCTTATATATGTATTATACTCTCCATTATTACTAGATGTCGCGAGAACTCGGTCTTCACCGCCATCTAGCAGCTGACTATAACAAGTAAGCAAATTAAAGATAATATTTTTACCTTATAGCAGTGACGCTTTATAGATGTTATAATTAAATGTTAAACATTTAATTATAACACACACACACACACACACACACACACACATATATATATATATATATATATATATGAGAAATGTACATTATTCCTTAAATTGAACATTTTAAAAGCATGCTGTAGGTGTATAATTAATGTTTACATTATTGCTAGAGGCAAACTCCTGATACTATTTAATTTTTTTGGCAAAAATTCTGTTTTCTGCACTGGATTAGATAGGAACACATAGGCTTGTGTCGTCAATGCCCATGAGACGACAATCTTGTGTAGGTTCATTATATTATGGGATAGTGTCCTATGTTGGTCCATCCGCCGTGGTCTCGAGGTAGCGTGCTGCCTTGTCACGCTGAGGGCCCGGATTCGATCCCCGGTCGGGGCAGTTTGTCTGGGTGAGGTTTTAATCGGGGTTTTTCCTCACCTGTAAAACAAATGTCAGGAAAATTTTAAGGCCCAAACGGTCCCCGAAATCATATGGCCATCATCATCATCATCTTTCACCGGTGTGGAAAGCAACGGGAAGCTACCACACCTACAATCCCCTGGTAAAGCTGCAATCATAGTATGAAAATGCTATGATTACAGTGAAGGTCCTGCCTTCGGGCAGAATTACTATGGATGGATGGATCCTATGTTGTTTGTTAGCAATGAATTGAAAATAAACCAATTCTACGGTGTTACGTAGTCTGTTACGATGCTCCTGTTTCGACACATCAGGAATTCACACATAGCACCCATTTTCTGGACTGAACTCAGAGGAGAGGCTGCAACCTCTCCTTTGTACTAGGTTATCACATAGGCTTAGAGTCATGTGGGAGTACACGATTGTGCCCCTTCCCTGCATCACCATAACCACATATTTTAAACACTTGTGGTTTGCCAGATCAGACTATTTTTTTCTAAATGATATGAGGTAAAGGATGATAAGAAACAATAGAGTAAATAAATGAAGAAATGTTTTGATAGGGGAGTGAAGAGAAGTGGGGGGTATATGTATTAATCCTATTTAGTTCATCTTTTGGGGACTGATTAAATGCCTTCCTTTTAGTACGCAAGTAATAACTTAATATTTAACACATTAATCAATTTAAAAAATATATAAACATAATTTTAATATTGGTGGGATGTAATTTGGGAAACCGGAAAATCCCAAGAAAAACCTGAAAGATTCCGGTATTTACTATCAAAAATATCCCTCCGGAACCGCCAGGATTCGAACCTGGGATCCCAGTCGGGAGAGCCGCGCGTGCTAGCCGTGTGTCTACCAAGATCGATTTCTTCACTACATTAGAGGGAAAATATAGAGAAATCCATTCTAATCCCTCAATAAATATTGGATTTTTTAAACATGTCTATGACTTAATTAAGTTCAAATCATTGGTAGCGTAAAATTCCTGGCATTTTTAATTCTGGGGTAACAATTAGTTTTTTGCACACAATATTAGAAGAGCAAAGGCATGCGAGAAGGTAATAGTAGCCTAACGTACAGCAAGGAATGGGGAATAGGTTGAAACGAGACAGGTTGAATGTACTGTACGCAAATGGAAACAGACCACTAAATCCAGATAACGTTTCTATTGCTAAAGAATAACGCTGCTGGTGTGGCGGAACAAGGGCTGATGACTTCATCCGCCTCTCGGGCATCTTTTTCACTTCATTGGTTTCAAAATGGCGCTTCTACCAACTCTACTTCCGTCTCTTATTTTACAACTTCTCTGCTACATCAGGCTCCAACCAACTTGCCGAGCATAATATTAAAAATACAGCTCTGTTGTCTCTCTCTCTCTCTCTCTCTCTATCTCTCTCTCTCTCTCTCTTTCTCTCTCTATCTTTCCCTAATGTTTAGCCTCCATTTTTATAACCCATGTGATAGTGTTTTATTTAAAGACGCTATATTAGCAATGTAATTTCAAATTTGGGCGTGAAAAGACTGATAAATTTTGCTGAGAATCCTCTCAAGGCTCTTTTACTTGCCGTTAACTTCCATCAAGGGACCCAGGGTTTTTGTACCCTTTTAACAGAGTATACTCAACTTTTTACATGTGAAAAATGCGTTAACTGCGGCTAGGTTTGAACGCCGAATGTAGAGGCAAGTATGTAGTCTCTAGTCTGTAAGGACCGGCATAAGGGCCGATTTCGTCAATACATGTAAAACGTTTACTAACATCTCGTGGTTGACAAAATGCTAACATTTTAATGTGTTACAAAGTGTTTAACCAAACTTTTGTTTTTGCAAAATTTTAGTTAAAATATTGCTAAATATAGCAGATGCCACAAATTTAAATCGAGAAGACAGTGGTTGAGTAGTTGGAATTTCAGCGCCTGCTGATATGATTTTTTAAATAACAGTAAATAATGGCTTAAATGTAGTGGCGCCCAACTTTTTTCAGGTTCCTTAAAATTGTGCTGAATTTCCAAAACGCGTTTTTCTTTTATGAAATTACAGACAATTTTGTCCCTACATTTATGTTTTGAGTTCTTTATACTACAGATGGGATGGTTATTATGACCTGTTTTCAATGTATGCGTACCATGTTATTTATTGTGTGTAGGAAGATATGAGCAAACGTGTGCGTTTTGGATGCAAGGGATGATGTCGGAACAAGTTTAAATTCGGTACTTTTTTTCGAAAACTATAACGAATTTCCAGGCTTAATATCTCATCAAACAGTATTTCGATATTTTTCCGGGCACAGTTAACCAAGGTATATAGGGTTTAATTTGGTGATTATAAATTATACATGTCACCTTTAATGTCGCAAGATGTTTTAACAATTATAACTCTACCAGGTGTAAAACCTGGATTCGCGGATTAAAAGGTGCTACCAGTTGATGGTCGGACAATGCAACTCGTACTAATTCTTTGTATTGCATTAGAGGCTAAATTGTTTCTCCCCGGGTTGTTAAATATCGTAGCTACTTTTGTTAAGAACAGTGCAATTATACATATAGGGCCTAAAGCAAAACTGCTTTAGATATGTGATTAATGGCAGCCATTTTCGAACCGATAACAACGTGTTAAGTGTTTAACATAAGGGAAAGGGAATCCTGTTTAACACACTGTTAAAAATATGTCGATGAAACATAATTTTGTTAAATTAAGTGATCAAATAATGTAACTGATAAATCTTAATAATCGTTGGTGTAACCGGACGTAAGTGTTGCAACCAATATCTAAACAGAGTATAAATTAATTACAAAATTTAAATTGCTTACAGGGTGTCTTATACAAGCAATTAAATACAGTTATCTAGTAAATAAAATTGTTAAAATCAATTTAAAACAAAATCTCATAAATTATTATGAAAGTAAAATAGCAGTACAATTGGAATTATATTAATTTTTAAATCTGACCCTGGTAAATCTTACAGTTAATAATTGGTTAGTGACATTTCTGAAATATTATGTCTTTAAAATTGATTATGAGTTAGAAAATTCACTGTGATGTTATACTGGGATAGCACAATAGATGTTTGAGGTCGCGGTTCTCATGTCAATCTGCCCGTCTAGTCTGAATAAATAATTGAAGAACCTGGTGTATAACTCGAAACAGCCATTTTTCCATATCTTATAAAATGCAAAACTATAGACTGCACTCTCAATATGACATCAAATAAAATATTCCAAAGCAGACTAGTATACTCACGTTAAATTAAAATATGTCGTCAAGATGACATGTAATGTGTCACGTGGCTTGGGATTATATAAAATAATATTTTGTTTTCCAGTTTGTATTTTAGAATAATTTATAAACTTAATATTAACACATCTCTTCATATTATATACTGTCTTAGTATTAATATCTAATAAAGTAAACCCATAAAGCATTGTGCTCCATTCGCAGTTTGACATTGTTTATACTTCACCAATTACATTATAATAACAAACAAGTTCAGCATCGCGACAGCAGTGCTCCATGTAGGTCAAATACGGAAGTTTCATGTGTCGAATTATACATCTCTTCAAAATTACATACTCTTTGAAGTGAACTGAATTCTAAATACGGAAAATTAATTCCGAGATGCATGCTAGCTCTTCTCTAAGTATGATTACATTTTTATAAGGACTTGCATTCCAATTAATAAGCATGTTTAAAACTCGGGCGAAATCCATACTTTTTGCTTTAATAAAAATTGGCGAAATGACATTTACGTTCATGTAGCAGATTGATATTACCTCTTCCAATGTAAACAAAAACCTACGGGATACCGTACCATAATGAAATGTCAATAATTCATGTGTGGGCCGATTTACAAATGAAAAAATATTGAAAATGACAAAAATTTCCTGGCATTATTTTAAGCCTATATTTCGACAGAAGTCGTGTGATCAGTGATACACATCTGTATAAGGGTATTGTAGAGTAAACACCTAGGACGTTGAAATAAGAAAAAATTACTTAATTTCCATTTGTTAAAAAATAATTCTCTATGGGCCTTTCTCTATCTACACTCTCAATAGTTATCTCCCTACTTCTCTATCTATCGTACATATAGGATATATATATATATATATATATAATTATTTTAATGAAGGCGCTGTTTAACAATTATAACGTCGGGTTTCAAACATAGGTGTGAAAGAACGTGCAAGTTTTCATATTTTAAATTCTTTTACATCTAAAAATCTCCCACACGGGGAGCTAAGTCCAATTTATCTCTGCGCATCGTTACTGTTTTTTTATTACTGTTCCTAGGTATTTTAATTCTTCCACTTCTTCAAAATTTCTCTCATTTGTTGTTGAAGACCATCTCCATTATTATAGTCCTATATTTAATAGTTTTAATATTTTAATTTACGTTCGTGATCTGGTACGCGGTCCACGGATTATGATATTCAGTTTAAAACTAATCTGCAGGATTTCCACGCAATATGTGAGGGAGTTGAAATGGCCGTACTGTGTAGAGGTATAAAGTTTTCCGGTCTCTCATCATAAATACAACCACCGATTTCATGTCTCTCGGAAATAAAATTCCAGATATTTTGTCTGCTTTAATGTTCGGAGCTTTCCACCCATGTACCGCAGATATACTGACATAAAGAAAACCAAACATCAAAATTAACAATATTATAGATAGAAACTGCATATATATATGTGTGTGTGTGTGTGTGTGTGTGAAGAGATACGCGTAGACAGACAGACAATGGTTATGAGTAGGCTAAATAGATATACTAACAGACACGCAGATAGATATGCAGGCTAGAAGACTTACATATAGGTAGGTTGACGAGTAAGACGTACAGGTAGGTAGGTACACAGTGTACCTAGATAAGCAGATATCTTCTTGTATCTTGTAAGCCTATGTTTCCCTTAACAGAGATTTAGGCACTCTTCCCCTACAGGGAAGAATTTGAACCATACTAATTTAGTTACAATTGTTTTCGTATAGATGTCAATTGAGTGGTCCGTGGTCAGCGTTCCGCCTCATACTGAAATCTAGGAAACCAAGGTAGTAAGTTACTAGGACGGGAAAATTCGGTAAATTTTGCTTAGAGGTATTTTCATTCAGGCTTAAGGATCTTTTACGAGCCTGATAATCATCAGACTCGGGACCCACGGCTTAAAGTCCCTCCCGGAGGACTTGCTCCTTGGATTTTTCCATCCTAAAAATCCATCGACCCCGGCCGGGTTTGAACCCGCGACCCTCGGGACCAGAGGCAAGGAGCATAACCACTAGTCCACATATACAGGTAGGAAATTCCGTCCTCATGGACTAGTGATTACCAAGATCGATTATGGTTCCAAGTTTTGCCGGGGAAAGAAAATTAGCAGCTCTGTTATTCCTCCACCTCTTTCTTAGCCTACCTGCTGCTTTCCCTCTTGTTTTCCTACAAGAAGTTTCCATGCCCTTGCACCGTATGCAGAGTGATATTCTCTGTTGCCCACCGATAAGTTTCAATATATGTGCCTTTCTTTTCCCTTTGCCCTTTTCTGAAATGCCCCATCCCCCATCTCTTCCCGAGTCGTGTACCTCGTGTACCTGCCTTTTTAATGCCTCATTTGGTACCTTGTTTTTCATTTTGACATGCTTTCCACTTTTCTCGTGCCTATCCTACTAATCAAAATTCATTAGAATACTTGACTGTACACCGATCTCAAAAACTAGTTGAAACTGCAGTAGGCTTTCTTCCCCAAGGAACTCGAATAAGCCAGCATCCCTTAGTTCTGCGCTAAAGTAGATGCTTTAGAACACTCGGCCACGATTACATTTTTTACTTAACACTTCTTTTTATACATTCGTAAATATATATGTTAATGATTGCAGGTTACTAAATCATATCTCATTTTATATTGTATTTAGGATTTGAATCAAACTGTCGATTTTGTTTTCTATAGCTCGCCTCCATTTGATATTCATAATATTGCTTCCTTCGGAAGTGAAGTTAAATGTGGATCTCGTGACGTAGATTCACGGCTCGTAAACATCCTAGCATAGTATAATGAGACTCTGAGAAAATGTTGACAGTTGTTTCATGCTAATGAGAAGTTGCTAAGTAAAGTATACAGCAAAAGCTCCTTATTCGCGGGTTAAAAAATTGAGACACAGTTCCTGTATTCGCGGTCAATATTTCTTTATTCGCGGATCCAGTCGGTATATTAGATGGATTAGAATCCTTTATTAAAGCATCGGCAACTTTTTTACTGCAGGCACGTGCCAAGGCAGCTTTTACAAAGAATGATTCAAACCAAATGGACAAATTAATATCAAAGTGTAAAACAAACCTTATTGTCACTAAGCCTAAAGTTCGTTCTTAAAAGCCATCGCCGAAGTATTTCACGTGCCACTATGTCCGTTGATAAATGCCGCCCTCGCCACTAACGGTGTTTATCGTTTCAACTTGTCATCCGTTGCAATAATTTTGATTGAATAACACGTGTCTCTTCTGCTTTGTTGCCAATTTATAATATAGAGTAAAAGGAAAGAAAATTAGTTCCGAAGTGGGAAAAAAAGTAGTGTTGCCGCTTAAGGTAAAAATAGAAATGCTTGTTAATGCATTGGCGAATCGTTTTTGCATCTGTATCATGCTGTTTGAATGTTAATGAATCAGGAAATCCGAAGACAAAATAAGGAATTCTATCGCAGAATTCACAGCTGAATATCAATCTTAATTGAAAGATATTTTAAAAGTGACAAAACAAGAAAAAGAGTACTAAGTTATTTAAGCCCTGGCCTAAACCTGACAGTAATAATTAATAGAATTGTTCAAAATCTCTCATTATTTGATATTATTTTGATAATTTTTATTTTATTTTGTATTCTTGGAACGTATCCCCTATATACCTATACAAATTCGCGATTTCTGAATTTGCGTTATATTTGCGGAACATATCCCCGCGAATAAGGAGCTTTTACTGTACTGTCTAAAACAGGCTCCATTTAACCTCTTGGATTCAAATGAGTAGCTCAATTCAACCTCTTGGATTAAGAAGTAGTAGAATCTGGTTAATAAAACTGAAACTATGGATTAGGGAGTGATGAGCGTGTGACTTCACAGTCATATGATAGTAACACTAATGTTGAAAGCTATGATATACACAAAAGGGAGCTTCGTTTAATGATTCTTTTTGACGTTATTGGGTAAACAAGTAACATTTAATCTGCTGCTCTGACTAGGAGTCCGGGTTCGATACCAGTGGATTTGAACCTTTTAATTTTTGGAACTAATTTACAAGACAGGATAATATAAGAAATGAATTCCTTTGGAAATAAATGAATGTCACTACACCTGTTGTTAAGAGGATTGAAAATCAAACTCTTAAATGATATGGCCATGTACAAAGAATGGAAAAAGAAAGATGGACAAAAATATATACCAATGGTCACCCTTGGAAGAAATAAACGTGGCAGACCAAGATGGAAATGGAAAACTTATGTCAGAACTATAATGGGTGGTAGGAATTTGAAAGGAGATTGGAATGATAGAAATAAATGGAAACTGATGACGGCAAATCTATAAGTGGGGGAAAGCCGAAGAAGAAGAAGAAACTAATTTAATTGTAAAATTTTCAATCAAGAGGGGTGGTGGTGAACAAGTTTTAATAGCTAGATTGTATTTCAGAACCCTGAATTATTTTACAACATGTTGAGAATGCATGTGATAGGATACTCTGGTAGCGATTCGTCGTGAGATGTGACATTAAGACTGGCAGCGCCCTTTGTGCTTTTCGACGGAGTAGGTTACGAACCGGCATTGCGTTTCACCTTTTCCCTTGCCTTCATCGCCATCCCTTATAGAAAACACTTTACAGTACACAAACACATAAAGATATACTCATCCTATACTCCTCTCTATGCACATACAAGAACGCATTATCCATGTAAAGTGGTCTTCCGACGTGGTACGTAAATTGAAATCAGACCACATTAACGTCATCTATCCGCTCGGCGCGAATCACGAAGCACGAAAAATGCAGTGCAATTAGAACACACATTTTATTAAAAAATGAGTATAAATACAGAAACAGTTAATTCGATACAAATGACTTTTACTTTTCCACCATTTTCATGAATTAGCAAGAATTAGAAACCCTCCATCCATTCTATGGCTCTACACCCAGTGTCGGGTTCTAGCCTCCCAAGACTTCTTTCTCCATTCATCGCTCTTTCTATCTTCCAATTCTTTACTGTGTCCTCCCACTGTCCTTCCTCCAAAGTGTGCCTGTAAGACTTTCTTGGTCCTTGCTTTTTTCTTACCACTTGTTCCCCCCCCCTTTTTTTTTGTTTCTTTTCTATCTAATAATGTCTGAAATTAAAATTATATATATTTTTTCGCATTCAGTGAATTGCAATATAAAAAACTGAAGCTATAAAACTTTATGGCGTACGCGGCAAAATATTGAATTTTAATAGCGATTTCAAGGAAAATATGCAGTTTATAATTCTGATATGCTGAGACTAACATTAACTATGATTTGAGGGAAGTAGATTATACAGGGAATTATTGGAAAACATTAGTGCAGGATAGGGATGTGTGGAGAGCTTATGTCCGCGCGGCCATGAATTACGGGTTCGATAGTGCCAGTGAGTTAGTTAGTTAGATATGCTGATACAAACATTAGTCCAATCGATGAATTGCAATATTTTTTGTGCCGTTTGAGGTATGACACGCTTAACATAAAATTGCAGTATGAGTGGAAATGTTGGGTTGATTGATCTATGACACCTTTATGGTACGTATTGCATAAAATTGCATTTTATAAACTATTTCAGGAAAATAAATGCAGTTTCCAATTCTGATATATACCATTTTAATTCATGCATACGTGAAAATGTTGGATTGATTGAATAAAAGTGCCGGGTTTGAGTCTGTGAGAGGGGTGTCCACATAGCTCCCTACATGGACTATCCAGAACAAAGAAAAGCTGACCCAGGTGCAGGCAGCCATATTGATTGTCTCCAGTTGGCAAGCGGGGGCTTCCTGTGTGCTTTCATTCTCCCTCTCGCTCTCTCTTTGTTTCACTTTATCCATCTGTTTGTTTCTCCCATTATTCTTCTCTCTTCATCCAACTACCCACTACACTTTCTATACGTATACTTCAACAGCAGAAATTGTGAAGGCTCTAAGTACTTCCATATACTTTTTAAACTTAACCGTAGCTGTCTGTTCTCAGTTGGAGGAAATTAGAAGCTACTTTTTTACTAGATTGAGATCACACCAGAAACATGAAAGCCTGCGTACCGTATGTTTACGATTTTAACATTTAATCCTAATGACAAATTCTATAAGGTAATTCATCTATGCAGAGCGTTAAATAATTTATGTTACGTAGTTGAAGGTTGTACAGAGGACTTGTAGATTTTTTCAGAAACCCATGCCCAGAAACATCCCGGATAATGATTTCAATATAACTCAATTCATGTAGGCCTATGTTTGGCTATTAGGGAAAAGTGATATTATCTCATCAAAGTCAGCGATACCAACTTTACACACTCGAATGGTACTATATGAATGAATCGATATTATCATAGATATATAATTAGGGTATATTAGAACCTCGGCACTAGAGGCATGGAGCATAACCACTAGACCACCGCGGTCTACATATTCAACTGTGACTGGTTGGAATTCGTGATAATTTATACCAGAATAGTAATGGATTCATGAACTAAAACGGCAATTAAACCTGAATTCACATGTAGTTTTTAATTCGTGGTAATTTATAGACGCTTTGACGTATAAGGTAGTATCACATCTACAATATTTTATAGATTGTGTACATTATATTTTTTGTTTAGGGCCTAGTCATGTGTTCTTGTGATAGTATAATTATTGTACTTTGATATCAATAATGTAATGATGAATTGAGTCCCACTAATTAAATTCTAACCCATTGTTTGCCTTAACGATAAAGGAAAACAAGGAAGAAACCTAAGCTAGTTTGGTCGGCACCGATATATAAACCCGAGACATCCCGAATATACGTAGTTTATCAAATGTTACCGCCAGAGCCAACTCGCTCGATTTAGGTCTATCTCTCTACATACCAATTTTTTTTTATTTTTCAATTTTTTAATGAATTTTCTTTGGCGCGTTTTTCTGCAGTTAAATTTTTGTTACATTAGCAAAGAAACAATATATAAATATATTTCAAGAGATTATTCCGCGATAGCACAGGTGGTAGCACGCCTAGCGGATCCGGGTTCGGTTCATTGAGGAAAATGGTAAATTTTTCAACCTCAAGGACAGGGCGATTAGCGGTCGTATACAATATTTAATCGCTAGAATGTGCACCAGATGTTTGGATAAAACATTCAAATTCCTCTGCGATGGATATGTCGAGAAGGCATAAATGGGGTGTTAAGCCTATAGCAGTCTTCTTGGCGCTTTTCGTTTGTAGTAGTTTATGCATCGGTTTCCATTCTCTTGCTTATCTTCGTCATCATTTCTCACACCAACTTTTTACACTATAAAAACACAAACCTGTACTCATCCTACACACCTCTGTGGACACAAAATAAATACACATCTACGTAACGTGGTCTGTCGAAATGGTGCGTAAAAATTTAAAATGAAATATATTAACGTCATCTAGCCGCATATAACGTGCAGCCCGAAGAACAAAAATTACAATGGGTGCCACTGGAGAGCACAAAATATGGGGTGTGTTGAGTTATGAATGCAAAAATTGGGCCTTGATTAAAAATAGCAAAAACAAAATGACTGGATGCAATAAACTGTAGTTACGGGGACAGTTAATGAAGATAAATTGGACAGACAAGAAAACAAAGGAACAAATTGGGTACTAAGATGAAATAGAAAGAGGCAGATCAATAATATTCTTTTTAAGGTTTAAATATTGTAAACTCTCTATATGAACTTGTCTACGTCCTCGTGTCAGTACAGACCTTACGAGGCTTTTGCGGTGATACAAGGTTAAGGCTCCCATCCTTCTAAACAATTGGCACGTGATGTGCGGGACGCCACATTTACTCCCAGTACATCTGGTACGCAATTCCTTTAGGGACAGATAGTCAAAACCAGGGTCATGCTCCCGCCATAAGGTTTAGCAATCGACACCGCAAAGGGACTTCAACCTGAGACCTTGCGGTTTCTAGCTTATTAACTTAACCAACTACGCTAAGGCACAGCCTGACCTTTAGTATCAGAAAAATTAATGTGTAATATTTGAATTTTTTTAATTCAATGCCCCAGGTTGTCATTTCGACATTTATGGTGTACTCTCATGACATTAGCATAATTGTAACCCATTTCTGAGGTTGGGGCGCCTGGAAGGCGGGGTTACACTGCCCCAATGATATGATAGGTGATGATAGTGGTGCGCCAGTTGAGTTCTTAATCCAAAACTTATTCTCTTAATCTAAGGTGAATATGAATGATAATTATGACGACGGGGACTATTTGGGCCTTAAAGTTTCCTGACATTTTTTTTTGTCAGGAAACTTTAAGGCCCAAATGGTCCCCGAACATCATGACCATCATAATTATCATTCATATTCACCTTAGATTAAGAGATTCCTGACATTACACACTAAATGCAGTATGTAGCGATTATAATTTTAAAATTTCAATAAGTAAAACAAAAGTAATGGTATTTTGTAGAAGAAATACTCTGCGTGCAAAAATAGTAATTAGAGACAAAATTATTGAACAAGTATCCCACTTTAAATATTTAGGATGTGACATCAGCTATGGCTATGATAAAGATATTGAACACAAAACACATCAGTTTGAAGCTATTTGTGGTACAATAAATATAACATTGAATAATAAAGCCCATAAACAAACAAAATTAAAATTTTATAAAACAATGGCTGTCCCTGTCCTTTTTGTATGGGAGTAAATCTTGGATTACCACTACCAAACAAGAAAGTAAAATCCAAGCAGCCGAGATGAAATTTTTAAGAAGAGTAAAAGGCTGCACTAGAATGGACAAGATAAGAAACGAGGATATCCGTGAAGAACTGCAGATCTACTCCATAAAAGAAAATATATTTAACACAAGATACAGTGGAAAGAACATGTAGACAGAATGGAAGAAAGTAGATTACCAAATAAAATCTTCCATTATTTTCCGAGAGGAAGAAGAGAGTCGGACGTCCTCGGAAGAGATGGTCTTAGATCTATTAGTGAAGACGGAACAGGCAACTCTTGCCTAAACCAGGAAGTGAAGAAGAAGAGTTTCCTTCATTTGTCTTACAGGTGAGAAAAAACCCCGGAAATAAAAACTCATCCAGGAAACTTGTCCCGACCGGAGATCGAACCCGAGCCTGCTGCGTGATAAGACAGCACGCTATCTCGAGACCACAGCGGTGGACATATTTTTAAATTGTAAAATTATGTAATTCTATTATTTCCCGATTTTATTGCAAATGACTTATCAACCTAAAGGACCGAGAGACGAAGGAAGACCTAAACAATACTGAATAAATCAAGAACATCAAGAGATATGGAACAGGATGAACTGAGTTCAAACCTAAAAGTTCATGATGGTGAATGATGAATTTCTTTATACCTTTTCTATACCGTTAATTATGTTTGTTTTATACATAGTGGTCTTGTTCATTTCAAATTCTCTTCTTTCCCTTTTGAACAAATTACTTTTTTTGTGTGTTTCTTATCGGATAGACCTCATGGGAACATTTCACTCAGCACTTCTACCCTTGTGGAATATATGACAAAAATGAAGACACAATGCCAGACCGTTCAGGGAGGTTTTCCTTGCGTTCTCCATCATTCATACTGCCAAGCATGTAGGGATATTTTAGAAAATTTTCCACCCTTCTGTTTAAATGAGAGGGTGAGTAGGTATTTCCTCAGGGGCGTACTGAAGAAAGAAGTGGTGTACTAAAATATTTATGTATTGGGATAGCAGAGTATCTCTGTATAGCCGGTCGCACTTTCGATTCTCAGAAGCAAAGAAAGGGATTGGCACATTTTGTAATAAGAAAGAATGTTTAATTTATTGAAATTTTCTTTACCGTCGTATATACAGGGAGTCACACAATTTTAAGGTGGGAAGGGCTGTAAACAAAGTATTTTAAGATAAGAAACCAGTTATCAGAAATGTGGGGTAGTTGCTTAGAGCAATATACTACAAGTCGGGAGTTCAAGAACCGGTGGGGTCTGGATTTTTAAATTGGCCTGAATCTTTAGGCGTCACCATGGTCTTGGGCTTGACTCAGCCTCTAACTGAAATGAGTACCAGACGTTTTATCTAGGGATAAATTTAGTCGTCACGCATAGCTGACAATCAACTGGTATTTCATGCCAATTATTTCTAGAAAATGAGAGCCTTTACTTACTACTCCAAGGACCGCCTAAGCCCTATGGTGGATTTTCCTTTATCAGAAATTTATGTCGTCGTGATTGTTCCAAGAATGCTACACGATTTCATACTTTGAAAAAGGAAAAGGGTTACGACTAGGCCTATGTCAGAATAAAGTGCGTAGTTAAATAGTTTAACCAATGAGGTAGACGAACAGGCAGACGAATGAACAAACTTACATAACTTTTCTGTATGAGAAAGCAGCTATAATAAGAAATAATTAAGTCTGCTTTGATAAAAGAGGAACACGGAAAATTCTTGTAGAAAAAAGGGGGAAATCATCCAGTAGGTAGGCCTATGCCAAGAATGAGTTGGAAAATTTATATTAACCATGATTTGAGGAAAGTGATTGGAAAACATTAGCTGAGGATAGGGTCCCATTGAGAGTTTATGTCCGAATTTCTATGAACCTCCGTGTTCAATACGGCCAATGAGTTAATGGAAAATCCTAAGAGCTCTTGAACTTAGGATTGATATATCTCATCCGTAAACAGTAGGTCCTACACAATGTAATGAGTAAAGATTGGGAAAATTACGAACGAGACTTTCATTATATATTAATCGTATTCCCGGAAGAACAAATAATTATTTTAGTGTCTATAATTCGAAGATACGGGAATGATTTGTTTAATTCTTATAGAACTCTAAAATGTTAATAGTAATTTTTCCTTTAATTTTTTAACCCCCTTATGTTTTATAGTGCGTTTTGTCGTACTTACAGCAATGACAACCATAATTGTAAGTTCAACTTCCTACATTTCGGGGTTGCCAACCTAAATAACTATATAAACACGCGTGTGGGAAGTAAAACCACTGCATCTATGTATACGTCTTACAATCCAAAAAGTAATGTTAATGTACATTATACGAAACAAATCACTGCATTTCAAATGAACTGAACTTTGTTTGAAACAATATAAAACAATAAATACGTACTTGCCGCCATTTTATCACTAATTGGTATCACTGCCTCCTGTTATTTTATCACTAATTGGTTCACGGACTCCTGTTATTGCAACTAATAAACATTGCCCACACTGTTAACGTTAGTCAATCGTTTATAATGAAGGCAAATATTTCCAAAACCACACCTACAATTCTCTAGTAGAGCTGCAAAGCATAGCATGAAAATGCTATGATTGCAGCGAAAGATCTGCCCTCGGATAGAATTACTATGGATGGATGGATGGATGTTATTTTACTATTATTTGTTATTTTGAAAACACCATCGCGCAAAAAATAATGCACAACGTACGTTTGTGAAGGTTTTACAGAATCTCGGAAATTAAAAACCTCGCTATCGTTCGGTTTTTTAACATTTTCCTCGATTCTGTAAAAAACATTTCCCAATCTCGTATCGTAATATACTATACTGCTTAAAAACTGAGATCTTTCTTAATCGAAAGTAGAATCTATTTCTTTTACTCTCCACTTTCTACTGTATATGAATTGAGGGCAGAGGCTAATGGAGTTTTGTTGAACTCTGGCCGAATTAAAAATCTGAAGGAACTGACTCATTGCACTCGTGAGCTTTGTGAAGTTCCTTCCAGCCAAATCCATGCCCTCAGGTCAACGTAGGGCCTCCGGTGTCCGGTAAGATGCGAATAAGTGTGGGAAAGCAACGGGAAGCTTGAGAAGGAAATGGTGATAGCGTGTGGCATATTTTGGACGAAGTGTGGGGTTTGTTTGTAATACACGGAGCCTCATTTCAGAAATTGAGGTATTTTAATCGCATATGAAGGTAAATAGAACGTTTGGATGCGCTTCTGACGAATGAACATGTAATATCGCGCCCACATCCTGCTGAGCAAGCAAGTACGAGTATTAAGAGAGGAATCCAATATTATACTATAGTACACCATTACTTTCACTCTCATTCATTCATCTCTGCAGGCGAGCGGAGACCAGTCTTGAGAACCAGGTGCAGTTCTTCCTCTGTCTTAACAAACCCATCCAAGCATTCATTTCGATTCTCTGGGATTTCGATCCAGTGGCGTAACATTTATATGCTATAGTCTTATCGCCATATTGAATAAATATATTATTTATTTAGTCTAATATTCAGACGGATAAAGATTACTTTTTGGAATTGTGTTTTTATTTTTGATAACTTACAGAGAAGAGATGTGCGTGGGCTACTATTTTAACAACATCTCCTGACATTAGGGTCTTGGTTAAAACTTGAACGAGAAAGACCTACAAATATTGCTCAGAGATCTCTTTATTTTAGAGATTTTTTAAGTGCCATAAATCTAAAATGTGATATCCTTGGTTTTACTTCCCTTCCGAAGGAAATCTAGCTTACAATCATTATGAGCTGAAAAATTCAATCGACCCCGGCCGAGTTTCAAGCCATAAACTTCGGAAATTTGAGGCGAGCACTAACAGGATGTATAACAAACAAACAAACAAACACACACACACACACACACATATATATATATATATATATATATATATATAGCCTATATCAGGTTATGATATCTGAGACAGAAGATGGCTTACAACGGGCAATTTATAAATTAAGTAAAATATGTGAAACATACAACTTCAAATATCTACTCTAAAAACAAAAGTTTTAGCTTTTCGAGGGTCTGAGCCACTAAGAGTAAAAATTCAATTAGAGAATAAAATAATAGAACAAGTGAGCAATTTTAATTACCTGGGATACAATGTATCATATACATTGAAAACCAAATATATAAATTTAATTATATGTGTGGCACCATAACACAAAGTCTCAAAGGAACTAGAAAGGAGACGCTTTTACAATTTTAGAAAACAATGGCGGTTCCAACACTACTATATGGATCGGAACACTGGGTCTTAACCAAAAACCAGGAACGAAGAATAGAAACGTCAGAAATGAAGTTTCTGAGGAGTGTGGCTGTACAATAGCCTAATGGATCAAAGGTGAAGTGAGGATATACGAAGGGAACTGAATATATTCAAACTATTAGATAGAATTACATAATACAGAGATAAATGGATGTACCACATCAATAGGATAGATAACAATAGAATTCCGAAACAGATTCTTCATTACAAACCACTAGGATGAAGAAATGTTGGAAGACCCAGTAAAAGATGAATAGACCAATTCTAACATGAGATCGGAACAGACCTAGGAGGTCTAATACTTGATGCTGCTGATGATATATATATTGACAAAAGAAAGTGCAGTAATTAGAAAATAAATATTCAATTCGATTATAAAATCAATTTAATTATGCGATCCCGTAGATGTATGTAGAGTATTTAAAAACAAAAATTTAACGTAAACGTAATTATAGAACTACCAGTTTAACGTCATTTAATTCGATAAAATACGATTAACATAAAAACTTATTTTCGCTTTTTTTAAATATACGTTTATGTACCTATCTATGTACTTTATAGACTATAGTTCAATAAAACCTGTCTATGAAGGAACATGACGGTTCCTTAAATATATTTCCGTCTTGGTAATTTTCCTTCTTATAAAGAGTTCCCAAATTACAAGCTTGAATTTTCTCATGCGGTGTAAGGGTTTTACATGCACGCTTTAAAGACATAACGCATTGACTGAACTATAGACAAAATAGTGTATGTAACACAGGTCAGTTTGCACGGCAATAAATACGATTGTATTATACAAAAGCGAGAAGGAACTCAACAACAGGAAGACTGAAGAGTTTCCCAACTCCCTCTCAGGTAACGTAAGCAGGCAAAGGAAATCGAGGGATTCCCCCCTATCACACATAAGCAAGGGTATTCCCGCGATACAATGGCAACACAAGAAGGTAAAACGATATATTACAGAAAGCGTCATATGCAGAATTGTCACGTGTGGTCATTAATACTGTAATTAGAACGTGCTTAAGAATTATTTTCCGTCTTACTGAAATAAAAATTAACTATTGGTACTTTAAAAACCATTCTGTTTTCGCGTTATGAAGGTTTCCGGCTTATACAGGACGATTTTACATATAAAATCTTACCGTTCTGGATTTTTTTTTTCCGTCTCTACAGGTTTCCTTCTTATAAAGGTTCCGGCTAAGACAGGTTTGACTGTATATACGAAATGCGTAGGTATGTAATTATTTACTTATAGCAATGTTTTTACGAGTATTTATCTATTATATTCGTCTGTTATCACATTACATATGAATATACCTTACCTACTTACACATAGAATGCGAGCTCCATGGCGCATGTGACTTCAGTCACGAGTCCACCTCTGAATTCCAAATTCATTTCATTTCATGAAATTTGTTTGGACAGGGGTTCGTCCATTTTCCCCATAAAAAAGCTATTTGCACCATTTGCTTATACTCATTTATTTCTTTCCTTTTTAATTCATCTGCAACAGGCGTGTTCAGTCGCACTTCTAAACCTGCACGTTAGAGGACCAATGAAGTTTGCTCATTTCTGGCTTGAGGTTACCTTACTACCGAGATCCACACCTCTATTTCCCTTCTGAAGGAAGGCTCACTCAGCCTCTTTCAAAATGTGTATCGGGAACTTTCTTGGACTAACCACCCTACCTTCTTGAGTCGTTTACTAGTAGCCTAATTGTGTATTCTGGCGTCCATTCCCACCCCCGCTGATATCCATGGCCTGTTGTAGGGTTAGATATACCTTTCGTGTCTTGATGTCCATCTAAATCATGATTGATTTTAAAATCATTAGGATGTTACATGATTGATTGACTGATTGATTCCCGTTCATCCCGCTGAGTACATAGGTATTCCCTTAGTGGAAAGTTTCTTAACCAGACTCATTTAGTTAAACTTAATACCCCATCGATGTCAGCGAGTGACATGTAGTTAGTGCATAGCCTGTAGTATTATTTAGAGGCAGTTTTATTTAGGCTTGAGATTCTTTTACGAACCTAAAAATCTTCAGACTCGAGACCCATGACTTGAAATCTCTCCCGGAGTACTTATCCGTTGGAATTTACCATCCTAAAATCAATTGGCCGGGTTTGAACCCGCGATCCTCAGGACTATAGGCAAGGACATAACCACTAGTGAATACTAATAAAATTCATATCAAATTCCGTTGAGGTGAATAGTCATAAGATAAAAGTTAAAAATTAAAATGTACCTGTTGGCAGGTGCCGTCGTCCTCAACTTCGTTAAAATGGTGTATATAAAATTAACTGGAGGCCTTTCGGAAGTTAATTTCCACCATCAACAGGTTGAGCTTCTGTTACTAGTTGTTGTTGTTTACGATGATGTATACTCTTGAGTTACTGCTACAAACACTTGGAGCATACATCATCGTAAACAACAACAACAACTAGTAGCAGAAGCTCAACCTGCTGATGATAGAAGTTAAATTCCGAAAGGCCTCCAGTTAATTTTATATACCGGTATATAATTTTAACAAAGTTGAGGACGACGGCACCTGTCAACAAGTACATTTTAATTTTTAACTTTTATAATATAACCACTAGACCACCGCAGCAGCCATCTATAGCAGTGATTTCAGAGTTTTTAAACACTGAGTCATTTGGATTTCAAAACAAACTCACATATTTTCTTCAAATGAATCCTATCATAATAACCATCCATGTAACATGGACACGGACAATAGATATCTACACTTACCGATC
Organism: Diploptera punctata; assembly: GCA_030220185.1. Classification (NCBI taxonomy): domain Eukaryota; kingdom Metazoa; phylum Arthropoda; class Insecta; order Blattodea; family Blaberidae; genus Diploptera; species Diploptera punctata. The sequence goes on from JASPKZ010008378.1 coordinate 1,087,483, forward strand.
TAAAAATGTAAAGGGCTCCGACTACAGGCCTAACGGAGGGGAGTTATCACTGACGAATCCCTTTACACCCTGAACATACGTTGAGTACTTGGATTCTGACTTGACTCCAGGACCATGGTGCAGCAAGAAGGGTTAACAAATCCTGACTCCCCCTCCGGAATTGGACGTGCAACCTTTCGACCTGTTGCCATATCGACTTGAAAATCTATAAAACGCGGCGTGCCTGACTTTGGGTAAATAAAAAAATCACATTTGTAGTAAAATACAATTACTATAGGTACTGTAATGTTAAGCAATTGCCAAGCTATCTCCAATCAAAATGATATGAGAAATCAGTTGTAGAATGTTTTATGTTATTCAAGGTGAGGCCTTCCTACCTCCCATCTACATGTGTCAATCAACAGGTGGGTAGTTATCCTGACAATATAGGGGTGACATGGTTAGCATGCCGGGTCCTCCAGCAGGTTCTCTCATCTATTAATCGCTGCTTATTGTGGCGATACAAATTATTGAAGTTGCTGTGTGGACACTCGTCTCATAAACTGGCCGAAATTCAACAAGAAAGTATTTCCCTATACAGGTCTGGAACCAGCACACATACCATAGCTGTCATCATGCCGTAATAATGTCTTAGACAGCTCGCCACGGTGTGGAACACTTACCAATAATTTATCAGTATTTACTTTGAAGTCATCCACAAGAACGCTTGAAAAAAAAAATCCCATCTAAATTAAATCTAGCCACTTTCATGCTAATTCAGTTTACTTTCTTTAACTTTGTACAAATATAGTATCCATCCATCCATAGTAATTCTGTCCGAGGGCAGAGGTCTTTCACTGCATCATAGCATTTTCATGCTATGCTTTGCAGCTTTACTAGGGAATTATAGATGTGATAACTTCCCGTTGCTTTCCACACCGGTGAAGAATGATGATGATGATGGCCGCATGGTTTTCGGGGACCGTTGGGCCTTAAGCTTCCTGACATTTGTCTTACAGGTGAGGAAAAACCCCCAAAAAACCTCACCCAGTAGCCTGTCCCGACCGGGAATCGAATCCGGGCCCCCTGCGTGACAAGGCAGCATGCTACCTCGAGACCACAGCGGTGGACAAATATAGTATAATGTTTATATATATATATATATATATTTGCCTTTTAACTGCAAGAGACTAAAAATCCAACTCCAGGTATCTTCTTTAAATTATAGGGAAGTAATATCACTCCCGAATTAATAGATTGCATAGACCTCAATAACTGCCACTCCGCTCTTACTCATACAACGGGTTGCCATTGCTGGATTCTGGCTTCGATTTCTGAGCCTTGCAGTTAAAAACGGCAGATTTTTTACACGACCTTGGTATATCATAACGCTTCTCTGGAAGAAATTTCAAGATAGGTTTCGGAAAGTAATTGTTGACAGTTCCCTTGTGAGTATATACAGTCATACTCGTGTGACAACTTTAAAAAGAAGTTAAATTCACATACATTAATTCTTCTTCTGAAATTGTAAATTCAAACTCTCTTTAAAAGCAAACGAAAACATGCGTGGCGATACAAATTATATTTTGAACAACTTTTGTGATAATGGTTGTGATTATTTTGACTGTAATTGAATCGAGGGGCTAAGTATGTGAGACTTAACCGGCCGAGGGCTTGCTTCCAGACTGTCGCGCGTTCCGGCACTTGGGAAAAGTAAAGGCACTGTGTACTGTACGTAATGTAGTGTTTGTTATTTGATATCCAGTGCCTTCACAACGCCACTGCTTGAAATAATGATCCCAACTTGTGGACGTCTTTTACGGACGACCCGCTTGGGTCATGAGTCGTGGGAATTTTTGTAAAGTCTTGGCATTGTGTGAGTTTCTTTTCCCAGGTCACGGGAGTGGAACACTTCAGTCTCTACGCTCCCCCTCCGAACACACACGAACACTAAAAATAATGTTTGATTATAATTTTCCACCATTACATTGGAATACTTTACAGTCCATAGCTATGGTTTCGGAGTATCGTCGTTTCCTCAGACGCAACGGCCAGAGTTTCCCTGTCGAGGCATTTTTTTTTCGGATTTGACCTCAATTATAAGACAAATGTCAGGAAACGTTAGGCTCAAGTAGTTCCGGAACACCACCTGGTCTTCAGAATCATCCGTCTCATTCATATTCCTCTTGTTTACTAGACTGCGAATGTATGATTCAATTGTATGTATTGTCTTAATGTTTTAATCCATGCCACCAGGTTATCATTACGACATATCTCCTGGTAAGTCATACTTGTAACCCATCTGAGGTTGGGGCGCCTGGAAGGCGGGTTACACTGCCCCGATTATATTAAAATGATAATGAAGATGGTAATGAAGCGCCAGGAGAGGTCTTAAACTAGAAGTAATGTAATGAGGCGAGTATGGTAATGATGGCCAGATGGTGTTCGGGGACATAAATTTCCTTACATTTGTCTCACAGGTGAGAAAAAAACCTCAGGAAACATTTCCAGACCGGGGATCGAAGACGGGGCTCGCTGCGAGACAAAGCAGCGTGTTACCTCGAGACAACAGCGGTGGACTCTCGTCTTAAATGTTCGGCATTGTGATGATCACTCATTCGTGAAACCTTTCCCTTGTTCTTGTGAGGTCAAAAAGTATGTGATCCTAAGTTAAAAATCCTCTTCCGACCAGTCATATGACTTTAAGACCTGGAATTAATAAATGTACTTGCAGGAAGAGATTGAATTAACACACACACATAATCTATTGCAAACATGTTATCATATTTTACCTCCACATAATTATTTCATATCACTGAAAGGGTTTTTGTTATGGTGCAGGAAATCACACATTCAGTGCTGTATTATTAAATAAAAAAATCCTCGACAGAAACCATTTATTAAGTTACTACAAATTATAGAGGCATATCAGTAACAAGTACATTAAGTGGAATATATGGACGTATACTAAGTAAAATGGTTGATTTAGAATACCAGAATAAAGAAATGGAAAAACAATCTGGTTTTAGAAGTGGTAGGTCATGCACAGATAATATATTTTGCATAACAAAAATTATAGAAAAAAAAGCTATTAACAGAAATATACATTTGCTTTTTGTCGATTTAACCAAGGCATATGATAATATTCCTCAAAAAATGTTATGGGAAACTTTAGACGATTCTAACATTACCAAAAAATTAATACAAGCTATAAAAGCATTATACAAAGGATCTATTTCGAAAATAAAAATTGGAAATCATATAACAGAGGGATTTACTATTACAAAAGGTTTAAGGCAAGGTTGCAGTTTATCTCCAACTCTATTCAAAATTTATCTCGAAAGAGTACTAAGAGACTGGAGGAAAAAATGGGATACCAATCCAAAATACACATGTATATTCACTAAATTTTGCAGGACCAGGTATTAATAGCACAATACCACGATGACATAGAATATATGGCTAAAAAACTAAAAAGAAGAATATGAAAAATGGGGACTATTCGAGAAAACTAAATATCTGTGTATAGGAGAAGAAATGGAAAATATAAATTTCAACAATGGAGAAGATGCATTTATTTAGGAACACAGTGGAATTAAAAGTAGAATCGCACAAACAAAACAAGCAATACATGCTTTAAACTCTGTTTGGTGGAGCAAAAATATTACAAAAAGTAGAAAATTACAAATACGTATCAAACCATAATTCAGAGCATTTTAACATATGGTGCTGAAGTCTGGTAAATTCCTACCAGGGAAATCAAAAGAATTTTAAGTACAGAAATGGATGTTTTAAGAACATCAGCTGGAAAATCTAGAATGGAGAAAATACGAAATAAAGAAATAAGGGAAATTATGGATGTACAAGAGAAGCCGGACATCATAGACATTATAGAAAAGAAAAGATTACAGTGATATGGCCATGTCAAAAAAGAATGCCAGAGCAAAGATTGCCTAAAATTGTTATGGAATGGATCCCAATAGAAAGGAGAAAGAGAGGAAGACCGAAGAAAACTTGGATAGAAGGGATACAAGCAGCTTTGAATATCAGAGGATTGGAGGAGATCAATCGATGGGCAGAGAGGAATGGCGTTTGGTTTCCGGAAGACGGCGGCAGCTGCCATGATACCGGATGATGATGAAGATATTTATTTCGTCGGCCACGGTGGACTAGTGGTTATGCTCCTTGTCTCTGGTCCTGAGGATCGCGGGTTCAATCCCGGCGTTTTCGATGGATTTTTTTAGGATGGATAAATCCAAGGAGCAAATCCTCCGGGAGGGACACGGGCCTTAAGATTTTCAGGCTAGTAAAAGATTCTTAAGCTTGAATAAAAAGGTCTCTAAGCAAAATTTAGCTACCTCAACGCTCCAGTAATACCTTAGTTGCCTGCTAGATGTCTCATTGGGATACATTCAGGACATATGTAGGCAAATAAGCGTAACTAAATTAACTTGGTCTATAACTCCTAACAAAGGACAGGCTAAGGTTCAACATTTTTCTACGCTATTGATAGATATTATTTACTTATTTATAGAGGCTTTATAATCAAATATATGGTTTATATTTATATTAATTACTGTTCTATAAAGATATGAATGTGTCTGAAAGGCTCAAAGAGTAGGGTGCCTGTAGGCAAACTGTTTTCAGACACTTTTGTAATCCAGAATGGGTTGAAGCAAGGAGATGCACTATCTCCTCTACTATTTAATTTTGTACTAGAGCATGCCATTAAATCTTTAGAGAATGAGGAAGGCTTACAACTGAATGGTATCAATAAGCTGTTAGTTTATGCTGATAATGTAGTACTACTGGACGATAGCAAGGAGATACTAAAGGCCAACACGCACACACTATTGAGTAACACTAAGAAATTAGGACTGGAAGTAAATATCAGTAAAACTAAATATATGGTCACACGTAGAAATTCAATATATAATGGAAATGGACAGCTAATGACAAATGAGGGAAATTTTGAGGAAGTGGCTGAATTCAAATACCTAGGAACAATAATCACAAATAGGAATGAGACGCACACGCACAAAGAAATTAAACATAGGCTCAATTCTGGAAATGCATGCTATTATGCATTGCAGAGACTTTTGATGTCCCAACTCCTTTCAAAAAACGTTAAACTGAAAATATATAAAACTATTATTCTACCAGTTATATTATATGGGTGCGAGGCATGGACTCTTGCTTTAAGGGAGGAAAGGAGATTACGAGTATTTGAGATTAAAGTACTTAGGAAAATTTTTGGACCAAAGAGAGATGAACAGACAGGTGAATGGAGAAGACTACATAACAATGAACAACATGAAAGACGTGCATGGAAGCTTCTTGTAGGAAAGCCAGAAGGAAAACGCCCAGTTGGTAGACCAAGAATGAGGTGGGAGAACAACATTAACTATGATTTGAGGGAAGTAGATTATACAGGGAATGATTGGAAAGCATTAGCTCAGGATAGGGATGTATGGAGAGCCTACGGGTTCGATAGTGCCAGTGAGTAAGTAAGTTCTATAAAGATGGCGGTTCTATGGAGCAAGTGGTTAGGTACTTGTCCTCCACAATTGGGCCACTTCATGTGGTTTCGTGGTGGATGAATCCGAGCCAGGGCAGATTTTTCTCGATTCCCCCCCCCCCCGTTTTCTCCTCCCAAAAAAAACATTCTACCATTTCTCCTCATTTATGTCATCGATTTCGTTCCATTTCATTTCATCTGTTCCTGCAATTGTGCGACACTTCTAATCAGCCAGCATCTTTGAACATCACAGATCTTTAATAATAGGGGCTTCACTTCATCTCATTCCTCTATCTGATATTGCGTCGGGCACTAGTAGAAGATTTGCATTATTTACTGTTTTAAGTATGCAGTTCTATTAAATACTGAAATGACGAAATGGCCCTGTCAATGAAATTCCAACTTAGTGTTTGTCTTGACGATCGAGAAAAATCTTTAGGTTGCTCGTCACCGGGTTTGAACCTGGGGCCTGCCTAAGAGTAAATTGTGCTATTGCACTTAAGTAGACCTATTCTGTTGTAATAAAATTCATAGTATTTGAAAATTTAGCAAAATGTTCAAAATTAGTAAAAAATAAGAAATACTGTCATACGAGAAAAAAATTAATATTAGACATTCAATAGTAGATTATATAAGATATAAGCAATTAAATTGGTATGGGCACCATAAGACGAATGCAAGATGAAAGGTTACCCAGGAAAACATTGGAATGGTATCCACCTGAAAGAAAAAAGGAAATGAAGACCTCGAAACTCATGGATGCAAGAAATATTAACTGGAATGAGAACAAGGGGACTGGAGGAAATGTTGTGGATGGATAGAGACGAGCGGAAAAGAAAAATAAAACTTTAGGCACAGAAAGATGTGTAAATATTAAAATTCGGTATATACATGAATAAATTTGAAACTTTATAACCAAATTGCATAGCTCCTTATAGGATACATCATATAAATAGCTAATATTATTGCCATATTTTTAACGCGATGAGATGAAAAGGTGTTGAATTTGAAACATTGCTCTTGAGAAATTGAACAGTACGCATCAAACTAAATTCTAGCAAATACTCCAGTTTACGTTGCTTGAGAGTATATACATTATAGTTTGATATCGCAGAAAGATCCTTGATTTCATTCGTGAAATAATCCAATAAGCAGGATTATCAAAAATATGACTAATAATTAGTCATGATTTTATACTAGAACTTATATTATGCGTTTATGGGCCAGTGTTTTATACCTTCTATGTATGAGATGTCTAACCCTCACATCTCATTAATTGCAGGATTAAGGACCCATGTTGTATGTATGAGATATCTAATCTTGATATGTCTGCTGCTAATTCTTATGAAACACACAAATTGAAATTTAAACAATAAAATGGTACTTAGAATATGTTATGTATCGATAGTATTCATTCAATTTCTAAAAAAAAATGTACATTTTTTTTAGATTTTCACCCGAACACAGATCATTATGGCACGCCGTAGCGTAGTGGTTAAGGCACTGAGCTACAAGCCGGAGGGTCGAGGGTTCAAGTCCCGTTGGGGGTCAGGATTTTTAAACTGACCCAAACCCTCTGGCGGCACTATGGCCCTGGGGTCGACTCAGCCTCTAAGCGAAATGAGTACCAGACGCTTGTTCTGGGGGTAAAGGCGGCCGTCACGCAGGGCTGACATAAAGTGTCGATTGTCTAGAAAAAGTGGGAGCCTTAACCTCCTACTACCCCAAGGGCCTCCGGGTCTGTTGTGGGATCACTTTACTTTTACACAGATCATTATGAGTCAGGCTATCTTTTTTCTATGTATTATTAACGAAACGGCGAAAGGTATTTTTATCAAGGAAAAAAGACAAACAACAAAGATAAACAGACAGAAAGAACTAAGAAGTAGATGGAATAGTGAGAATGCTGGGACTATATTTGACGACTTTCCCAGGCAAAAAACTATGAATGAATAATTGAATATAGTATGCTATATGCTCTGTATTGCATTATACTCTAGTGTGTATTGTATTTCAGTTATTATGTATATTTTATTTTACGTGTGCTGCAATAGGCCTATTTACTTTTCATATTCTAAATATAAAAAAAAATATTTCCCAAGAAATATTTGGCTACAACAAAACACTACAAGCAATTTTTTATTGAAAAAACCCCAACAATCGGAATAATTTTATTTATTGGAAATACTTAGTTCCATAAAAAACAGTGTCAATGAGTTGAATTTTAAACAGCGGCCCCATTTTGCGCGAGCACACAAACACCACAACAACAACACATTACATAGGCCTAAGACACAGAGTCGTAGGTTCCATTAACGTTAAAATGGATATGTTTAAATTTGCAATGTGTGTAATTCCTTTTCATTTGCCTGTAAAATTGTAACCATTGGTTCTCTTCTTCTCCATCGCAGTTTAACCTCTCACGTCATAATATATAATTTTATATCCCAAACGCTGCTTGAGCCTTACTTTATTAAACTAAAAGTAAGATACATACAATGTTATTTACAAATATGGATCGCACGAGCAGTAAGCCGTACGTGCTGGTTTGACAGTCCGTTACAATAAGTTTGAGTTTGTTGGGTAATAATATACTCAAAAAAACACAATAATATTACAATTAGAGATATAATAACAGTATTATTATACACTAACTGTAGTTAATGTAGAATTATTAAGAATGAATGAGATTGTAAATTGTTTAACCTATTTATTTAGTCCTTAATAAGTGTTGTTCTTATTTTCCGCGTTTTGTCCAGAAATCTAACCAAGTTTATCCAATTTTCTGGGTTTACCAGTACTCTTAGCATGCCAATCTTTCACAATTTGAATTTAGAAATCTTTCCGGTAATAAGTGATGCCTCCAATATTCTAAATCGTTACATTTTCCTAATATATGTATCTCGTCTTAAAAAGGTTTGTCCGCACATTGGACATATTCGCATATCGTGATCTTCGCTAAATTTTTTAAAAAAATTCCATGCCCCTTACCTGAACCAAGCAAGATCCTGATCTCTCTTTAAATCCTCGATTGAGTATATATGATTCTTTTCCCCAAACTTGTTTTAGGTCTCTTTGTAAAAACAATGATCGTTTTCCTGCACAATCGGCCAAAATATTTTGTCGGTTTATATCTAAGTACCTCCTCCTTATTTTTTGTCCACACATTCTTGCGATTTTCAGTCCCTTTTTTCTATACCCAATCCCCATCCCAATCTTTCGGAGTTCTCTCATAACCTCGTCTGCCAAGAATTTCCCATTTGCGTTCCTAATTTGGTCGTAACAAATTGCTCTGAGCATTGTTTGTTTACTTTTGGATTAGCCGCACCGGTGTGGGGGGACTTGAGTACACACGAATTTTGGCAGTTTATATGTCGTCCTGAAGTGACCCAAATTCATATATAATTCCACCAGTTAGAACGGCCTTGCTAAGTCCTTGTAATATATTTTTAGAAAAGGCGTAAATACCATACCTTATTTAATATTTCCGTTCTTTGAAAACCCCCATCTCACTCACTACCCATATTGCATTACTCTGGCCTCACCAATCGCTCCAGTGGTACAACCTGTCGAGATAGGAATTTTAAACTTTGGATGCCCACACCCACTTTTTTGATCATATAAGGGCATGGCACTGTTTGAGCGATCACATCAACCCAGAGCCACCTCCGTGACAACACAACGTTAAAACGAAACACGCCATTTTCACGCACATGCATACTAAACATGGCTAATATGCTGGCCATATTTTATCCGACAACCTTTTGGCCTTAGTGTCCTGACATTTGTCCTACAGGTGAAGGAAACCCGCGAAAAAATCACCCAGGAGAATTGTCTCAATAGAGATCAAATCCGTACGAGACAAGGACGCTACCCCGAGATCAAATCGATAGACTGTAACCGTTTGTAAGCCTACAAATTAAATTAAATTCAATACTCTATGTTAAACTTGGATTCAAGTTATGCACCTAAACTGATTACATTACAGTGCAACATTTTTGTTCCGAATTTATTACAGTGCTTTTTGAGTCTAAATTTTTAAAATACATTACGAAACTCTGTTGAGGTCACTATATAAAATTTAAAAATATAAAACTACAAGCAGAAATTGAAACATGTTTTCGAAAGGCCTCTTACAAAATGTATACTGCTGATACTTGTGGACTGAGAATTCCAGATACTAATTTCATATTTTAAAATATTTTATAGTGCTTTTGAGCAATTTTAATTTCTGGGAAACAAACAAATGTGAGTAATCATTGTAACTTTAACATATGTAAATGTTTCGTTGTAATGACAATGCGATTTAACAGCTGATTTGAAAACTGAGGAAAATCACTATAAAACTATCGTTGTCAAGCTATCCGGAATCCATGACCTACGAAAGTGAGACACAACGATAGCCTAATATGTGATGAGTTTACACACAATAATTATTTAGTTCTTTATTCAGACTGCCCTGAGCACTGCGATCTCAAATATCTATTGCGCTATCCCAATATTATGGAAATTAATGGAATGACAATCTACTCGACGGTGTTATGTGAGTTGTAGGACGTCTTCCAGGCCCGACACCGACACACCAGGTTCTGCTCCCATGACCTATACTGTATTCCTCTTTTTTTTTTACGCCTGACCGTGAGAACCCCTTCTGCCCTTTTTTTATTGTACAGACTTGAAGTTATGAGACAACACCCTGTGGGCTACCATTTAAACTATTTTTCCTAACATGAGGTCAGATGATATGAAACGAAATGACAAGAGAGTTTAGTGGAATGAAATTCGGAAAATGGGATAACACCAAGAAAAATCCCGGTATAGTCCACTACTAATACCGCTCTGGAACCGCGAGGATTCGAACCTGGAATCCCAATCGGTGCAACCGCGCGTGCTAGCCACGCGTATCCCGACACGACTTCACAGACTGTAACTAAAATCGTTTTGAAATTTTCGTACAGTGGATTTACACAGTTCGGCTCGACAGGTTTTTGGTTTTATACATTATGTTAACACATGATTATATACGTTTGGCTCAGAGCTAAAACAAGGTCTGAGAAGACCTTAATCCGTCCACAATTAAATACCCTATAATAAGTATATACACTTTTATCTACTAGAATAGTGTCATAAGTACTGCCACGAGTGGAATTTCCAAATTATCGATGGATTCACGACCTCACGCATGATGAGGAAGTGAACTTTATCTAGACTATTTAACTCATGCCCCAAATGGGATTCAATGACCAATCACGTTTCACTGATTTCTGTTTTACCTTCCACCAATCAGAATCGTGTTTCATCACACCAATGTTTATCAGTGTTCTGATTACCATATTAAAGAAATCTCCTCCTTACAATATTGCGTTCCTTTGGCAATACATAGTATGATCTGGTTGCAGTGAGAAACAAATGAAGCAGTAGAAGCGTCAACCTATCGTTTCTCATTTGTTTTCAAACATCGCCGTTTACATTAAATATATAAATATTTTTAAAATAACTAGAGTTAAATAAGGGATTTGTGAGTAAAAACAGCTTAATTTTATTCGTTAAATAGTCCTAACAAATGCCACTCTTGATTTTCCAAATTCTCTCTCTAGAATAAATTCACTCCTCCACTTCGTGAGTCGTGAATTTATCGATAATTTGGAAATCACTCGTGGCATTACTTTATGATAATTTGGAAATCAAGAGTGGCATTTGTGAGGACTATTTAACGAATAAAATTAAGCTGTTTTACTCACAAAGCATTATTTAAATATAGTTATTTTAAAATATGTATATATTTAATATAAACGGCGAGTTTGAAAACAAATGAGAAACGTTGTGTTTCATTTGTTCATCACTGCAACCAGATCATATTTATTGCAAAATAGAATTGCAATATTGTAAGAATACACCTTAGTGGAGAAAAAATGAAGCATCATTACCGGTTATTAAATAATTTCTGATATATTATGATGTAATTATGTCAGTTATATTTTTCTGGAACGTAATTCCTGGGAAATAATACGTTTAAGAAAGTTCAAACTGTGGTTTCTTTCTTCTTCTTTTTTTTGTGGTACAATCAATTGTTACAAATGGTTTTATATTATATCCCGCAAGCACAATCTACTAACATTCGTGCACTATATATACAATCTGGTAGCTATATGCAGTCACTGCAAAATAATGCTATGACCTATTCAGAATGTTAAAAAGGAGGAGCTTGATTTTAAAGTGATAAAATTAAATTGATAAAATCGAGGTGAAAAAGACTGTAATTGGTTGTAAGTAAAAAATAATTGAAATATGGTTGGTCATTGACTCCCGTTTGGGGCATGAGTTAAATAATCATACAAAGAGCAAAAAGTATAGTGTGCTTTTTATAAACATATATATATATATATATATATATATATATTACATTGCATTTATTAGAGGATCTCAGGTAGAGATCAATTGAGGCTCTTAACGAATGAGACAATGAATTTGCGGTTTACATCAGCGTTAGAGCTAAATATAGGCTACACTCATGTATGTATACTCCTTGGGATGATACGCCTAGAAGTAATTTGGCTCACCAGCCAGCTTCTGATCTTACATCCACATTGTGTCAATCATCCAGCCAGTATAGGAGTGACATACCAAACATGTCGGTCCCTCAGCCCTATAGGTTTTCTCGACTTGGAATCACTAATCTATTTGTTGTTAACGAGAGTGATATTACGTGGTATTTTCAATAAATTTAATAAATCCAAATTAGAATTTTAGCACTTATTTTTCCGGCATTAAAGTTTATTTTAAATGTTTGAATCTCAATTTTAAAAGTATGGAAAGCTTAGATATAGTCAGGTTTCTAATGAAGAACGTTGTTGGGTCGATAAATAGAAAAAAATACTGACACACAAAAGCACACACGCACACTGACACGTAGGATGGGCACAAGTGTTACAAGACTATTGGAGAGAAAGGGTTGTGTAATTGACATAATGCAATAGGTTTTGGTAACGATCAAGTTGGTAGCCGTGAGAGGCTGAAGTGGTCTAACCTGATCTGTTTCCTCAATGGAGCCAGCCCTGCACCTGTTTTGTGGCTAGCCCCAGGCTACAAAAACACATCCGGCGAGCCGCAGTTCAGGGTCATACTAGCTTCCTTTGTACCCTCACGGGATTTGAACCTCTCCTCTCGCTATAACCAGTTCCCCCCACCTCTTTCAACTACTCGATCTGTGCGCTCAATTAATATTCTCAGACTTTACGATCCTCCTTACACCCATTCCAGGATACCATCACTCTACTGCATACACATCTCACTCCCTCTCATCATCAATCCATCCACGTAATGTATCTATCTATCTATATATTCTCTCCTTGCATCCATCCACCCATCTACCTATTGTATCTACTTGTCCATTAACTAACTCGCTAGCACTGTCGAACTCTTAGGTTCATGGCCGCGCGGACATAAGCTCTCCACCATCCCGTTCCTGAGCTATTTACTTCCAATCATCCCCTGTATAATCTACTTTCCTCAAGTCATGGTTAATGTCATTCTTCCACCCCATTCTTAGTCGACCAACTGAGAGTTTTCCCTCTGGTTTTCCTACAAGAATCTTTTATGTCCCTATTTCACTCCCTATTCATGCCACATGTCCTGCCCATCGCAGTCTACGAAACTTAACTTTTCTTATTGTGCCTGGTTTCCAATAAAGAACATGTAGATAGTAGTCCATTCATACTTACCTATCTGTCCATAATTATCCTCTCAATCCATCTATCCATACATCATATATTTATCGATCTATATATTTCTTTATCTACTTTATTTATTAGCATCAATTTAGATTTTGCGTTTGTCATATTAAATTTTGAAATAAATAAATATAGGCATATAACTCTATAACACGACAGGTCTAGAAGGCTATTGGCCTATCATCCAACTGCTTTCCTCACGTCAATACGTAGACGGATGATCATGCAGCAAGTTTAGCAACGGTATGTTACAGCTCTAGACAGTTTACTTAACCTAGAGGTGCTAGTTATTGTATCTGTTCAAATAGCACACGATACCAACATTCCCATATAAAAAGTAAAGTAAAGTAAAGTAATCCCACTACAGGCCTCAGGAGGCCCTTGGGGTAGTAGGAGGTTAAGGCTCCCACTATTTCTGGACAATCGGCACTTGATGATCAGCCGGGTTGTCAGCTCTGCGTGACGGCCGCCTTTACTCCCAGAACAAGCGTCTGGTACTCATTTCCGTTAGAGGCTGAGTCGACCCCAGGGCCATAGTGCCGCCAGAAGGTTTGGGTCAGTTTATATATTGGCCAAAAATGCATGAGAAAATTCTTCTCCATTGAGTCCACTTGTACAATTAAGTATTGAGTTGTGCTCACGAAGCTGAGTGAATACCGTTTCAAGACCTTTTCTTAAACAAAATGTTATTTGGTATAGCCAGATATCGAACCCTGGACCTCTGGGATATTAATCGGACACAATAATCGTTACAAAAACACAGTCAGTCACAAAACAAGTGTCTCAATTCTTAAGTGTTTAAAAAATAGTTTACATGGTGTGAAAAATTCTAGGGAATTTTTACGTAAAGGTCTTTTATTTACGTAAAACATTCTCAAAAATATGTAAAAGTCTATAACAGGAAATAACGAATATTAATTTATATTTTTCTATTTTTTCAGGTGAGTGAGTGCATTATTGCAGAGTTCTTTTTTTTTTTTTGACATGTCCTCTAGTTGGTAAGTAAATCTATTCTTCCTTCATTAACGGACGCATAAAACACAGGATAAATAAATATTATGTATTTAAAACACATTCTTTGGAGAGTCGATTATCTAAATGCCATTTATCCGAAACATCAACAATCTTATCTGTATTTTCATAATTTAAATTTTATTTTTACGAAAACAAGTGTAACTAAATTAGTATGGTTCAAATTCTTCCCTGTAAGGGGAGGGCGCCTAAATCTCTGTTTAGGGAAGCATGGGCTTACAAGACAAGACAAAATGAAGCTACAGTGCTGTACTTGTTTATTTCTGACATAGGCCTACACCTGGAAAGATCCTAGCTGACAACAATATGAGATTTCGAGAGTGGAAAACTTGCTTTATCTCACAAGGCCTTACTCAGCATTATTACGTCAACCGATCATTTGCCTAAATTAAATCTTGACAAAGGATTTACCTTCCCTAAATGCTTAACTCTTTCATTCTGAATGACCATTGTTTACGAAAAATCCCAACTTCGTATTCTTTTAAAATTAAATGATTATTTCATGGAAAATAAAGGGCGACTGTTGAAGAATCCCATACCAATAGCTTAGATTCTGCTCTCCGCGGCGTTACCTAGTTGAGACCTCACAACTCATCACTGTAGGTCTACATTTCTTTCCTTGAACTCATAAAGCCTAGCTAATATTGATTGTCGGTGGTATGTTTTATAGGAAGAGTTCATTTTTATCTTCAGAACAACGAAAGTCCCATATTTTTAGGTGCTGTAGTTCCCGAGATATTGCAATGCTCATTTTTATAATTTAAAAACGAGTTAATGCAACATGAGCATTGCATGAAATACAATAAGAGGTTATTAAAGTATCATGTAAATTTTTATTAAGTTGAAACGAATAAATCCATACGTTAGTCGGATTAAACTTACGTGCTAAACCTTGGCAATAGTGCGAACGTTTACTGTTAACCTATAGTGAATGGGTTATTTCATAGGAGATGCATCACTGCTATTGTCGTGATGTTCGCATTATTTGCAAACTGCTCCCGCTCCCTATATTTGTAGTATATAATTTAAACTTAAACATTGGCCTATTAAAATGCAAACTTAGCTGTTTTAAAAGTTAAAAAAACAGTACAGTATCGGTACCTCAGATCTCAGTCGTTCCCAACTAGCAAATGCTGTCAAATATTCAGGAGGCCCTTCGAAACATGTGTTTCATCTTCTGCTTCTGGAATGGTACTTAATAGTTGAGGACGGCTTTTACATTGTGAGCTCAACAGTGTTTCGTGATAAATTTTGAAAGTATTAGCTGTTTTGAAAACAATTTCAATTGTATAGTAAATGTATATACTGTAAAATTGTATTTAATGAAACATTCTCTTACTATATAACGTACAATCCGTCTATTGTAACAGCTTGTTTTAATTTAAAAAATAGAGTTGTAATAACTGGGGAACTTAAAAAATGCGACTTTTACAGTTATGAAGGTAAAAATATATTTATTAATTAAATAAAAATAGAACGTAGTTGTATTTGATTTTCATATTTATTATATAATTCAGTGACAGCTGTTTCGGTACACTGTACCTTCTTCAGACATGTTAACAAATTATGAATTGTGTTCCAACTGATCTAAGCAACAATACAACAATATTTATTTAAATTTTTGCTCTCATATAAGCATATAACAGAAATTTAGAAAATTCAAACTATGCTAACCACCTATTCCAATTTAATCATTGTTTCGATCCAAATTTTGAAATTTTACATATTTGTGATAAGGGTAAGAAGTTAGATCTTTTGGAGGTTGTAGAAATTAATAAGTTTAAAAGTAGTAAAAAACTGTTAAATTCTCAACTTGATTTGAATGAATTCCCTTTGTTAAATTTAAAAATTTAAATAAATATTGTTGTATTGTTGCTTAGATCAGTTGGAACACAATTCATAATTTGTTAACATGTCTGAAGAAGGTACAGTGTACCGAAACAGCTGTCACTGAATTATATAATAAATATGAAAATCAAATAAAACTACGTTTTATTTTTATTTAATTAATAAATATGGATTTTCATCAAGTAAACACAACTCAATTGATTAAAAATATATATATATATATATATATATATATATATTTGTGTAGGACATATCACCGACAGTAAATATTACATACGCTTTCCGAGAACAGACAATATACATTGGCGTATTACAAATCACAACTAGGCATTGTCGTGGGAAAGCCAAGTTACTTGTATAATCCAACACAGGGAATATTCGTATTTTACGTAAATAGAACGCTGCAGAGGCAATTCTGTACTTGTTTGTTATTAGTTATCATTAAAGAGCAGAGAAATGTGTTATGGTGTCACAAGTAGGCCTACATCCGACATAACTTGAAAATTCACATTTTAGAAATTTTGAATGATTCATAACTCTATTACAATTTCATTCTAGTATTTATAGATTATGTCCACCGCTGTGGTATCGCGGTAGCATCGCTGCCTGGTACGCAGCGGATCCGGGTTCGATCCCGGTCGGGAAAAGTTTCCTCGATGATGGTTTTTTCCCTCACCTGTAAGATAAATGTCAGGAAAATGTAAGGCTCAAACGTTCCCCGAACAACATCTGACCATCATCATCATCATATTCGCCATGTTTAGTATGAATGTGTGTGTGAATACTGTGTTTCGTCTTAATGTTGTGTTGCTTTGGAGGATGCCCTATCATAAGCTGATCCCTCATTCGGGGAGGCCCGTCATAGTCAAACTAGTATGTATGTGATCCATAGTTAAAATGCCTCTCCCAACAGGTCGTGTGACTGAAGGGTCGGGTGGCACATAAAAGCACCTATAAAGTGAGAGATTTAAACTGCTTTAATGGAATGGAATTTATAGATTCAATTTAAACAGTATAATCCACTCATACTCAAACTAAAGGATAACACACTTTTTTTCGCCCTTTAGTTAATATAAAATTAGTACCCGATGTAGTATAAACAGTGTTAAACTAATTACATGTACCAGCATAATGCATCATGCGTTACTTTATTAAATATTATTACTGAGACAATATACAATTCTACAATAACATACTTATGTCGATGGAAATAGAGTTCTTGAGGAGAGCAGCTAGATGATTCAAATTGGGAAAATTAAGAAATGTCATACGAGAAAAAAATCAATATTAGATTATAAATATAAGGTACAAACAATTAAATTGTTATGGGCATGTACTACGAACGCAAGAAGAAAGGTTACCCAGAAAAAAATGGTGTCCACCGGGAAGAAGAAAGAAAGGAAGACCTCGAAACTCACGGGCGCTAGAAATAAGAACTGGAATGAGGGCTGGAGGACATGGAGTGCATAGATAGGGGCGAATGGAGAAGGAAAATAAAAACTTTAGATACAGAAAGATGTCTAAATATTGAAAATCTGTGTATAAAATAGAAATAACAATATCATAACGTTGATATACGTAGTATACAGTATGTCAATAATTATGAATACACAAATTACAAGTTACTAAACATTTTTTTTTAAATCCAGAACCTCGTCACTAATGGTATGTCCTCATGGCGACATATTTATTTATGTTTTAGAATGTCATATTAGGTGAGTAAGTTGGTCTGTTGTTCATCTTTTTTCCGATGAGGAAGATGGCTGTGTCGAGTGCACTAGAAGCCACGAAATAACCAACTCACTTCGCAACGACGCATTTACCATGAGTTAATTCAGTTACTATACTGTAGATTATACTAATTTGGACCTACATGTGGTCTTTGTCATCAATAAACATGAACTTTTTCTCTTTTAGTCTGAGGAATTTACGATAGTTTTGTTACAGAAGCTTTATAATGTATTTTATGTTCGATTAACCAAACTATTCCTGGTCCTAATTTGTTCGCATCGTTGATGTTCCTTTGTATTTTTATTTGACGACCTTGGTTGGTAGGCATAATAGCTTTAGCGATGTTCCAATTTAGGCTAATAGATGCAGCAGACAGGCTTATATCCTAAAGCTCCGTGGCTAATGATTGAGCTGTTAGAACACCCGCATATCACCGCAAATAGTCTTAGTTCACTTCTCGTCAATTCCTCCAGGAGGTGACACAAACTGAAATCTGATAACCAGTATCGAATCAATATTATAGTGATATATCCTTTTCCCATCCTCTATATGCTAAAGATTCGGAAAACTTTTAGTTATATAGTTTTAACGTTAACCAAACAATATATATATATATATATATATATAGCAGCCTGTTGGTTATGCGTGGTTAAGTCTGTGGAATTTAGACAGTAAAAATTATTATTTTCATGTGCACTAATTTTGACTTAGGTGTTAATCATTTTAAAATGAATTATAAGTCCACCTGGAAGAAGAAGGAAAGGAAGACCTCGAAACTCGTGGATGCAAGAAATAAGAACTGGAATGAGAACAAGAGGATTGGTGAGCACGGAGTGGATGGATAGAGACGAATGGAGAAGGGAAATAAAACTTTAGGCACACAAATATGTGTAAACATTAAAAATCTGTGTTTAAAAAATAATTTAAATTAAATTATATCGAATCTCACAATAGGATTTTCAATGTAATTGATGAGACTAACCTAATAAAATTGTTTAGAAAGATAGGATTCTATGTATTTAGAGACTTAGAATACATAACAAAAGAAAAACGCTAAAATCACAGTTAAACTATGATTATTATCATGTCAAGAAATCGTGACTGCTTTCACAGCTTCTGAACAGTTATTATAATAACAGACAATTTAGCAGAGAATGGCGCCGTAGTTAACGAAATCTGTATTGCAGCTCATTGTTTAGTTAAATTTCACAGAAGAAAAATACAACTATATCTGCTAACAGAACATTAATTAGTTGTCACCTTCGATTAAAACTACGACTTTCATACATTAATTTATGTACTTGGTTATCACTTTACCCACTTTAATCTATCTAAAGAATGATTACTAATCCAACTGTAAGAAACTATAATAATAATAATAATAATAATAATTAATAATAATAATAATAATAATAATAATAATAATAATTATTATTATTATTTATTTATTTTATTTATATAAGTAAAGTATTCCCACAACAGACCCGGAGGCCCTTGGGGTAGTAGGGGGTTAGGGCTCCCCCACTTTTTCTAGACATGGGGCACTTTAATTCAGCCGTGTTGTCAGCCCTGCGTGACGGCCGCCTTTACCCCCATAACAAGCGTCTGGTACTCATTTCCTTTCCGTGTAGAGGTTGAGTCGACCCCAGGGCCATAGTGCCGCCAGAGGGTTTGGGTCAGTTTAAAAATCCTGACCCCAACGGGACTTGAACCCTCGACCCTCCGGCTTGTAGCTCAGTGCCTTAACCACTACGCTACGGCGTACCCCCATTTATTTATTTATATACAGAATTTTAATATTTACACATATTTCTGTGCCTAAAGTTTTATTTTTCTTCTCCACTCGTCTCTATCCATCCACTCCTCGTCCTTCGGTCCCCTTGTTCTCATTCCAGTTCTTATTTCTTGCATCTACGAGTTTCGAGGTCTTCCTTTTCTTCGTCTTCCAGGTGGACACCATTCCAATGTTTTCCTAGGTAACGTTTCTTCTTGCATCCGTCGTACGTGCCCATAACCAAATTTAAATTAGGCAATATATCTTGTCTTAATCTACACCTTCCTAACTAATTTCCATATTAATCGCTATCTTTATTTCTACATAGATTTTCAATGTTTACACATATTTTGGATTTAAAGTTTTATTTTCCTACTCTACTCGTCTCTATCCATCCACTTCGTATCCTTCGGTCTCATTCCAGTTCCTACTTCTTGCATCCACGAGTTTCGAGGTCTTCCTTTCTTTCATCTTCCAGGTGGACACCATTCCAATGTTTTTATGGGTAACCTTTCATCATGCATTCGTCATACATGCTCATATTAATTTAATTGCTTGTATCTTATATAATCTACTGTTGAATTACTAATATTCATCTTCTCTCGTATGAATTTATATCTTATTTTTTCCAATTTAGAACATCTTGCTGCTCTCCTCAAGAAATCCATTTCCATCTACATAAGTTTTTGTTCTATGGTTTTGTAGAATTTCCATATAGGGCCTATCAACTCAATATGTGACAGTACTACTCACTATTGAATTGTATATTCGTAACTTATATTTCCCGGTTATGTCTATTTCATAGGACACCATTTATTATTGTTATTATTGCTCTACCTATATTTATAACGTTCTTAATATCACTTTCTTGCTTGTACTCTTTATCTACTTTTACTCCCAAATACTCAAATTCTTCACGTCCTCTAATATACCCCTTCTGATCTTCTAATATTAAATCTGGGTTTCTGCTCCACATACCGTACAAAATGTTTTTCTAAATTTATTTTCAAACTCCAATTATCGTATTCGTCCAATAATTATCTGAACATAAACTCCATGTCTTCATAATTCTTGTGGAATTATCTGGTCATCCGCAAATAACAGCGTAAATAATAATAATAATAATAATAATAATAATAATAATAATAATAATAATAATAATGATGATAATAATAATATAACAATAATAATAATTCACTTAAAGAACTTATTTGGTACAAAATTTAACGAAAATTTTACTTATGTTTCAGCAAATGAAACTATTAGTTCCTAAAAAGCGTTAAAACTATGACTGCTACAGTAAATGATGAAATAGATATTTCCATTACGATTACTCAAATTCTCTAATTTTGTCACAGTTAATGAAACTGTATACATTCACAGTTATCTATACAATGATTCATGCATCAATTAACAAAGTTATGGTAACAATATGTTACATGTAACTCTTATGGTGGCCCTGGCTGAATTATTTGTGACAGCTTTCACGGTTATAGCAATAACTATAATTTTAGCTGTGATAATACCTATTATTTTGTGAAGTGACTGCAATTACTATGATTTTAGCAATAACAGGATTCAATTTAATTCTACCTGTTATTTCAGCTAGTAATAACAACAGCGGTAACTCAGGATTTGATATAGGTTATGCGCCAGTAGCTGACCAGAGATCATTTTCTATCAAAATATATTATCCAAGATTTTAAATGCTCATAAAGCGAGAATGTACTGAAGTTAGTTTTCTCTTCTTATAAATATTACTTTTACCTAGGATCTAGGATTTACAAATGAAACTTTTATTTAAATGCTTAGTTTTTGTTTGGTAAAGAATACAGAAATTAAAATACCGTTTCTGTGATGCAACAGTAATATATCTTAGTAGTATTCCGGGAGTCGCGGGTTCGATTCCCGGGTATACCATAGTATTTTTCTTTTAATATCCGAGTAGGGTCTGGAATGGGTCCACTCGCCCGCGTGAGAATAAATGAATAACTACTTTATATCAGAAAAAGCAAAATACGGTTAAGAAAACTAAAACTAAGGTTGAGGGACTGCATAACGCTAACCGCATGACTCACTGTAATATACTGCCCAGTGACAGCAACTATTTCAGTCGACCTTGACTCTTCGCAGCTATAGTACCATGGATTTATTATTTTTTGATAGGTCTATAGCATTTGAATGGGCAAGAGTAAGAAGGGTAATATTCATAATTTAGCCAGTTTAAAGTGAAGTTTTAATTGCTGTTTATTGTTAATTATAATTACTAGTGGTCGCCCAGCGGTCGAAATTCGACCACAATTCATTAATTTTTTAAGTTTGTCACAAATACGTCATTATGCATTAATTTTAGATTTATTTTAAAAATACGAACGATAGGAAATGTGTGGTATAGCTTGACTAAGCCATATTTAAAAAACAATAACGCGTCATTTGACATTTGTTTACTATTTATAGGCTACTATTTAAATTTGCATTAGGCCTATTATTATGTGTATGGGAATATAATTATATCCCTTCTTCTTTGTCTCTCACTCCGACCCGTCAATGTTCTATGTCGAGGCATAATGGAAGTAGGTGCGAATATGTAAATATAAAAAAAATGTAATCAAATTACTAAAACCAAGATTAGATAGGGTTTACTTTACATTTAAATAATAAAATGTACTCCCTTTTTCAAACCACTAATAATAAATACGCGAGAGTAAGTCAATTCACATTGCTGCTGCACAATTTTTTTTCAACAATGCACTTTCAGTATGAACGTAAACAAATGAATGAGTAATACACATAAATTCCTTAGAGACAGTATGTTTTATTTTGTTTAATTTAATTTATTTGTAACATATATTATATATAAATATTATTTTTCTGCGCTCCTTCTCTACATGAACTTTAATTATGCCAAATATCACACTCCTCCGTGCGCGCAATCTGCTTAAAAATGGGTAAAACGTTTTTTCTTCACGTATTATACTCATATATTTGTACTGAAAATAAACTTACATGAAGTATCTATTGGCGGAGGCATACTACTTTTACCCGCCATACGACTGAATTGTGCACAGAACTGTCAACGATAGAAACATTGTTCTTAGGCATTATCGTATTTTACAGGAAATAAGACTGAATACAAGGTAAGATGGTACCAATAATTAGGAATTTCTTCTTTATTTATGATAAAAACTTATATATGGGCCTACTAATCAGACGTTTACGCTTTTTTCCATGCTATCGATGGATATCCTCTATTTATCGGTAAATCCATTATGAACAGAGTTTATGCTCCACACTGACTCACCTGTAAATTCTGCTGTTATTTCCACCAAATCTTCAATGGCTAATGTGAGGTATTCTTCACTACAGTGTTTAAAAACATTCAAAATAACTTTTTTCTCTCCGCTTTTCAAATGCTTTCCTTTCGGATGTTCTAAGAAATTTTACAGGAGCTGACACTTTGAAACAACTGAAATTCCAACTTATTCTTCATTGCGCATGCGGAAGAATAAAACAATATTGAATTAATATATTAAAATTGTAACCATACATTTTAAGATGGTTACACGAGCCAAATGAGGTAAATTTAGAGCAATTGGGTACTGTTAGACGGGAAACCACCAAGTTACTAAAGAGTAAAAAGAGGGAATATTTGAGAGAGAAGATTAATGATCTTGAAATGAATGCAAAAAATAGGAACATTAGAGAATTATATCAGGGAATTAGTATAGAGAAGAAAGGGTTTCAGGCTAGAACAAACATAATTCGGAATGAAAATGGGGATATGATTGCAGATTCCAAGAGTATATTAAATAGATGGAAAAGTTATTTTAATCAGCTATTAAATGTACATACAGAACAGGACATTGAGGAGGATAAGTTACAGACAGCAGAAATGCTAGTCGCAGAGCCAAGTGCATTAGAGGTTGAAATGGCAATTGAAAAATTGAAGATGTATAAAGCATCAGGTTCAGATGAGATCCCAGCAGAACTGATAAAATCAGGGGGAGAAAAATTGATGGACAAGATACGCTGGTTGCTTAGTATGATTTGGCAAAATGAAGCTCTTCCAGATGAATGGAAGGAATCAATTATCGTACCAATTTATAAGAAAGGAGATAAAACTGATTGCAACAACTATAGGGGCATCTCATTACTTTCAACTTCGTACAAAATTCTAACAAATATATTAGTAAGCAGACTTGCTCCCTATATTGATGACATTCTAGGAGATCATCAATGTGCATTTAGAAGAAACAGGTCTACAACAGATCAGATTTTTAGTATAAGACAGATTTTAGAAAAGAAATGGGAATATAATGGTACTGTACATCAACTATATGTAGACTTCAAAAAAGCATATGATTCAATTAAGAGGGAGAAGTTATATAGTATCCTGCTGGAGTTCGGAATTCCCAAAAAGTTAGTTAGACTTATAGGAATATGTCTAAATGGCTCAAATAGTAGGGTGCGTGTAGGCAAACAGTTTTCAGACACTTTTGAAATCCAGAATGGGTTGAAGCAAGGAGATGCACTATCTCCTCTACTATTTAATTTTGTACTAGAGCATGCCATTAAATCTTTAGAGAATAAGGAAGGCTTACAACTGAATGGTATTAATAAGCTGTTAGTTTATGCCGATGATGTGGTACTACTGGCCGATAGCGAGGAGATACTAAAGGCCAACACGCACACACTATTGAGTAACACTAAGAAATTAGGACTGGAAGTAAATATCAGTAAAACTAAATATATGGTCACACGTAGAAATACATTATATAATGGAAATGGACAGCTAATGACAAATGAGGGAAATTTTGAGGAATTGGCTGAATTCAAATACCTAGGAACAATAATCACAAATAGGAATGAGATGCACAAAGAAATTAAACATAGGCTCAATTCTGGAAATGCATGCTATTATGCATTGCAGAGACTTTTGATGTCCCAACTCCTTTCAAAAAACGTTAAGCTGAAAATATATAAAACTATTATTCTACCAGTTATATTATATGGGTGCGAAACATGGACTCTTACTTTAAGGGAGGAAAGGAGATTACGAGTATTTGAGAATAAAGTTCTTAGGAAAATTTTTGGACCAAAGAGAGATGAACAGACAGGTGAATGGAGAAGACTACATAACAATGAACTACATGGTCTTTATAGGAAGCCAGATATAATAAGAACAGTTAAGTCCCGTAGACTGCGATGGGCAGGACATGTTGCGCGTATGGGGAATGAAAGACGTGCATGGAAACTTCTTGTAGGAAAGCCAGAAGGAAAACGCCCAGTTGGCAGACCAAGAATGAGGTGGGAGAACAACATTAACTATGATTTGAGGGAAGTAGATTATACAGGAAATGATTGGAAAGCATTAGCTCAGGATAGGGATGTATGGAGAGCTTATGTCCGTGCGGCCATGAACCTACGGGTTCGATAGTGCCAGTGAGTAAGTAAGTAAGTAAGTACATTTTAAGATTCCGCATACAACTTATATAGACATGTGCTAGCTAATAAATATTTTTATTTTCTGTATTTCGACTATTAGAGAGTGAACTACATTTTCTTATTCGCTTAAATCATAATCGTTTTCGGCCAATCAAAATGCAATCATACATCTGATTTGTTTACATTACAACCGGAACTTAGCTTGGAATTAGTATAGTTAGAGAGTATTTTTAATAAAGTGATTAGCGTAATATTTACAGTCTTTATATATATATATATATATATTGCGGTCAAGAAGTAAAGCAAATGATAGCAATGGCAAAAGAAGCTTTTAACAAGAAGAAAAGCATTTCTGCATACCTTTGGCAAAAGAATTGTAGAAGAGGCTAGAGAAGTGCTTTGTGTGGAGTGTAGCATTATATGGGCAGAGACTTTGGCATTACGACGGAATGAGGAAAAGCGACTAGAAGCTTTTGAAATGTCGATATGGAGAAGGATGGAACGTATAAAATGGACAAACAAACAAAAATAAAAATGTGCTAGACGGAGTGGATGAAGGAAGAACGATGCTGGAACTCATAAAGAAGAGAAAAAGAAATTGGATTGGCCACTGGCTAAGAAGAAACTGCCTGCTGACGGATGCCCTAGAAGGAATGGTCAATGGAAAGAAAATTAGAGGCAGAAAATGACATGAGATGATATGATAGACAATATTAAAATATATTGTTTGAATGCGGATACAAAAAGAAAAGCTAAGTTAAGGAACTAGTGGAGAATGCTGACTTTGCAGTAAAAGACCTGTTCTTGGTTACAACACTATGTATGTATATATACATATAAAGTCCAATCTATGGAATATTTTACTTCATACGCTGGCCTATTCACTTGAAAAGTAAGTTTACCCAGTAGGCCTTTATTTATTTTTGTGAAAATAGCTTCCCACACATAAGATCAGTGGTGTTGATGCAGAATTTGTTAGAATTTATACGTGTAATAGTGGGCGAAATGTTTGCAGGAATAAGAGGTGCCATGGAAACCAAAGCCTCCTATACTGTGAAAAAAAAAAAAAAAACATCAATCAAAACCTGCTGTGTTTTTCATAACAAATGCCTGCACGGATATAAACAGAGACAGATTTATGGACTTCCTGACAATCATGGTCCATGAAAAATGAAAATATGTTAAATTATTGCTAATGTTTACAAACTGGAGGGTTTCGTTTAATCTAAATATATATGAGAGGTAAATCCTTTACTCACTTGGTAACCGTCCATCAATAAATCTCTCATTTTTCCCATAAATATTCAAGAATAAAAATCTGTTTATTCCGAGCGAATAGGGTTAGGCGACAGCGTTTGAGATTCCTATTCGGGGCTCCCGGGTTCAAACCCCAGTGCCGATCATCCTGACAGAGGCTTTTCCTGCTTTCACACATTATAACGTTAAACAATGGGTGGGAATTTCGCTATCAGAAACCATTTAATTGCATTAGTGAGAATGATAATAATGATGATAATAATAATAATAATAATAATAAATCATTTTTACAGAGTTAAGGCCACTGAACCTGCCAATAGAAAATGCAAATTACCATTACAAATGATTGGCCTGTAAATGTAAAGTGATCCCACTATAAGCCCTAGTAGGAGGTTAAGGCTCCACCTTTCTACTACAATCGGCCCTGCATGAGGACCGCCTTTATCCCCAGAACAAACGCCTGTACTCATTTCAGTTAGAGATTGAATCGGCCCCAGGTTCATAGTATCGTCAGATGGTTTAGGCCAGTTTAAAAATCCTAACTACGCCGGGACTCAAACCTCCATCCGCTCCGGTTTGTAGCGTATTGCCTTAACAAATTAGGCTATGGCGTGCTCCCAGTTAAAATTCTAATACATTATAAAAATATGAATCATATCATATATACAGGGTGTAACAGGTCCTCACCGACAAAATGATAGGGATGATAGGCCATGCAGAGAGGATCATTTTTTGTGAAGGAACATATAGTTCCAAACACGTCGTTTATGAGTTATGCGCAGATGAAGATGTTCGCCCGAAAGGGACGGAATTGAATACGAACAATTGTACACGTATCATTTTATTGAAAGATACATGTTTTTACAGTAGGCCTATGTGTTCAAACAGTCGACCCTATGCCTCATTGAATGTTTGATATCATCGCAGCAACAATCGGCCAACACGGGCGAGCATGGCAAGATTCTTTTTGACGTCGTCAAAACACTTACGGTATTGTTTGAACACTTACTGTAGAAACATGCCTTTTTCAATAAAATTATACGCGTACAATTGTTCGTATTAAATTCCGACCCTTACGGGTTAACACCTTAATCTGTGCATACCTCATAAACGACGTGTTTGCGACTATATGTTCCGTCACAAAAAAAAAAAATGGTACTCTCTGCATGGCCTATCAACCCTATCATTTTGTCGGTGAGGTTCTGTTACACCCTGTGTGTGAATATATATATATATATATATATATGTGTGTGTGTGTGTGTGTGTGTGTGTGTGTTTATGTGTGTCATAAAAAGAAAAATTACCAATGCCTGAACCAGGATTTGAACCCGGGATCTCCAACTCTATACGTTAGTGCGCCATCCGTTATGCTATCCAGGCGTCCCAGTGCAAACATTAATTTCCCTTCCTTATGTTTAATTCTCAAATCATAAGAGACAGTGGGAGTCGTCCGCACTGCCAACTTACAGTTTCTATAACAAAAAATCATTTTAATCATTTTAATGAGTGTTTGTGTGTGTGTGTGTGTATGTATAATATATATATATATATATATATATATATATATATATATAATATTATACATTCCATGACCCGAAGACATCATGCATATGCCAAGTATGTGAACAGAAATGCGAAAGATATCACATCGAAACATGTAAAAAAAGAACAAAAACAATTAGTGATTACGCAAGACAAAGCTAAAGTGATAGTGATTGTTAATGTGCTGTGTTATCACCTGTGCACATTTATATATATATATATATATATATATATATATATAACCCTTCTTTTTATACACTAAATAATACTAAATAGTAATATTTTCATTAAAGTAATAACACAAAACCTTATGGATGCACCTAAATAGAAGCTAGACGCGATATGAGCTTAGACATGGAAGCATATAGTACCTATAAATAAATTAAATAATAAAAAAAATAAAGATTATTATTGAATATGTCTTTAAGACATGAGATTTTAATCTTTTTTTCAGGATGGATGCAAAAATATAGAATGATGTACTAAACTCTGAAAGACATTTGCAAATATTACTCCCATCTCTCTCTCTCTCTCTCTCTCTCTCTCTCTCTCTCTCTCTCTCTCTCTCTCTCTCGATATATATATATCATATATATATATATATATATATATTTGCCTGTCTACATATCTATCTATCAATATTTATTTCACACGTACACGACCTCGTTGTTTCCCGGACTTTGGAAAGATACAATAACCTATGTCAGGAGAAGCTTTTCAACTGTTGATCTCATACATACGCTTTTGGACACACAAGGATATGGAGGACCTTCTCTGATGAGTGGTATCTAAACTCAATTCCGGAGACTCCTTCGAGAAAACAAGAACAAGTAACATACATTCATTCCAAACACCCGAATGTTATATGGGTTTTAATGATGGCCAGATGGTGTTTGGGATCTATTCGGTCCTTAAAATTTTCTCACATTCAACTCACACACGAAGAAAAATTTCCAAAATGGAAAACCTCTCCCAGGAAACTTATCCGTACCGGGCGGCCGGTCTACTCAAGGCAATGGCCGTTATTACCTTAGACCATATAATGAATTGAAAACCTCTTACACAGGAGGACATAACCACCAATTGTGTGTATTTGTTTTAGATGGAACACTATCCTACAGTCAAGCTCAATCGAGTAGGTACTTAGTAGTATGTAAACTATATGCTGAGTCAGTCTGGGAAGATTGTAAAAAATAACATTGAATATTGCATTCATCTCAACACCTTAAAATCAGTTTCGCAGAAATTGAGGTTCGGTTACACTTTTTCCAGGCAGCCTCATTTCTCTTTAGAGAAACCTCAACATGCCCAAGGCCGGCAACCGATCTCTGTTCTTATCATTAAACCTAGCCCGTCACCAGGAAGCCGGTGATTTGAAACTTACAAGCCACCGACATAGGAAATTAAGCTGCTCAATTAAAAACTGACAAAAAAGAAAAGTTAGTTCTTCATTATCTTCATCATCGTCCTCGACATCAAGGATTAGGCCCTCTGGTCCGTTTCACGCTACCTTTTCAAAGGTCGGCCTATGTTACTTTTCCCTTTTGAATTATACCGTAGAGGAGCTTTCGCAAATCTCAAGTCTGGTGTTCGTTGGATGTGATCTCTCCAGTTTGTTCTATACTTTTGATTTTTAGATACAATTGGATTTCATTTAATTCTTGTTTAATACTCTATGTTCCTTTTTTAATATAGCAATTTAAAATTTGACAAAAATCGGAGAAATCTCACTACTGATAGTTCTTCTTCTTCTTCTTAATCATAATTTGTAGGATTTTCATCCTATTTCATCCATTGATTTTCATCCATTTCACTATCTAACAGGATGCTGATATTTTGATATGTCTTAATAGAGCTGGTGTTAGGCCTAGCATTCATTACCCTGTAATAGTAAAAGCAATGCATTTATTTTATGAGATTTTAATAGTGTTTATTTTTTATATTATGTTTTAATATCCTATGTATACTTAGGCAAAACTGTCAAAATCTAATTTGGATCTCTTCATATTTTCTATGTCCTAAATTACATTCCAGATATTTAAATTAATATATTTGTTCAAAGAGTTTACCACTTATACTTGTTAGTATTTGTTGGTATGTAACCATAGTGCAGATAACAGCTAGTGTAGGTAATATGCAAGATGCACTAAAGTGTGCAGTCTGTATCACTTGTTACAAGTGCCCTGGGGTTTAACTGTCCCTGGACTAAACTCATTACGCTATTAAATGCTTGCCGGGTCAACTCCTGACATCTAGCTTCAAGTGTATGTTATCTTTCCTCTGCAATTGTTATTATCTTTGTGAATTAGTACAGTGCAACGAAATTATACTGAGGCTTGCTGGTTACGTTCGTACAGTAGTCATTTTATGATTGATTATTCCATCCCTGTACACTTCCTTTAGTCACTTGATCAAATATTTTCCAACATGTATATAGAAAGGAAGCGTTCTAAATAGGAATATTCCAAATATTTTAACATCAAGAGAAGATGGACTGTTTGTTCAAAGTTCAAGTATTCCAACATCAACATAAGCTAAAATTTCTGCTCACTTTATTTTCGAAAAAGGATGTGTATTTATAGTATATATCATATAAAATATTATTATTTTTTAATTAATTTCCATAAGCTGAGATTAAAATTAATTTATTTTAAAGGGAATATGATCTATAGCTTGTCAGTGAACAAAATTCAGTGCTAATACATTCTTAACTTGACTGTACATGTCTCACTACCCACGACGGTGTTCTCCTCTGACCCATTTTCAACCAACAATACCCATATCGCTTGAACTGCAGTTAGTGTCACCATCAAAACAATGCTACGTAATAACCAATAAAACAATTTGCCCATGTAATTAAACGTCTCAAAAGGTTAGAACTAAATCACGTGATCTGGAGAATTCCCATCACAAGTGTACGGGAGGGAGGTATCACATCACAGAAATTCTAGCGCATGCGCACTACGGCTGCATTTTGTTTGCTGTCAAGCAAAGTTATGTTTGTATACACACTAGACTAGTCTTAGATATTAAGTATATAAATATATGGCTGGCTACCACTGTTTACCTAGTGGACAATAATGAACGCTGTTTATGTTCATCCGATAAAATTCTTGATCTATTTGGTATGCCAGTTTTAACGTTGTTGTGCCATATACTCAAATCAAAAGTTCATAAGCTTCAAATGATACTATATATACACAGTTAAATTACTATGATTTTGCCCAAATCTTGGGATTATGTCCGACCCAGTTTCAACTTAGTTACACGTATGTGAATCCCGTTTCAAACAAATGTCTAAAACGAAGTAACATGTAAGGCTACGTATTTTATATTTCAGTTTTAAGATGCTTAAGTATCGTGTCTAGGTTATTTTATACAAGTTGGCCTCGTATGTGCAATTTTCCTGGATGAGATATTTCGGAGAGGTTTTCTCATCTGCAGTATAAATGTCAGAAAACTTTAACGCCCAAATAGTCCCCGAACACAATCTGATCAACATGTATGTATATACCCCATACGTTCCCCCGTGGGGACACGGGTGCTCCCTAATGGAGTTTCTTAATAAGTTAATTTAGTTAAACGTATTTACTACGGATGTCATCGAGTGACATGTAGTTAGCATATCGCCTCAATGAGACATTTAGTAAGAAACAAAGATATTACTTGGATAGACGAAGTTGGTTAAATTTTGCACAGATCCCTTTTTATTCAGGTTTGATGCTCTTTTACGAGCCTGAAAATCTTCAGACTCGGTAAACACGGTCTGAAGTCCCTCGCAGAGGACTTGTCCCTTGAAATTTTCCATCTTAAAAATCCATCGGCTTCGGCCGGGTTTGAACCCGCGATCCTCGGAACTACAGACAAAGAACATAACCACTAGACCACCGCAGTTTACATCTGGTCAACATAATCATCCATATATTCCACTTGTTTTATATGCATGCATAAGTGAATTATGTGTATGTTTTAAATGTTCGTGTTGTACCAGATGTGACATTGGCATTGAGCTGATCACTCATCCGGGGAGGCACTCCATGTCTCCATGTGGCCAAAAAGTATATAAGCCTATATGGTCCAGAGTTTAAAGTCGTGTGGCGTGGGGTACATAAACATACTACAAAAGGGGGAGGTTAAACTACGGAAGAGAAAGAGAGAGAGAGAGAGAGAGAGAGAGAGAGAGAGAGAGAGAGAGAGAGAGAGAGAGCGCTGAATGACCCTATTCATATGTCTTGCGCAAATACAATCAATATTAATTTGAATGAATTATGAAATTAGTAATGTATCATGATAATGTCCACCGCTGTGGCCTCGTGCTGACTTGTCACGCAGCGGGCCCGGGTTCGATCCCCGGTCGGGGCTGTTTTTCTGGGTGAGGTTTTTATCGGGGTTTTTCCTCTCCTGTAAGACAAATGTCAGGAAAACTTTAAGGCCCAAACGGTCCCCGAAATCATATGGCCATCATCATCATCATCATACATATCATTATCATCTCGTCACCATCATCCTTCACCAGTGTGGAAAGCAACGGGAAGCTACCACACCTATAATTCCCTAGTAAAGCTGCAAGCATAGCATGAAAATGCTATGATTGCAGTGAAAGACCTGCCCTCGAGGAGAATTACTATGGATGGATCATGATAATGAAATTCAAACCCAGACCTTGATATTCGGAGAAAGTCATGAAAAGGTCACCAGTCAGGTTAGTTATCACACACAACTTATTTTAAACTCTATACTTCTCGCATGCATATTTTGAAAGTTCCTTTACGAGCCAATTCATTCTATTTTTTTTAGTTGAATTATATATCACCATGTTTCATTTAATAGAAAAAAATCGTTATTTTTACTTAGTAACAATAAATATGATATTGTACACTTGAGATATGTGTCATCTCCTGAAGGTAACACAAAATCTCAAGAATATGTTTTGTTTTGAGCAAATTTGTAGATTTTAATCAGGCGCTCAGGGTTGTGGGACATTCGCTGGTTCGAGTCCCCGTGGCGAAAGAAATTTTCTCATGGAATATCGGTGAGTAGTAGTACTTGCAGTATTAGCATTTTATTCAACGACTTTTTTAAGGTTTCACATCATTAGCGTCGAAATTCAAAGTTGGGAGTGAAAGAGGCGATAAATATTACTTAGAAGTATCTTAATTCAGATTTATTCCTTTACTGCCCTTAAACTTTCGGCACGGGGCTCACAGCTTTACTTCCCCTCCGAAGGAAGTCCTACTCTGCATTTTCACTCCCTGAAAAAGCCAATCGATGCAGTCAGGTGTAAAACCACAAACTTGAAACCATAGATTTGAAGGGTAACCATTCGTGCAGCTGTACTGATTGTTTAATTATTTCATTTAAGTCTAAGCTCAGACATTTTGTGGAACAATTGCCATTTGCTTTCTTGCTTCTCAATATATATATGACAATTTGTCCCATTCCAAAATATCTGGAATGCACTACATTTTCTCAGATGTTCAAATTTCATGGCAGTGTTGTTGTTACACAGGATGCAATTAGGCGGTTTTATTATATCCATTTGGTACTGTATAGGTGTTCTGCGAGATAGTCATGGCCCGTCATCAGCCGGAAAGCTGCCACTGTTTCTCTTCTAGATGACTATGTATTTTGTAGAAGTGAGGCCACTTTTTGGTTCGCTTATTTTCTGTAGATACTCAAGTAATTCGGCCTTAAACTTGGATTTAAAGAATAGTTTTGTTGTAAAGAAGGAGATAATATTGGTTTGTAGAAGCACATATTTTCGTCACTTTCTCCGCGATAAATTCAGCTTTCTCATTCCCTTTTATTCCTATATGAGAAGTAACTCACTGGAATGCAATTTCTTTATCTGCATCTTTCAGGTTTCTGATTGTTTTCCTTATTTCTCTGACATACTGTAATTTAGCGAGGATATGTCTGGTATAGCTGAGATGAGGTACTGATTGTTTCTTAATATCCAGTATGTTTAAAACCATAATCCTGTATCTAATGATTTTAAAAATTGCCACAAAAATCATGTGTTTGTATTATATTATTTGTTTTTTGCTCTGAGCCTGGTTGGATTTAGCATGTAATGTCTCTTGAAGCAGGTTTATCTGCATTAAGCTTCGCAAAGAGCATTAAAACTGGCACGAATACTCTGTTTTTTTGTAAATTGTCTGTCCCTGTAAGGGTTATACGCAATGAAATTAAGGAGAGGGTTGCTATATTTATTTTACGTACAACAGTAGGAGTAAAAACACAACGAGAAATAAGCTGGACTTAAAATGGCAGTACGAAAGCACCATATAATCCAACATGCCGTGGTCTACATTCTGATGCGCAAACATCAATCCCACGTCACACGCTTCGCATTTGTTTACCATTAGAATTAATGTAAGACAGACGCCATTTTGAAATAAACACATAATACATTGATAAATTCATTGAATTGAAAATGTAATGTTGAAACTATTTTTTTCTCCCTCAACTCGATTGGAAAAACTCTCACGCTTTATTGCACAGCATAATATGTAATAAACATGTTTGATTATATCAGCCCTGAGATATAACAATCCGAGTGAGTGAATAAAAATTAATATTATTATAATTTCAGCACTTTGTCAAATTGTCCACCGCTGTGGTCTCGAGGTAGCGTGCTGCCTTGTCATGCAGCGGGCCCGGGGTCGATCCCTAGTCGGGACAGTTTTTCTAGGTGAGGTTTTTATCAGGGTTTTTCCTCACCTATAAGACAAATTTCAGGAAAACTTTAAGGCCCAAACGGTCCCCGAAATCATATGGCCATCGCAATCATCATGATTCATATTCATCTTAGACTAAAGCTTAGGATTAGGGCGCACCATTATCATCACATCAACGGGGAACGTAACTCCGCCTTCCAGGCGCCTCAACCTCAGAAGTGGGTTACAAGTACGCCATACCAGGAGAGAACACCAGGAATGTCGAAAGGCAACCTGGGGCATTTGCAAAAAAAAAAAAAAAATCAGCACTTTATTGCCTAATTATCCACCGCTGTAGTCTCGAGGTAGCGCGCTGTCTTGTCAAACAGCTGGCCCGGGTTCGATCCCCGGTCGGGACAAGCTTGCTGGGTGAGGTTTCTTTCCGGGGTTTTCCTCACCTATAAGACATGTCAGGTAGCTTTGAGGCACAAAACGTCCCCAAACATCATTTGGCCATCATCAACATTATCCTTCACCGGTGTGGAAAGCAACGGTAAGATTCCCTATTAAAGCTGCAGTGAAGGTCCTGTCATGGGACAAAACACTATATGCAAATATATTATATATTGTCTAATTAAATGGTCGACAAATGGAACAATACGGTATCAAGTATTGTAACATCCACAAAATGGACCTAACTGTCACCAGTTATGAATAAACCATGCGAAACCTAATTATACAGGGTGTAACTAAATTTCCAATACAGACTTTCAGGACGTGTAGTGGGAACCAAGACGGTCATGTTTAGCGTAGGAACTCGTGTCCGGTAACGTACCGACGTTTTCCTGCTACTCGCTCACATAATACCACAACACACGTTCAACTCTTTTGCATTTTGACGCCAAAGACCCTACACGTTCTCCCAACTTAACGCACTAGATTACTTGCTACCTGTGACATCCGAGAAAGATCTACAGACGCGGGTTATGGCTGCGGCGATGTTGCATGACCAAGGTTTAATGATCGTGTGTGTACCAGAACATAGTACAGTAAAACTTGTTTAATCCGGAACGTGAATAATGCGAAAATCTGTCCAATATGATCAAATTTATTGGTCCCGGCGAAATAATAATAAGTTTACATGTATTTATTTTGCATAAAACGGAATCTGTCCAACGCAGAAACGGAAGGATATTTCTACACACTTCATGAAAAAAGTATATAAAGCGGAAAGACAAGGAGATAAATTAGTTTCCACTTCATTGAATTCCCGTTAGGCCAAGAAAACAGTAAGGAATGATTCCTGCCGTCGGGTTAAGTAGAGATTCTACCTGAACCTGAAATTTGCCTCACTGCACACCCGTTATGCGAAATACAGATACCTGTCTTACAAATAACCATTGCACTGTAAAATCTTAAATTAGTTTAAATTCTGAGACTAATCTTTCACAGGTAGCGTTCTGAATTTACGAAATATAGATGGTTAAAACGTATAATTAAACGAAAAAGTGAAGGTGATTGAAGATAAATCTCCTAATTTCCGGACCGATGCTTCAAAGACAAGCTCTAGCTGTTGCTATATCCCTAGGGAATAACGATTTCAAGGCATCTTCAGGTTGGTTGTGGACAATTTTAAAAGATGACACGATGCAGTGTGGAATGAAATTTGCGGGGAATCGAAGGATGTGGACAAAAGTGTAGTTAGTGAGCGGAAACCGAGACTGCCTACTTTAATTTCAGGATACGCGCCTAAGAGACATTTTTAACGCTGACGAAACGAGACTATTTTTTCGCGCGTTACCGTCAAAGTCGCTCGTACATACTGTACTCCACTTTTCAACGGCAGCGGAACTAAAATTAATCCAAGGTTCGTAAATCGACTATACGGTACCCTGATTAATCAATTTTAGTTTTTTTTATAATGCGGAACTTTGCGTAATGTGGAAAAAAATTGGTCCCGTGTGATTCCGCTTTGAGCAAGTTTTACTTTACATAGGTACCGTATCTGTTTGACGTAGGTGGTCGTCACATCGAGCCTTTCGGGTGGACCCAGACGAAAAGCAGCAGGCATTGGTGGCATTTTGCGTGTAGCGGGAAAACGGTACGTTTCCGGACATGAGTTCTTATGCTAAACGAAACCATCTTGGTCCCCAATACATATCCTCAAAGTCTGTAATGGCAATTTAGTTACACCCTGTATAATGAGTGTCACGGTTAAATGCCTATGAAGGCGGGCTATGTCCAAGCTGTTTTTCAGGAAATAATAATTTCTTCGACCCTCCACATACCAGACAAGAAATCCAATAATGTGGTTCTTTTTTGAAGAAAGAGCTTCAAAATAGCCCTTCATATCTTTAACCATAGCACTCACTACATTAAATTTACAAGTAAACCTGCAAATGTACAAAACAGAATTGACTATTTAACTCATGCCCCAAATGGCAATCAATGACCAATCACATTTCAATGAATTTTGATTTACAACCAATCACAGTCGTTTTCACCTCGATTTTATCACTTTCATTTTATCGCTATCATTTTATCAAATGGCTTCCAGATTATATATATATAGTGCACGAATGTAACCAGATTCTGATTGCGAGATATATAAAAAGATTCGTAGCAATTGATTGTACCACAAAAAGAAACACTGTTTGCACTTTCTTAAACATATTGTTTCCCAGGAATTAACGTTGCAGAAAAATATAATTAACATATTTACATCATAGGACATCAGAAATTAATTAATAACCTGTAATAATGTGTTTTATTTTTTCTCCACCAGGGTGCATTCTTACAATATTGCAATTCTATTTGGCAATTAATATGATTTGGTTGCAGTGATGAACAAACGAAATATACCGTTTCTCAATTGTTTTCAAACATTGCCGTTTACATTACATATAGGCCCTATAAATATTTTAAAATAACTATATTTAAATAATTATTTCTAAGTAAACAGCTTAATTTTATTCGTTAAATAGTCCTAACAAATGCCATTCTTGATTTCAAATTATCTAGACTATTTAACTCATGCCACAAATGCTAGTTAATGACCAATCACGTTTCAATGAATCTTGTTTTACAACCAATGACAGTCGTGTTTCACCTCGTCCTTTATCAATTTCTCTTTATCAGCTCCTGCTTTTGTGATAAAGAAAGCTCCTCCTTTTAAATGTTCTGAACAGGTCAAAGCATTATTTTTCTCCAACAAATACAATGAATATAGCAAATAATGAAAAGATTCCTTGATTTTACTGAATTATTTACTAAAAAAAATAAATGAATAACCCGTAATGTTGATTATGATATACAGTTTGATGTGTTTTATTATTTCTCCACTTGGGTGCAGTCTTACAATATTGCGATCTTATTTGGCAATAAATAATATGATCAAGCAGCAGCAGTGAATGGACATAACCTGACATTTCTGATTTGTTTTCAAACATCGCCGTTTACATTAAATATATAAATATTTTAAAATAACTATAGTTAAACAATTATTTGTGAGTAAACAGCTTAATGTTATTCGTTAAATAGTCCTAACAAATGCCACTCTTGATTTCCAAATTATCTAGATAAATTGGAAATCACTCGTGGTGTTACTTATGATAAATGCATGTAGCAGCAAATTGATGTTCTTAGTATCTATCTTATTACAATAATAACTAAAAACTATTAGATTATAGTTATTTTAAATTACAAAAACTGTATTTTTAGTAATTACAGTGATGGAACCAGTCATTTATTTCACTGCTACAAATGATATTGAAAACTCCTGATTAATAAGTTTTTATTAAATTATTAACATATTGTTAGCATATATTTTAATTTACAAATTCATCATTTTTCATACGAACTCTGATAACATGTTCCATCTCTTCTTCTGGCGGCCCAAATATATCTTTCTATATGGACGGTAGCGAAGCATGACTTTTGGGATTGTCCAAGGATATTGGTTATTTTATTTTATCTTAAAATAGTATCAACATTTTACGATTGACCTGTTCATTCTGAGTGTATCTAAGAATGGATATTCGTATCAATTTTTGAATAGGTAAATCTTAAATATAATAATTAAATTCGGCATAATATGGAATAAAATTGTTTACATTCGAAGAATTGAATTTCTGACGAATTCGTTTTTCAATTCATTACTAACATTGTTTTGAAACCTGTAACATAACTATTCTTCATCCACTTTCTAGCACGCCATAGCGTAGTGTGTTAAGGCAATATGCTACAAGCCGATTCGATTTCCAATATTATCGGAATTTTTAAACTGACCTTTCATTCCACATATATAGTGCTCTGTAATTTTTCCACTAGTTGTTTTCAACGCTTTTTGTATCTGAGACCATCTAGCGTTGTTCTGCCCCAAAATTCATAGGTTTCATAAAGACATTGCTTATCGGGCCCATAATTGAGAGTGTGTTAGCCCGGAAATTATACTTATCAAAGAACGTTATTAACTGTAATTATTTCTCTATAAACATTTTATTGATATAATTATTGGAGCTTTTAGGCAGTTTATTTAATAATAATGCATATATACCCGGTTGCTTCATATCTGGCCCTTATCGTCACAAAAACATATTTTGCAAACATATTCCCGTGAGGTGAAAGCTAGACACTTACAATAATATATATATATAATCGAGGTTTCATCCCCCCAAATCATCTCATCGGGGGTTGGAGAGATGGCTCGACACCCTTTGTAGCTGAATCACAGAAATACTGCTTCCACACCGAGGGCGCCTATAATGGACTCACGTAAGAATTCTTTATGTTTGGATACTTTGCATAGAATATTATTGATTCAATATTTCGAGTTCCAAACTCCAGCTTTGAAATAAACCTCCTAAGAGGCTTATTAAGGTCTTAGCTAATGTGTTTTTGTTCAGGCTCATTTTCAAGTATTGTATGTTTAAATACAGTAAAAACATGTCTTAGCCGGAACCTGTATAAGAAGGAAACCTGTAGAGACGGAAAAAAATATCCAGACCGGTACGATTTTATATGTAATTTTTACCTCAATAAGACGGAACATTATTCTTTAACACGTTCTAATTACAGTACTAATGACCACATGTGAAAATTCTGCATATGACGCTTCTGCATTATATCGTTTTAACCTTCTTGGGTAGCGATTGTATTGCGAGGATACCCTTGCTTATGTGACTGTCCTTATGTGCTGTGACTAAAACTAGGCAGCCCACCTTACTACAGCTATGGAGGAAAACTAAAAATGTCATCTCTTTTTTACTTTTTATTCACTATATTTGTGGTGCAGATACTGTAGTCTTCTTCTTCTACTACAAGGTTTAGGCTATGCAGCCTGTTCCGGCGAAGTTAAAAGTGGAGTCCATCTTCTACGTGGTCGGCTAACATCTCTTGTTCCTCTGGGATTATACAGGAAGGTTCTTTTTGGTATTCTTTCGTTGTTCATTCTCATTAAGTGTTCTGTCCATTTCTTATTATTTTCGCTGATTTTATCTTCAATTTTATATATATTTAATTCTTCTCGTATAGTTTCATTCCTTATTCTATCCGCTCTTGTGCATCCTTTCACATTACGTAAAAACAGCATTTCCGCAGTCTGTATCCTGCTTTTATCCCTTGATTTCATTATCCAATTTTCACTTCCATACAACAACAAAGGAACAGCCATTGTTTTATATAATTTAAGTTTCGTATCTTTCCTTGTTTTCCGACCTAAGGTTCTTTTTATGGTTCCACAAATAGCCTGAAATGTATTTACTTTATTTTCTATATCTTTATTTTCTCTATAAGTCATATCACATCCTAAATATTGGAAATGTGATACTTGTTCTATTATTTTGTTATCCAGTACAATTTTTGATCTAATTCCATATTTACCAATAAATGCCATTACTTTTGACTTATTTATTGATATTTTACAATTATATCTATTGGCTATTAATTTAAATTTATATGCTAACATTTGGAGCTCATTTTCAGATTCTGCTAAAAGTACAACATCGTCAGTGAATAATAAAGCATTTATTTTATCTTTATTATGAATTAATATTCCTTCATTAGTTAAAACCTTCTTCCATTCTTTTAGGATATCGTCCATATAAATATTAAATAATATAGGCGAGAGTGAACACCCTTGTCGTACTCCTTGGTTTATTTGAAAAAAATGTCTTATTTTTAGTCAACTGAGGGCCAATACAAATATTTGTTCCATAGTACAAGCTCTTAACAGTTTCTATAATCTGAATAGGGAGTAGTACTCTAAATAATTTGGGAACCCTTTATAAGAAGTAAAACTGCCAAGACGGAAATATATTTAAGGAACCGTCATGTTCCTTCATAGACAAGTTTTATTACATTATTTC
This sequence comes from Diploptera punctata, assembly GCA_030220185.1. Lineage (NCBI taxonomy): Eukaryota > Metazoa > Arthropoda > Insecta > Blattodea > Blaberidae > Diploptera > Diploptera punctata. The sequence goes on from JASPKZ010008378.1 coordinate 1,128,363, forward strand.
AACTTGGTCTTACTTTTATGAACTCTTCCGTTCATGTTCTGTTAAATATAGTTTTAATGTTGTCATGTCCCATTCTTTTAGTGTTGTGTTTGTTCTAATAACCTAGTTTTTGCTATCCTTTGTAGATTTATCTAAATCCTAACCTTGTTTTAATGTTAAGCCCGTGTCGTTTATAGTCCTTGGCAACTACATATACCTTGCTACCACTTAACCGGAGACGGGCCTTAACAAGCGTCTATAAAATCCTCGCGATATTATGACCTTTGGCTTTTATAGATGTCACTAGCTGTTATTCTGTAATATGTTTTTTTAAATAATTTTGATTCGTGCGCAGCGGGCCCCAGTCGGTGTAAGTTTTCTGGGTGATGGTTTTTTTTTCAGATGTTTTCCCCATCCGTAAGACATATTTGGAAACTTCAAGGACGAAGCGATCATAGAACATAATCTGCAATCATAATTATTATGATCATATTAGCCATGTTTAGTATAAATGTATGGTTGAATGGCGTGTTTGTTTTTAACGTTGTATTTTCATGGAGAAAATTCTTTTTGAGCTAACCACCCATTCGTAGAGACCCTCCATGTCCTTGTTAGGGTCAAAAAGTATGTATGTAATCCAAAGTTTAAAATTGTTCTCCCCACAGTTTGTGTCGCTGTATGGGTCGGACGACATGGGACATAAAGTACCTGTAAGATGGGAGAATAAACTACGATGGAGAAGGAATTTAATAAATCGAGTGAATATAATGCTATTTTTTGGATTATTGAGAAAATATGCTAAAGATAGAGAACTGATTTTTGCGTTATTTGAACAGCCTAATAAGTTGTATTTAATTTCTCCGTATACTTTACAAATGTAGTAAGAGTAATTTTTGACGATACATAAGTTAAAATGTACCTTGTTAGGTCAGAGCCGTGGACTTCAACTTATAACATATGTTTGCTTTTTGTCTGAAGGCCTTTCAGAATCTCCATTCCATCTTCAGCAGATCTTTCTTCGCTACATTACTTGATGTTCTCGGTGCTAGTCCTAATGTAGTGTTGTCGTGACTAAAGCTTCTTCCTGGCGTTTTTATAAGTTGAGGACGACGGATCTGACCTAAGAAGGTAAATTTTAACTTATTTTATTTTGTTGACTATCCACCTCAACGGGTTTAAACAATGAATTTTATTAGTATTCATACATAGACTACGGCATGTAATAAAGCTAGATTCATAAATATTTTAGTGGCGGAGTTGAATTAAAAGTGTTGTAATATTTATATCATATTGACAAAGGAACTGTCAACTACTGCCGAAACCGACCTTCATATTTTTTTTCCAGAGCAGCGTTCTGATGTAGGCCTACCAAGGCCGTCTCCAAAAACTTAGTGGCATTTTTAACTGCAAAGCACAAAAATCGAAGCTAGAATCCAGCAATGATAACCCACTATACATAGCATACTGACTCCCTGCTTGAGTAAGAGCGGAGTGGAGTGAGGCTGGAACGCGGCGCGGTCGGCAGGTAGTGAGGGTTATCCAATCTACCAATTCACGAGTTTTATTACCTCGTTATAGTTTAAATGAGATATCTGACGCTGGATTTTAATGCCTTGATGTTAAAAACGGCAATTTTTTTTACACTGTCTTGTACATCACAACGCTTCTCTGAACAAATTTCAAGGTAGGTTTCGGCATGCAATGGTTGACAGTTCCCTTGTGAATGTTACGAATCCATGAGTTAGTCGTGACTTTAGGTTGCATTTGATATTAAAACCTTATCTTCGTTTTGTTTATCCATTTTTTATCGTACATTTGAGATGTATAATTTAATTCAATATGGATTCGGATAATGATAGGCATATATGTCTTACAGGTAGAAAGATATTTGTTGCAGCTACGTTTGCCGCAGTATGAACCTTAAATACAGTTGTGAGCGTGGCGTCCATGCGATGTGTATATTTGCTTTATTTAATTGATGGCATACTCTTGAATACACTCTACTAAACAATGATACTCATTCCGTCATGCAGGAACTGCGTAAACTAAGCGAACTCCTTAAATTAAATTTATAGTCCGATTTTGATACTAGATATACATATCTTCATTTTATGCATTTTAATCGTATATGCTAAGTTTCTTTGCTTGTAAATAAAATGTTCATCCAGTAAAGCGTTGAAAATGTTTCCACTAAAATTGTAGCTTTCGAGTAAACCTCCACTCTCAATGGTCCGGTTCTGCTGATTAACGGATTCGATTTTACATCTCTTATTCAAATGTTACATGCGAGTTTAGTTGCCAAAAAAATGAACATGTCAGCAGCTAAAGCGATTTTTTTAATTTCAACTTTAGTAAACAATCACGTCTAATGGTCGGTTTTCGCTGATTTTGTGAGAATGCATTTATTGATTTACTTCAATGGGATACTCCGAGATTCGTTGCGAAAAACAAAAAAATCTGGCCGTTATATCGATTTTCAAATTTTCGCTTCAAATTAACATATACTCCTAATGGTCTGATTTTGCGGATTAACAAACTCGTATGCCGAGTTTGGTTCGGAAAAAAGCAAAAAAAAAAGTGAGGCCGCTAGATCGTTAAAACACAACACTCACGCCTACAGTGTATAGGCTATATTTATCATAAGTGATGCCACGAGTGATTTCTAAATTATCGATAAATTCACGACTCACGGAGTGAGGACTGAATTTATCTAGAGAATTTGGAAATCAAGAGTGGCATTTGTTAGGACAATTTAACGAATAAAATTAAGCTGTTTACTCACAAGTCATTGTTTAACTCTAGTTATTTTAAAATTTTTATATATTTAATGTAAACGGCGATGTTTGAAAACAAATCAGAAATGTGAGGTTATGTTCACCTTGATCATATTATTTATTGCTAAATAAGATCGCAATATTGTAAGAGTGCACCCAAGTGGAGAAATAATGAAACGCATCAAACTATGTATCATAATGAACATTACGGGTTATTCATTTTAATTTTTAGTAAACAACTCAGAAAAATCAAGGAATCTTTTCATTATTTGCTATATTCAATGTAGTTGTTGGAGAAAAATAATGCTTTGACCTGTTCAGAACATTAAAAAGGAGGAGCTTTCTTTATTACAAAAGCAGGAGCTGATAAAGAGAAATCGATAAAGAGCGAAGTCAAACATGACTGTCATTGGTTGTAAAACAACATTCATTGAAACGTGATTGGTCATTGACTAGCATTTGTGGCATGAGTTAAATAGTCTTAGTAATTTTTTATGTCTAGTAGGTAGAAACGATCGAAATATGAAAATACAATTTAAAAATACTTTTGTAGGTGGGGGCACGCTGTAGAGTTGGTTACAGCAATACGCCACAAGCGGGAAGGTCTGGGGTTCGAGTTCCGAGGGATCAGGATTTTTAAACTGATCTAAACTATCTGGCGGCACTATGTCACTGGGATGAATCACACTCTATAGGACGCTTATTCTGGGAGTAAAGGAGACCGTCACGCAGGGCTGACAATTCGACTGACATCTGAAACCTACTGTCCGAAAAGATGGGAGCCTTATTCTTCTACTACCCCAGGGACCTCCCAACGCCTACAGCGGGTTCATTTTACCTTTCATGGATACAACACCTACAGCTTCGTTCCTTCGGAATTCGCCCAAAACTATAGTAGGAATTCTACGAATAATGTAACATCTGTTGATCGAGATAAAAGTAGTTGAAATACGACATGTTGTGGTGGGTGTGTATGACACGTGATCTGATGTTATCTGTAACTTCCTCGGATGTGTTTTGACTCCGATGAAATACGAAACGCGGTCAGTTTATGGGCGAGGAAATGCTTTATTCTGTTTAATCATGACGGCGCGATAAGAGAGTTTTATCATTTCCATCTTCAACAACTGTTTACAGCAGGTGGCTAAGTGCTGCTTGTTGAGAATCAGGTGTCACCAAAAATGACGGAAGTTTACATATATATATATATATATATATATATTTATATATTTTTTTTTCCTGGGATTATCACGACTTGTAATGATAATAGGTGCAAGGCACATGTTCTGAGGCTAAACGTCCTAGCCCAAGGGTCTCGTAAGGCCTGCAATGGGCGAGTCAATGGCCAATCACGTTACAATGATTTTTTATTTACAACCAATCACAGTCGTGTTTCGCCTAGAATTTACCAACTAAAGTTTATCATAATAAAGAAAGTACCTCCTTTTTAACATTCTGAATAAGTCATAGCATTATTTTGCAGTGACTGACTCACCAAGAAATAAGGCTACCAGATTGTATATATAGTGCATGAATGTCAACACATACCGCATGCTGGAGTTACAATTAATTATACCACCAAAAAAAAAAAAAAAGAAACCACTGTTTGCACTTTCTTAAATGTATTTTTTACCAGAAAAATTTAATTAATATACAGTTTGATGTGTTTCATTTTTCTCCACTAGAGTGCATTCTTAGAATATTGCTTTCCTTTGGCAATAAATAATATGCAGTGACGAACAAAAGAAGCAAATGAAGCGTACCAATCGTTTCTCATTTGTTTTCAAACATCGCCGTTTACATTAAATATTTAAATATTTTAAAATAAATATATTTAAATAATTATTTGTGAGTAAACAGCTTAATTTTATTCGTTAAATATTCTTCCATTTCTTCTTTCCTTTATTTTCTTTTCTTCTCCAGAAAAGCCTGACCAGAGGCTATAAGATGGCAGCCCCATCACTGGTCTTGCCTTCCTTTGGCCAGCAACCAATCGAAGGGACTATTATTATGCTTTCAAGTCTTATACGAGAATTTCCCAGAAATTTTCTATAGGATCGTAACAGGCCTTGGCCTAATACTTGGAAGGAAGAAGAAGAAGAAGAAATAATTCTAACAAATGCCATTCTTGATTTCCAAATTATCTAGATAATTTGGAAATCACTCGTGGCATTACTTATGATAATTAAATGGATCCTGATAATGCAATTCCAGCTCGTCATTTGCTAAAATTACCGAGAAAACGAAATTATTCAGTTTGTTAAAAAAAAAATTTATTCGTAGCAATCTTACTTCTTAATCTTCATTTGACCCATTTCATCATTTAAAATAATTCAAAATAACATAAAATATAATCTATAATAACAAATTCCGCTTTCCTAAAATTATAAACCAATTTATAAATACTAGTGTTTGCCAAGTGATCGAAATTCGACCATAAATAACGTTACTTAAAATTATACTAGACATTGTTAGTTTTAAAATGTATTAAACCATTATAATAAAAATACAGGGTATCGATTTATGTTGGAGTGTAACTGATGATGGGAGTGATAGTATTCTAAATTAACACCCAGCATTGTGAGGAATTTGGGTAGCTACAATCAGTAGCGACTCGACGTTGAGAAAACCAGTCATAACGGCTGGTGTACCCGGCATGCGATCACGTGTCACCCCTACACTAGCAGGATGATCGTTTACCTCTGTGATTAATACATGTACATGTATTACTCCCCCATAGTTTAAACGGGAGCTTTGGCGCTGGATTTTAGTGCCTTACAATTAAAAACGGCAGATTTTTTTGGACTTGTACATCACATGCTTCTATGGAAAAAATGTAACAAAAAAATAGCCAGAAAAGAAAAACGGTTGACAAACAGAGCAGAAAAAGGTACTTAACTGTTATGAAGATGTATTGCTTACCCATAGTTTAAATGGAAGCTGTGGCGCTGGTTTTAATGCCTTGCGGTTAAAAATGGCAGATTATTTTTTGGACATGGCCTCTGTACATCACATGCTTGTCTGTAAGAAATGTAACTCTTGCACTATGGAGTTTTTCCATAAACACTGCCTTGCAGTTAAAAAAGAACAGAACTTTTCCAAACGTTTTATTGATAACACTAAAGCTCGCCAATAGCTACTAAACAAAAAAAAAAATCGGTTGATTAACAGAGGACAAAATGGTACTTCATTATTTTGTCGTAGCCTGTTTATATATAGATCCCTTTGGTAGAGTGTGTAACTTTATAAAATGTATAGTGGACCCATACACTTAAGCTGTACTCCGTCAGATTGGATGACATCGAGATTTGATATAAGGATCTCGTTATAATATATTACGATGCGTGGCTGGGAAGTGGTTTTTACAGAATGGAGGAAAATGTTTAAAAACCGAGCGATAGCGAGATTCTGTAAAACACTTCACAAACGTGCGTTCTGCATTATTTTTTGCTCAAAGGTGTTTTCAAAAATAATAAATAATCTGTCCCTGTCCTTTTGTATGGGAGTGAATCTTGGATTACCACTACCAAACAATAAAGTAAAATCCAAGCAGCCGAGATGAAATTTTTAAGAAGAGTAAAAGGCTGCACTAGAACGGAACAGATAAGAAACGAGGATATCCGTGAAGAACTGCGGATCTACTCCATAAAAGAAAATATATTTAACAACAAGATACAGTGGAAAGAACATGTAGAAAGAATGGAAGAAAGAAGATTACTAAATACAATCTTCCATTATTTTCCAAGAGGAAGAAGAGATGTCGGACGTCCTCGGAAGAGATGGTCTTAGATCTATTAGTGAAGACGGAACAGGCAACTCTTGCCTAAACCAGGAAGTGAAGAAGAAGAAGTAAAATTATTACATCTTTATTGGAAATATTTGCGTTCATTATAAACAATTGACTAACGTAACAGTGTGGGCAATGTTTATTAGTTGAAACTACAGATTAGTGATACACTTTTTTGTTGTTTTATTTTGTTTCAAATAAGGTTCAGTTAATTTAAAATGCAGTTATTTGTTTCGTATAATGTATATTAAGACTACCTTTTGGATATGTTTTGTATATACATTGTATGTAGTGTACATAGAGGGCAATGGTTTTACTTTCCGCACTAGGTAGGCAATATGTAATATTACAGTATAGTTATTTTATTACTGTATAGTTATTTAGGTTAGCAACCCTGAAATGTAAGTAGTTGAACTTTCAATCTGTAATAAATCAATAAAACAATCAATAGCTGTAAGTACGACAAAACGCACTATAGCGGAAAAAAAGATTTTCAAAAGTTGCAATCTACGATTTAGGCTATAATCCGACTCGCTATAGTTTTTTAAGGAAGTGAGGATGCACCAACTCGTTTCAACACGGAGAAAGGGAAAGCTAATGGTGTTTAAGGAGGGTTGTGAAAGATCTTATTACAAACTCCGCCTTGGAAGGGGGGAGGTTGTACAGTTTGAAAATAGTGGCGGGATCTTTCCTTCCTTAGAAAAAATAGAGTATTGCTCTATAATCGTATAAAATCTATCAAAATTTGCCATTTTCAGTGAAATATGTCCGCATCTTTAGAGGTATATAGTTGGACTGAAGCAAGTTACAGAGAGAAGCAGATATCTGCAGTGACGAGAGACATTTTGTCTTTGTTAAAATATAGACCAGTATGTTTCTTTAAAAGACATTCATTAACACAGGCTTGACTGCCGGCAGCTATTCAAACACATTTGTTCTTTCTTCACCCGCAACTAAAATCCACTAGCGCTGTGATTGAAGTTTCTCTTTAAACACAAAACAAATGACATGTTATGTTTCATTCCTCTTTTTCCCCCTGGAAGGGAAATTTTCACGTATTTGTTCATTTACAAAACGAATGACAAAGTATCATATCTCCCTCATTACTCTTTTCGTAGTAACTCTAACTTGGCCTATAGAGGCACTGCGATAATTAAATAAAGGCTGTTGAAACTGGATTTTAGATAACCATACGAGAAATTATACTATATCCTAGCTAAGTCCCAGTTGTACTGTAAAAAAAAAACTTGTAAAATGTATTACTCCACCGACTTCGTCTATTGGGGAAACTGTGGTGCTTCTTTTACCCGCTATATGAGCGAATTGTATACTGAAATATCATCGATAGAAGCAGTGTTCTGGCAACATCGAATTTAACGGGGAATAAGACTGAATACAAGGTAGAGAGGTACCAACAATTAGGAACTTTAATTTCTTATTTTATTTATTACTATATATATGACGGGTTAGGACAATAACATGATAAACCACATATTGTTCTTTCTGAGATACAAGGTTTTTAATATTTCAACAAATTATAAATACTAATTGGGCAGTATTGTTGTTAATACATTGTGTATCTGTATGTTTTAACTAATCACTGGCGTATTTATGATTTTATGGATATTTCAATACATTTGTTTGCTATTATTGCAATAAATGACATTTCTTAACAGAATGTGACTTATCATGTTATTGCCCTAAGCCCTTCATATATGGGCCTCTTAATCCGACTTGACGCTTTTTCCATGATGTCGATAGATATAATGTATTTGCAATTTCAGTATGAACTTAAGCTCAATTCTAACTCACCTGTAAATTCTGCTGTTATTTTCACCACATCCTCAATCGTTAATGTAGGATATTTTCACTAAACTGTATGAAAACATTCAAAATAATTTTTGTCCGCTTTTCAAATGGTTTCTATTCCAGTCTTTTAAGGAATTCTACACAAAACGAGTATTTTAAAAGAATAGAAATACCAATGTATTCTTTGCGCGTGCGTAAGAATGACTATTTATTTAATCTATTAAAATTATAATTATATATTTTAATATTTTCCCATATAACTTATACAGCCATGTACTAGATAATAGATAGGCTACACACACACACACACACACCACACACACACACACACACACACACACATATATATATATATATATATATAATTTGTATTTTGTTTATTACGAGTGTTAGAGAGCGAACTATTTTTTCATACAGACTTAACGGTAAAACGTTATTCGATAAATGAAAATACAATTCATACATATGGTTTGTTTACATTACAACTGGAACTTAGCTCGGAACATGTATACATACTTACTTACTGGCACTATCACCCGTAGGTTCAGGGCTGCGCGGACATAAGCTCTCCATAATCCCTATCCTGAGCTAATGCTTTTCAATCATTCCCTGTATAATCTACTTCCCTCAAATCAAAGTCAATGTTACTCTCCCACCTCATTCTTGGTCTACCAACTGGGCGTTTTCCTTCTGGTTTTCCTACAAGAAGCTTCTATGCACGTCTTTCATTCCACATTCGTGCCACATGTCCTGCCCATCGCAGTCTACGAGATTTAACCGTTCTTATTATATATGGCTTCCTATAAAGACCATGTGGTTCACAGTTATAAAGTCTTCTCCATTCACCTGTCCAAAATTTTCCTAAGAACTTTATTCTCAAATACTCGTAATCTCCTTTCCTCCCTTAAAGTAAGAGTCCATGTTTCGCTTCCATATAATACGGTATAACGGATAAGTTAATAGTTGTATATATTTTCAGTTTAACGTTTTTTAAAAGGAGTTGGGACGTCAAGAGTTGCTGTAATTCATAATAGCACGCATTTGCAAAATTGAGCCTATGTTTAATTTTGTGAATCTCATTCCTATTTATGATTATTGTTCCTAGGTATTTGAATTCAGCCACTTCCTTAAAATTTCCCTCATTTGTCATTAGCTGTCCATTTCCATTATATAATGTATTTCTATGTGTGAACATAGCCTATGTGATATTTATTTCCAGACCCAAATTTCTTAGTGTATATGTATAGTAACATTTATTTTTTCCTATTCCGAATATTCCTGAAAGAAAATTTGCAAATGATTTAGCCTTCATACAGCTGTAAGATTTTTTTTTTAGAATCTCTCTTTACATTTCACAAGCCAATTTATCTCATTTTAATGCTTCAAATCAAGATCGTATTTTAGACTGTAATAATTGTAATATTAAAGAAATTGAAATCACCAGTTATACTTACTGATTATTAACAAAACTGTCGAAGTAGATTGTTCATTAGGGTTGCAAAATATAAACAAAATGTGTACGTAAAAAGAGCTAATAAATTATTTTTTATCAGAGGACTCATTTCCTTTTATGCCCTTAAATATAGGGCACGGGATGCCATATGTACGTCCTTTTCAAAGGAAGCCATACACAGAGTAGTTATTTCCTTCAATTAAACGATCCCGGCTCGATGTGAACCGGCAAAACTTTTCAATTGGAAAGGAACAGGATAACAGTCCACTATAAATGAGGGATTCACAACCATAGCATACCAAGTCCACATTTTTTTTTCAAAATAATGTGATAGTAATAAGTGAAGAAAACTTAGTTCTAATAATTTCCAGTACCATTTAACCTAATATTGCTATATTTACTAGTATATTCTTACTTTTCCTGAATGTATTATTTTCTAAAAACTTTAAGACTCTGTTATTTCAGAATAGTAAAAAATGGAGTTTGTCTACTATGGCTCTGAGCCCCTTGTATTATGATTATGGTGGTCTTCCCAAATATATACATATATTTTTTTTCTATTCATATTTATAATTTGATAGTTTATTTATATGCTACATTAGACCAGTGTAATTTTTACGCCTCTTTAGAGTCCCCATCTAGCACTCCCAGGCTAGATTCCCGATTTATACCGCATATTTTTTATTTGAACATGGGGTCTACTCCGTCTGGTGAGGACATCTGAGTTGCTATTTGAATTGAAAAGTAGTGAAATCCGGAGAAAACAACCAATACTGAGGTTAAGGAATTCGTTACTCTAAATTCGTGATTGCTTGTAATGTTGTCTGTTAGCCAGTGACACCAGTCATATAATCAAATTGATAAAGTTTACCATAGCATAATTAAAATAAATTATATTATAAAATATATATACAGTAAAACCTGTCGTAGCCGGAACCTCTATAAGAAGGAAAGCTGTAGAGACGGAAAAAAAATCTCCAGAACTGTACCATTTTATATGTAAAATCGTCCTGTATAAGCCGGAAATCTCTATAACGCGGAAACGGAATGGTTTATGAAGTACCAATAGTTATTTTTTACCTCAGTAAGACGGAAAATTATTCTTTAAGCATGTTCTAATTACAGTTTTAATGACCACACGTGAAAATTCTGCATATGACGCTTCTGCATTTTATCGTTTTACCTTCTTGTGTAGCTATTGTATTGCGGGGATACCCTTCTTTATGCGACTGTCCTTATGTGCTGTGACTAAAACTAGGCAGCCTTCCTTACTACAGCCGTGGAGGAAGTGAAATTAACTAAAAATATGAGTAATCTCTTATTTACTTTCTATTCACTATATTTGCGGTGCAAATACTGTAGTACTCGTTTTTTTATATATCTTGTACATATTATATATTTAATTCGTTAAAATTAGAGTAAATCAAAATACATTATAAATATTAATTGTATTGTATTCATAACTTGTAATCGTTTATATATATATATATATATATATATATATATATATTATAACATCGATAAAGCGTCACTGCTATAAAGTAAAATAAATATTCTCTTTAATTTGCTTACTTGATATAGTCAGCTACTAGATGGCAGTGAAGACAGTGTTCTCGCGACATCTAGTAATAATGAAGAGTATAATACATATATAAGGAAAATAAGTGTTTGAATTGGATTCGCCTGGTAGTGTAATGGATATCACGCTGAGGTACAGACTCAGAGATCCGGGTTCGAATCCCGTCCAGGCACTTATTTTTCTTATCATACCATATATATATATTGTAATTTAGATGTAAGACTATTTTTTTGTATTTTTTTTTTCGAATCCTGGTTGAGTGGTAGACAAGGCCTTAAGGCCTTAACTCTGCCAGGTAAAATAAAGCTATTATTATTATTATTATTATTATTATTATTATTATTATTATTATTATTATACTCTGAATAATTTGTTTTTTTAATTTGGGAACCCTTTATAAGAAGGAAAATGCCAAGACGGAAATATATTTAAGGAACCGTCATATTCCTTCCTTCTCTCATAAATATGATCCCTAAAATATCAGTCGACCTAGCTTCTTCGCAGCCCATGGAATTTATCATTATTGTGTGAACAGTAACATATATTATCATTACTGGTAATATTAGAATAGCCATAGGATTGCCAATGGCGGATGAAAGTAGGCAAGCTGTATGAAATGGTCAAATGTTTACATAAATGACATGTTACACTAATCGCATTATGTTAATCACTATAATTTATGTGCACAATGCCATTATTACGTTTCAAAAAACAACATTGATTTTTTTATAAATGTGTTATTGACTGAAATAATTAAAAATACAAAGGGTACTTTTTTGTTTGTACTAAACGTGTTCAGCAAACCAATTCCTGGATTTAACGTTACATATTTGAATATGATATTGTTCATCTAAAAATGCTAAAATGTTACACAGATTGTAGACGGTAAATATATATTGAAAATTTTGTGGTGACAGCTGTCATGAACAAAAAAATGCATAGATTATACATTCAGGGTTTTATTATACGGAATGGAAGTAAAATAAGTGCACATATTTTAAGAATGGATCCTTTAGCATAAATTTAATCATAATGCCTTACGTACTTTTGTTTGCAAAAATACACTTTCATCGAAAAAAAAGTGTAGGCCTACAAGTTTATTAATGCATTACTTTATGATGATAGTGGAATTTTATCTCAATTCTTATTATATATTATACATTATTTTGTTTATATCATTCTCTATTCCACTAACTGTTTTTGTATGTTAGAGTGAACTTTATATTTTGAAATTTTCTCCTAAATTAATTTTGTTTTATATTATTACATAATGTATTTGATTACTTTATTCAGCGTGTCATCATTTTATCATTCTCCTTTGCATTAATTCTTTGTGTGTCAGAATGAGTTTCATATGTTGAAACTTTCTCCTTAATTTGTTTTGTTTTGTATTATTTCTTAATCATCTTCTTCATTCTTGTATTAATCCATTCTATATTGTTTTGTCTATTTTATTTCCCCTTGTATTATTTCTTAACTTTTTATGTGCCAGAAATTATTTTATGTCTTGAAACAGGCTCCTAAATTGATATATTTTGTTTTCCCTCTACATTCAACTGATACATTGTGATGTATACGTGTTATTTCTGTAACTGAACTGCACCCGAGCACGAGCACTTGCTCATTCGGGTGTCAGTACTGTGTATAGCATTTATTTGTGAATAAAATTTATTCTTATTCTGTTCTTATCCTTAATTTCACGCAGTATATAGGGGACGTGAAATTATTATTTTCCTCTAGTGTTTTTAGATTTACTTCATGATTATGTACAGATGTTCCAACAAATGAATCGCAAACGGAATCGTTAACTTTATCCAGTAGGTTGTGTACATATTGTGTGTATACGTATGTTCTTTTGAAAATACATTGATTCCATTTATCTCTAATGAATATTATAGCAAAATGATTTCTGTTAATGAAATCTCAATCTAGCATGTGTCTCCTCGATATGTATAAACTCGGTTCGGTCAGCACAGGGACTTGAATCCGAAATCTCTGGAATACGAGTCTCAAACCCTACACCCTGAGGCAACTTGCTGCTACATGTGGTCGGTTTTAATATAGAGTAAATAAAAAAATAAAATAATAAAATAAACCGTTTTAATACATGCAAGCACACTTGCTAACATTGCTGCTTCGAATTACGTCTTCTTCTTCTTCTTTTCTTGTACGCCCATGTTTCCCTTAACAGAGATTTAGGCGCTCTCCCCTTACAGGGAAGAATTTGAACCATACTAATTTAGTTACACTTGTTTTCGTATAGATGTCATTTGAGTGGTCCGTGGTCAGCGTTCCGCCTCATACTGACATCTAGGAAACCAAGGTAGTACTAGGACGGGAAAATTAGGTAAATTTTGCTTGGAGGCCTTTTCATTCAGGCTTAAGGAACTTTTACGAGCCTGAAAATCTTCAGACTCGGGGCCCACGGCTTAAAGTCCCTCCCGGAGGACTTTGCTCCTTGGATTTTTCAATCCTAAAAAATCCACCGACCCCGGCCGGGTTTGAATCCGCGACCCTCGGGACCAGAGGCAAGGAGCATAACCACTAGTCCACCGCGGCCAATTTTCGAATTACGTATAGAGCTAAATATTATTTTGACAATTTTAGTAATAGTGGCCCTCGCCGTAGCTAAATCATTTAAGACAATGCCTTGGAGCAGGGACTTGCGCTGGTTCGAGTCCCTTTGGGGGAAGACATTTTCTCAGGAATTTCGGGCAGTATGGAACTAGTGCCCTCCCAGAATCGTGAAGAATTTTGGTAGCTACAATAATTAGCGATTCGGGTTGGGAAAATGACTCAATTCTAGAAATTCGATTACTCATTATAGGGACTTTTACCATCAACGTATCTACAAAAAAAAACTTTTAATAAAGATTCGTGATGTGTTCCGTTGAGGTATTATTCAAAATTAAAATATAAAATTATGGAATATTCACCTGAAAGGTCCGCCTCCTCAACTTAATTAGTTATTTAACTGTAGCGCTTTCGGTAGGATTCAAAACTGGTGTACACAACGAACAACCGGTGTAGGTACAGCTCACAACAACGACCATCTGATAAACGAAAACGAACCCAATACATGTAACCCCCTCTACCAGATCTTCAGTGAAACACCAGTTTTGAATCCTGCCGATGATGGGACAAGTCCCGAAAGCGCTACAGTTAAATAACTGAATTAAGTTGAGGAGACGGACCTTTCAGGTGAATATTCCATAATTTTATATTTTAATTTTAAAAAAGTTAAACTGAAAATATATAGGCTTAATGCCGTCAGTTATATGAATGAGAAACATGGCCTCTTACTTTAAGGGAGCAGAAAAATTACGAGTATTTAAGATTAAAGTACTTAGGAAAAATGTTTGACCAAAGAGAGATGAACGGACGGGCGAATGGAGAAGAATACATGATCTTTATGGGAAACAAGATGTAATAAGAACAGTTAAGTTTCGTAGACTGCGAAGGACAGGGCATGTGGCACGAATGAGGAATGAATAGAAGGGGTTGGAAACTCCTTGTAGGAAAAACAGAGGAAAAAAGCCCAGTAGGTAGGCCAAGAAAGAGATGAGAAAATATCATTAACCATGTTTTGAGGGAGGTAAATTATCCAGGATACGATTTAAAGTCGTTGCTCAGGAGAGGGATGTATGGATAGCTTATGTCCGCGTGGCCATGAACCTGAAGGTTTGATAATGCCAGTGAGTTACAGTGCGTGAGTTTAAGTATATGATTGACATTTTATAAATCTAATTGCTGCCTCTTGCTTTCATTGTCCAAAGGTATGTCTCACTACAAGATATGATAAGGGGTGATGTTAACATTCATTCTCAACTCTCCTGAATCTGATAATAATAATAATAGGAAAAGCGCGCACAAAAGTGCATTAGTTTATGTCTCTGCTGTATACCAGCAACGATTGTGTTCTCTTTAAACAGACACTGAAATGATATCTTTCACACGGTTTATCACAGAGCTTACACACGCAGTCACTTGACGGATCATGATAGTTTGAATTTTTGCAGAGTTTGTGGTGATGTCCATGCACTGCCAGTCTTATTATTGCACTGCGTATCTTGTTTGGTCCAGTCCAGTCTCGATTGATCATTGCATCTACTGCGTAAAAATCGTCTGTATTTCTTTTGTCTTGTTTTGTCTTATTTTCTTCAATGCAGTTTCCTGTTTAGTAGCTGGTAACAGGAATTTCGTGCGTAGATCTTCCACGAGGAAAGTTTCCCGTGCTAATTCATATGCAAGTCTAGATGGAGCAAATTTCGAGATCCCCATTGCTGCTTTTAGGAATCTTGCTTTCACTTTTTCTAAGGTGTTTAAGTCTCCGTAACTGAGGTCAGTCCAAATGATTTCTATTCCATATGTTAAGGTAGGAAGTATTTTGGCCTCAAAAAGTTTCATGGCTGTTGCAAGTGACAGTTGTGTGATGTTTTCTATGCCGTATATGACAACTATAGCAGCTGCCGCTCTCTCTTTCGTATGCATTCTGAAGGATTTGGCTATTGTTTGGAGTGTTACTCCTAGATTTTTAAACGCGTTTGTGATTTGCAACGAGTTGCCCTGCAGTTGTATGTGGTCGCCATCTACCAGTCGACCACCCTTTCTGAATACCATTTGTACCGTTTTTTGATAGGTTTATATCGAAACCATTTTTGTTGGCCCACGATGCGAGATTGTGTAGTGTTTCTTGCAGTTATTCCTTATCTGTCGCTCCAAGTACCATATCGTCTGCGTACATATACATTTTTGTAGATGGGCGGCATATCTGGGGTTTGTCTGCTGTCATCACATTAAAGAGAAGGACTTAAAGGGTCCTCTTGAAGGACTCCTCTGGTTTGAATGACTTCCTCTGATTTCTGAACTGTATCGTCTATCTTTATGAAATTTTGAGCTAGTATGTTATGAATAAGTGTTAGGGTATGTTCGTCCAGTTCGTTCATGCTTCTCAACTTGGAGATCAGTAGTTTCCTGTCCACGTTGTCAAAAGCTTTACAGTAGTCTACGAATACAGCATAGAACTTCTGCTTCGGTCTACTCGGTGCTTCGTGTATGTCTTTAAGTAGGTTGTGTACTGCCTGTAGAGTAGAGCGGCTTTTTCTAAATCCGAACTGTTGGTCTGGCATTTTTCTGTCTATGTTATTTGTAAGTCGTGTGTCTAGTATGTTCCGCAAGAGTTTAAAGGGGTTGTTTTCTAGGGCGATCCCTCTGTATGAGTTAGGATAGTTTGTGGGTCCTTTTCCTTTGTAAAGTACCTTTACTGTGGCCTGTTTCCATGCATTTGGGATTTCACCTAGTTCCAGACATTTGTTAAAAAGTTTTACCCATGTCGTTTTTAGTTCTGCTGTTGATTCTTTGAGGAGTTCATTGAAGATTCCATGAGGTCCTGCCGCTTTGTTATTCTTGAGCTTGTCTATCGCCCTGAGGTCTTCTTGCCTTGTGATTTGTTGTGGTATTTCATCTGTGGATGGTTTTATTTTGTCATAGGCTTGTTCTTTATTTTCGTGGTTTAAAATTGACTGGAAATGTGTTTGCCATGACTTCATTTGTATACTTGGAGTATACATTATTTTTCTTCTTTTGAATGCAATAAACGGATCTCTCTCTGCTGTTTCTGCTGTCTCTATGCCGATTTTCTCGATGTATTCGTTTTTTTTTTTTTTGCCTAAGGAGCAGCTTGTCCTTTCTTCTGCACTCCGAACAATGCTCTAGATCCTGGTTCTTGTTCGTAGATTTTTTTGCTTGATGTAGTGCTTTGAGCGTTTCGGTTCTCTGTTTGTAACATGCTGCGTCGAACCAAGGTTTTGATTTTCTCCGAGTCGTTTGTGTTGTTGCTGTTTTGAATAGCTGCTCGATATTTTCCATTGCTTCTGTTATCTTATTTTGTCTTATGTTCGATTTTATGAATTCGATTTCTTGTTCAGATTCTTTCAGCTTCTGTACATTTTTTTCTTGATATTTTGGTATTCTGCTGAGGTGTCTTTTTTCTACAGTCAGTTCTGTTTCGAACCTAGTTACGACTGGAATGTGTTTTCTGAGTGCTGTAAGTTCTGATGTCGTAAGGACTTCCTGTTTTTTACACGCTTTATATTAGCTTGACCTGTATCTATCTATCTATCTATGTAACGGAATCTTTCAACGCGATTTTCACCCACTGACAATCATCGGATCGACTTGAAACTTTGTATACTTGTAGAGGGCCCGTGACAATACAATAATTTCATATTTATTTTCTAAAATCCTGGCCATAATCATCAGAAAATAAAAAAAAAGTGTTTTTGTATCAATGTAACGGAATCTTTCAACGCGATTTTCACCCACTTAGAAACATTGGATCGACTTGAAACTTTGTATACGTATAGAGAACCCGTGACAATACAATAATTTCATATTTATTTTCTAAAATCCTGGCCAGAATCATCCGAAAATCAAAAAAATGAAAACTGGTATAATAGGTTGCTGACTTGTCGAATTTTTAGTCAATTGTAAGAGCTCAGTTGGTAGAGCAGTGAACTCTTAGTGGTATATAATTTCAGTAATCCATACGTCGCTGGTTCAAATCCGGCTGGGAGGTTTTTTTTTATAGAAGAGTATTACTTTTAGCTCATACTACAATAGTATCGAATTTAAAGATATTTACATTTTTATCTTATTCTGTAAAATATTAAAACTAAAAAATAAAAAATAAATAATAGTTTTAAAAAACTAAAAGAACACGCTTTATTAGAAAACTAAAAATTTAAAATTAATTTTAATTTCCAATACGCTTGGAATAAAATGAAGTGGTCAACAAAAAAATCATCTCCAACACACATAGAATAAAATTAGTTATCGACAAAAAGAAAATAATTTTACCATCAAAAGCGTGGGGTGATTTTTATGATTTTTACATTTTCTTCTTAGAGAGCTTACTGTTACCAATATCTGTTTATTATCAAATATATTAATTGATATAGAGCACCCCACGCTTTTGATGGTAAAATTATTTTATTTTTGTTGATAACTCTAATTTTATTCTATATGTGTTGGAGATGATTTTTTTGTAGACCACTTTATTTTATTCCAAGCGTATTGGAAATTAAAATTATTTTTCAATTTTTAGTTTTCTAACAAAGCGTGTTCTTTTAGTTTTTTAAAACTATTATTTATTCACCTTGACTTTATTTCCTTTTATGAATACCAAGTCTATTGTATTGCTGCCATTTTTGGCGTAGTAGGTTTTCTGGTCTGATTTGAAGCCTTCTTCTTCCAATGTATCGACTAGGATTCATAATGAAAACGTTATTGTTCAGCAGCCAAATACGTATAACCTGTCAATCACGCACTGTAGTCCTAATATTGTCAAAATTATTAAATTTGGTTATTGAGATGGGTAACTCGAATGAGAGACAGTAAGAAATGTTTTTACATTGTTTATTGTCAAACGATTGGAGAATAGACCGTAGGAAAGCTTAAGTTTAGGTGGGAGGATAAAATTCGGATGGATCTTAGGAAACATGATTTCGTTGACTGATTTTAAGGGTGAATGTGGTATTTAAGATAAACCATAGAGTTAGCAGCAAGACTACCATCACCAGCAGCAGCAGCAGTAGTAGTAGTAGTGATGGTGATTCAATAATATAGAAATAGTAATGGCAGTGATGGTAATAGTGAAGATAGTATTTTACTATAATATGGGACTATATAATTTTACCTATTCAATGATGATTTTTTAATATGTTAGACCATTACGTTGTGATTATACTGTGAAAATACATTGACAAATTATATGTTACAAAATACGTTGAGCTACGTTATAATAAAGAAACCACTAACGATAATTATTCTATGCAGTGATGTCATGCATCGGATGGGTTTAAATATTTCAAACTGGAGAAGACCATCCCCTCCGCATTGAAGGGTCAAGTGAACAAAAGCATTGACTCGCGACGTTAAAGACGTGTGAATGTCTTATTTCCCATCAAACATGGATACATTTTTTCTTGATGAAACTCTTTCTGCTCTCAGCTTTGCTATTAATTCTTATTCATCTTTGCTAATTATTAAAAATTCTTTACATTTTTATTCAACGAGTTGCTAAAATTAGCACAAAACTCAGTACATTTCTGCTTATTGTAGAAGAATTTTTAATACCTACTGAAGTTAATCCTATTTTCTTCCGCTAGATCTCATCAGTTAATTTGAGTTGCCAACATAGAGAAACAGAATGAAATGTTATCCCCTTCAACTTCCAGGAAGCAAGGATTTCAAATGTTATATTTGTTCATCTAAAAAAGGAATGGTAAAGTGTCATCTCTTTCCCGTTATGTGATCTTACTTATTGGATTCTATTCCCTTTGACGTCCATTTTGATAACCATCAGTCATTTTTCTTTTTACGAGCATTTTGCTATTCAATCCTCCCAATTCACTTTCCCTATATCAACTATCCGTCATGATTCAAAGAATGAAAACGTATGATTCCAATTCCAATATTCTCTCTTGTAAAAATTAAATTGAATCAATTGCAATTCCTATGTTTGAACACGAAAAAAAACCTCGTATTACATTATTTGTTCTAAAACTTTTTATGTGAATGTTGAACCATGGTTTTCCTGGTTTGAATATCTCATAAATGTAAAGTTCATTTACCAACCAATGGCCCAAGTAAAATTTTCTGATTTCATGTAATTTTTTAAATTATTTTTCGTACAAGATTTGTCCTCTTAATAGTTCCCTTCATCCTAACTTCTTCTTCTTCTTCTTATTCTTCTTCTTCGGCTTTCCCTCACTTATAGGTTTGCCGTCTTCAGTTCCCATTTATTTCTATCATTCCAATCTCATTCTTCCAAATTCCTATCATCCATTATAGTTCTGACATAAGTTTTCCATTTCTATCTTGGTTTGCCATGTTTATTTCTTCCGAGGGGTATATATATTTTTGGCCATCTTTTATCTTCCATCATCCTATCTTAAACATATAATCAATATACAACTTAGCTGTACTAAAAAAAAATAGTAGTAGCTGTAGACCCTACCTCTACATCAAATATGTAACTATTCCTCATCCATCCTTGTTTCGGCTACCCGTCTCTGGAATTCCCTCCATTTTTAGAGTTTACACTTGGGAAGAAACTTTCTAATGAAATTTGGGACCGGTGCCCACCCAAGGTCGTGACGATATTGGGTAGCTACAAGTATCGGCTCTCACTGATAAACCAAGCACCACATTACCCCTGTACTGGCTTAATGGTCGTTCGCTCTATAATTGGCACATGTGGACGTGAGACCAGCAGAAGATAATTAGGGAGGGAACGAAAACAAGTCAGGTGAGATAGATAGTACAACTACAGGGAAGAAAACGCTGGCCTTCAAACCGCCACACCCAGTCTTACTGTTTTGAATAACGTAAGTAGAGTAGTATGTTTTGAAAATGAATAGTACTTGCTATCTGAACACGCTGACCCGACTCCTGACAACACTGCAACATTACCCTACAGTGGGTTGTTCATATCAACATATAAGAATATATATATATGTGTGTGTATAATAGTTTATTTATTATCATTTATGCACAAATATATAGGCCTAATATGTAACTAACTTATAACAACGACATTTCCTTGCATCTAGTAGCTTGTGTGTTTGGATTATTATTGTTGTGTGTTTTGTGTAAAAAAATACCGATTTATTATTTTAAATAAATAAATAAATGGTGTTCTGCCTAAGAGCAGGTCCTTCACTATAAAACTCAGCATTCTCCACTCTTTCATTAACTCAGCTTTCCTTTTTGTATCCGCATACAAACCATTTATTTTAATATTGTCTATTATCTAATGTCTTTCTCTGCCTCTAACTTTCTTTTCGTTGACTATTCCTTCTAGGGCATCCATCAGCAGGCAGTTTCTTCTAAGCCAATGGTCAATCCAATTTGATGCCATGAAATTGTGAACATGATGGAATGCGTCCTGATTATAAAATTCCAACCCAGAAAAAAAATAATAATGCTTTATTTTAGCTGGCAGAATTAAGGCCATAAGACCTTCTCTTCCACTCAACCAGCGAATAGTAGAATTATACAAAAATTACATCATATTACAATTTTAAGATATTATTAAAATACAGACTAAACAAAATACAATGATGATGTGATCTAATACTAGCTAATACTAACAAAAACATAGAATATAATAACATTTAAATGATATAAAATAAAGTAAGTAGCTTCCTAGATGATTATTAATGGAATGCTCTATATAGTTGTATGCAGTTAATGTTTTCATTGTGTCGAACTTTAGAATATGCCTTGATGACCGAATAAAACCAGGAAATAACCTCGGTCAGGTTGGAAGGTTTGAACTCAGGACCCCCCACCCCCAAAATACGAGACACAAACACTACCGGTTTAGCCAACTCGCTACATTGTTGTAGTATATACCGTTTATGTACAAGTTCGGCGACCATCGGCATGGGAGAGGTAGAAAGTGAAAATTAAAATATCTGATGTTAGTGTTGAATCCGCAGCTTTTCGGGTGTCGTCCTCGGTGATCTAGTGGTTATGTTCCTTGCCGCGGGTTCAAATACGGCCGAGTCCATGGATTTTTAGAGTAGAAAAACACAAGGGACAAGTCCTTGGGGAAAGAACTTTAAACTCTGGATCCCGAGTCTGGAGATTTTTTAGTATTGAAAAGAACCTCAAGAATAAATTGGTCCCAGTACCTCTGAACAAAGTTTAAGTAGCCTTCTTCATCCAAGTAGTACGTTAATTGCCCATAAGATGTCTCACTGAGGCGACATGCTGACCATATGTTATTTACTGACATCTGTAAAGAAATAAGCGTAACTAAATTAGCTTGATCAATAAACTTCCGCTTGGGCACCCATAATTGTCTAATATTATATTCACATATTTATATAAATGCCAACAAACGTATTAATTATTAATCCATATATATTATACATAATTTAATTATATATAATTAACTTAATGAAATCTATTACTAATTATGTAACTATATGCCATATATATATATATATATATATATATATATATATATTCCTAATAATATATAAATTATGATATATTAAAAATGTAATTAAACTTAAATGGCTTATATTAATGCAACCCTTATTATATAATTATATAATTAGATCTATCTATTTCAAGTTTATATATATATATATCATTATTATTTATATGTCCACCGCTGTGGTCTCGAGGTAGCGTGCTGCCTTGTCAGGCAGCGGGCCCGGGTTCGATCCCCGGTCGGGGCAGTTTTTCTGGGTGAGGTTTTCATCGGGGTTTTTCCTCACCTGTAAGACAATTGTCAGCAAAACTTTAAGGCCCAAACGGTCCCCGAAATCATATGGCCATCATCTTTATCATTATCATCCTTATCATTATCATCATCACCATCATCCTTCACCGGTGTGGAAAGCAACGGGAAGCTACCACACCTACACAATTCCCTAGTAAAGCTGCAATCATAGCATGAAAATGCTATGATTGCAGTGAAGGACCTGCCTTCGGGCAGAATTACTATGGATGGATTATTTATATATGGCAAATAACTTTTAATATATCTTATATTTTAATAAGTACTGCTCTTTCCAGATTAATACGATTTTGTGTGTATATATATATATATATATATATATATATATATATATATATATAGTATGATAAGAAAAATAAATGCCTGGACTGGATTCGAACTTGGAACTCTGGTGTAATGGATAACACGCTGAGGTACAGACTCAGAGTTCCGGGTTCGAATCCCGTCCAGGCACTTATTTTTCTTATCATACCATATTAAGCTTGCATTACTCAATGTTAAACATTTAATTATAACATATATATATATATATATATACTTGCTTACAAATCTAATTTTTTAAGCCATTTTTCGAAAATTTTGTGCATTTTTTTCGAATTTTCGAGTGAGGTACGTATGGGGTATAGGCTCTATACTGCGCATATATACAAGATGATCGGTGACAAGTAGATTGCCATAAATAGCTACCCGGGAAACGCCGTGTAATCAGCTAGTATAAAATAATTATGAGATTGTTAGTTAAACAGTATTTCACGGTCATTTTTCGTTACTGTGTGCGGAATTAAATTAATTCTGACACTGGAGGCATATTCTAATCAAAAATGATATACATTACATATGATTTCATGAAAATGTTTCAAAGGCGCAAGTGGACAAAGAGAATGTCATATAGGAAAGGTTTGTTGGAATTGCCCAAGGAATTAAAGTGGGAGACTTTTATGTACTCAGGAAAATGAGTTTTGTATAATATTTCAGTCTATTTTTTCGTTGGAATAATCGTATTTATTCAAAGGATTTTCCATTTTCATACTGGAAATATGGATTAGAAATAAGGTAAGATTTGGCATTAAAAAGTACGAGTATATTAAATTTTTTAGGTCTTCGTATTACGAGTCGTTAAATATTACATTTTTAGTGATTTTTTTTTCTTTTGAGGAAATATGATCTTACATCCATGACGGACATAACTGAAACCAGAGGTTCATGAATGCGTGAACATAAGCTTTTCACATATCCCAAACATGAGCTAATATTTGCCAATTCCCTTTATAATACGTACACCTTCCTCAAATCATAATTAATGTTATTCTCCCACCTCACGTAAATCTTTGCCTATCTACTTGGCGCTTTCTCTCAGTTTCCTTCTTCTTTCAATCACCACTCATCCTATCGCCCTCCCCATAGCAGTCTACGAGACTTGACTCATGTCTTTTTTATTCGATTTCCCATACAGATCACGTGGGCCTCGATCACATTTATATAGTTTTCTCCATTTATTTATCTCTTCGTCTTTCTTGGTCCAAAGATGTTCCTAAGCACAATTGGCATCAGCCGGAATGGGTATTCGGGGAGGACCAAGAAGATCATGGTACTGAAAAGTTAAATAGTTATTTCTTCAAAAGACTTTGAGAAGATGCTGCGTTTGATCGAGAAGAATGGAGACTGGGAACGGGAAAGCGGCTTCAGGTACAAAATCCCTGAATAAAAGTAATTATCCAATCACTGCTACCACTTATAAAAAAAGAAAAAAGAAAATTGCATCACAACCATTAAAAAATATTTTCAGTAACGTGGAATTATTTAGTACTGATCATTTTAGGCCTATTTTCATTAATCTTATTGTAATTGATGCATTGATGCAGAGCTACGGGACTTGGGCTGGTTCGCGTCTTCATGGGGGAAGAAATTTTCTCATGGAATTTCGGCCAGTATGGGACCGGTGCCTACCCAACATGGTGAGGCATTTGGGTTACTACATTAAGTAGCGGCTCCAGGTTGAGAAAATCAGTTATAACAGCTGGGGGACCCGACTGCTAACCACATGGTAATCACGTGCGTGTTTTATACATATGGCTGGCAGGCCAATGACCTTCTAGGCCTGTCGCGCAGTGGAGTTTAATCAAGAGTAAGTACACTATTGTTAAAAATAACATTTATATTTCTATAATTCCCATTGAGTACCATTATTTAACCACTAGCTGGCACAAGGTTCATAGTCGAGCGGACATAAGCTCTCCGTACATCTCTATCCTGAGCTAATATCCGATCATTTCATGTAGCCTGTAATTTACCTCGCTCAGATCATGATTAATGTTATTCTTCCACCTCATTCTTAGCCTATCTATTGTGAGCTTTAGCTCCGGTTTTCCTGCAAGGAGTATCTATGTCCCTCTTTAATTCTATGAGATTCCACTTTTCTTATCGGAATGGGGGGGGGGGAATTTACTCCAGTGGAATCCATGTCCGCCTTTCTTGGTGGTTATATTTTTACGGTGAAAAAGTCACTCTTTCGGCCAAAGTCCTTTTTTTCGTACAACTTGTCCGGCATGAGTGATCCTTATGGCAGTTATTCTACCGCCGACATCGTGGAATTTCGGCCAGTATGGGACCGGTGTCCAACCAGCATCGTGAGGCATTTGGGTAACTACAATAAGTAGCTACTCCAGGTTGAGAAACCCAGCTATAACGGGTGGGGGACCCGCAAACTACTCCATAATGACACGGTAAGGATGCCATCGGAAGCGAGTACCATTGCTTAGTTATGTGAAATTGCTAACTATGTTTGTAATGGTGTATTCATAAAGGATATCTCTAAAGTCACTATCCATTTCAATGAAGGAAGGCAATGATTGAAAAACCAATGTTATTGTGAAGTTAGACATATTCTATTGTCTTGCTTCACACATACAGTCGGTAAGTTTAAATTTGTTTACAAGCAGACGAATGTGTGCCTTTATTGGAGCTGGTTTACGGAATTTATGGGTAAATTCAGCTCTGACGTCTTCATATGACAATCCGCGTACCCGTGCAAAACATGTTGCAGTGTGTATATACGTTAATGTTAAGACTATACAGAGCCTGACATTGTAATGTTCCATTTTTCGTCTAGTTTTTAAGATCGTAAAGCATAGAAACAAAACTTGGAACGGAATGAAATTTCTTCATTTAATATCTCTAATTATATTTTTTCTTCTCTCCTTTCGAATTTTAAGGCGGGGGTTACATCCGATCGCTGCCTACTTTTTGGTCAATATAGTATTTTTTTCTGAATGTGACCTCTGTGCACAAAGAGAGGTAATTTTGCAGTTTATTATAACAGAGAGTTTGAAACGTAAACTTGAATTACAATTTTTCACTAGTGAATACAATTGTGAGGTGTGATCGATCACAAAAGCAGTGTGTGATACAAAGCATATGCTGTGGCTGCTGTGGAGGACAAAGACTCTAGGGAATACGAGAAATACTGTCAAAGTTAAAAAAACACTTGCTATTTTTCTGCCCTCTTTGTTTTTGTAAAATTTTACACATGTCACCTGCTTCGGGCAGAATTAACCTTACAGGATAACTGTCCTGTATCCTATTTCATCTCTTTTTTTTATTAATACATTAGGCAATGATAGTAAGTCTAACCATTATCAAAAATTTAAAATCTTCCCTTTCAACTTAAAGTGAAATAGTTTATGAGTTGAAAAGCATCTTGAAATCAAGTTCTGTACAATAGGAAACTAAAATAAAGATATACCAAACTGTTACCAAGAGTATCGTAACCATTTTTTTTAAACATGGAAAATATCCAAGAAAACTGATATGATCCTTGATGTATTTAAAATGAAGGCACCGCGAAGAATCTTTGGGGCAGTGCAAAATCGTGAATTGTATGAAAAATATAATAGTGATCATCTAATTACTCGTATTAATTAGCGAAGATTGGAATGGGCTGGTCACATCTATAGGATGGATGAACACAGGATACCAAAGAGGTTTATGGAAGGGGGGGAAAAAAGTAAAAGACCTAAGTATAAATGGATTGATCCACTAACAACTGACTCTAGAAAACTCCTTGGCTCAACAGCTTGGAGAAGAATTACATTGGACAAAAAAAAATAAAGATAAAGGAGACTAAGACCCGACATTGAGCTGTGATGCCACAGCAGAATAATTCATCTTCAGTATTGCCAGAAAGGACTTAATGATCTGCATATAACAGTGTATCTAGGATAGTATATTTTTGGAGTGTGGCAGATCAATGCATTCTTAAGCGCCAATGTTCAATGATTGAGTTCATATATAGGCTATATATTTTTTTTATTATATTTTTAGATTTACGTGGATATAAATATGATTATGAAAGGTTTCTTGGGTTTTCCGCATCATTGATTCAAGATTGGCCTCTGACCACTGATTCCGACGTTTCTACATGATCCAACATGCCATTATCCTCAATTTACATGATCACACATGCAATGGCATGTGGGATCACGTCGAAACGTCGGAATCAGTGGCCACAGGCCAATCTTGAACTCATGACGCGGAAAACCCAAGAAACCTTTCATAATCACATAATCACGCACACAAAACAAAGAGGGATTAAAAAAATTAAAGGGAAAATTACTATTAACATTGTAATATTCTATAAGAATTAAAAAAATCATTTCCATAGCTTCGAATTATAGACACCAAAATTGAAAGACCTAAAGCCCCCTCACAAACATACACACACACACACACACACACACACACATATATATATATATATATATATATATATATACAGGTATATATATATATATATATATATATATATATAGGTATATATATATATATAAGTATATATATATATATATATATATATATAATAGACGTGACAAAGGCCAATCTTATCGGGCACCACATTTTATGGATCTGAAATAGAAGATTCTGGCCCAAGGTTTATTGATAAATAATAGGCCTAATAAAACATAATAATAATAATGGCAATGAAGTCTAACCACAAGTTAATACTGTACATTATTCAAGGTAAGCATCAAGTTAATATTTAAAGTTTTTTTTCCTAATGCCCAGGTTGTCATTTCGACATTTCTGGTGTTCCCTCCTGGCATTGGCTTAATTGTAACCCACTTCTAAAGTCGGGGCGCCTAGAAGGCGGAGTTACGTTACCCCGATGATATGACGGCTGATAAATGATAATGAAGTGCCAGCAGAGTTCTTAACCTAAATTCCAGACCATGGGCAACCACAGGAATGATTTCATTTGAGGAAAAATTCCTATGGTTTAAGCGGGAATCGAACCCGGACCTCATGAACAGTAGTCAGAAACGCTGACCACAAGCCCATGAGGCTGGCCTTTAAAGCAAATACAAAAGAACAGAAAACATACAAAGAAAATAATTCCAATGCTGTAATGACTATTGTCATTCATGAAATATATCACTCAAAAAGTCTCTGTCGGCATATAATATTTAAGGAATTAATTTATTTATCTCTTGTTTGAAAATACGTTATCTTTAAAAAGTGTTAAATGTAGGTCCATTTTATCCCCATGTAAAATTTGTAGACAGAATGTACGTAAAAATGTTGAACATTCTGTATATGTAAAGTAAAGCCATCTAGCAGCATTAATTGGAATTTCGTTGCTGAGGTTTAATTTCCCAATGGTGACACTATTGTTGCTTAAAGTCTAACTTAAAATACAATCGAGTGTACTATCTACCTACCTACCTCTCGTTTCCCCGCAAACCTGCATTTTTAGCTCAAGAAAACTTGGTAAAAAGGCAGAGATAAAGCTAAAAAGATTCCACTATAGGCTATAGGATGTCCTTGGGATAGTAGGAGATTCTAGACTATCGGCACTGTATATCAGTCGAGTTGTTAGCCCTGCGTGACGGCCTTTTTTACTCTTGAACATTTCCGTTAGAGGCTGAGAACATAAAAGCGTATATCTGTCGTGTAAGATTCAAATGGAATTTCTTGAAATTAACTTCATAGATTTTTATAAACAATTTCTAAATTCACTTTATATATTTTACAATAATTCGCTGGTTCTTCACAAATAATTAGTTGCTAATGAAGTCTCTTTCTTCAGCATTGATTTGATCATCCTGTTCTTTATACTCGCTGACGATTTTACTTAGAACATCATCTTGTCTTCCTTCTTGAGTTTACTTCACTGGTCTACTATTTGGACACAATTGCATCTGGCCCGTCCGACCCTTGCATATCCTTGGGTATATGCGAC
Source organism: Diploptera punctata (assembly GCA_030220185.1). Taxonomy (NCBI): domain Eukaryota; kingdom Metazoa; phylum Arthropoda; class Insecta; order Blattodea; family Blaberidae; genus Diploptera; species Diploptera punctata. The sequence continues at coordinate 1,157,296 of JASPKZ010008378.1, forward strand.
GGTAGGAATAATCTGGAATCCCCGTCGAGACACTTACCGGGTCGAAGACTCTAGAACCAGGATGGAGGCATAGACACATGTGGGAAGTTCTCCGCGTGAGTCTATCACAAGAGGCGAGACCCGCTAAGTTCAAAATTGAACCGAACAATGCGCCACAGTATCTAAAATACATTTAGACCTAAATGAGCCCTAAATTAACATGAAAAGTTAATGTCAGGTAATTTCAAATATAGGTAAACTATATTTTTATTACTCATCACTTTTTTACAACTCCTCCCCGTAAACTTACTGGCACTATCGTACCCGTAAGTTCATGGTCGCGCGGACATAAGCTCTCCATACATCCGTATTCTGAGCTGTTTTCAAATCATCCCCTGTATTATCTACTTCCCTCAAATCATGGTTAGCGTTATTCTCCCACCTTATTCTTGGTCTACCAACTAGGCGATTTCCCTCTGGTTTTCCTACAAGAAGCTTAAATGCACCTGTTTCATTCCCCATTCGCGCCACATGTCCATCACTGTCTACAAGACTTAAGTTTTATTATTATATCTGACTTCCTATAAAGACAATGTAACTCTCTTTTATGTAGGTCTTCTCGAATCACATGTCTTAAAATAACATTATAAATTAATATTTCAAATCTTAAAGGTTTCCTTCCCAAATTAGAAAGAAATCATAAAATTGGACACAAGAAATAAGGAACATTGTTAACATGAATCTAAACTGAAATTACGAATGCATTTAACAACACGTGGTATTTATAGATAATGGTACCAACAATAACTATTTGAGGGGGAACAAATTTACATTTCGTGTTAAATTAAATAATTCAGTTGTAAAGTTGGTAATAGCTGACTGCGTTTAACATCAACATGTCAAACATTGTAAAACGAGGGAACATAGCACTGAGCCTTGTGATTTTAATGCATTTGCGAATAAAATTGTGTTGCAAGTAGCTTCACCAACATCCAGAGAGAACTCTGTCATTGTCCGAGGGTTAAAAATCCCATTTGGATGCGAGGGTAAAACGTCCCTAGGCTGTAAACAACTGAAAGTTAAAAAAAGTAAATGTTAGCAAGTCGTATGTTTTACGTAGGCATTTCCCACAGGTACGCAAGAGTAGAGATGTAGCGATTAAGTGGGAATTAAGCGAAGGAAGCAAGTTTTATTAACTTCATACAGTTTTTACAAGAACAAATTATTACACTGCTTTACTTTTAAGTTATTACGAGAAAGAACGCTTAAACACTCCATCTGGAGGGCCTAAGTAAACCAACTATAATTTTTATTTGTTTAAGTTTTCCGATTTCAAAGTGGAGTTTTAGATCTGCGAAATGCTTGACGCGAATGGCGGTCTATCTCCTTCGCTGACGATCACAGGAGATCGTCAGCCCGGGTTCCTGGCCTAAGCCCATTATTGATAGGTTTATATCATTAAGTATAACTGTAGGCTTTCACGGCCGGCGTCTTGATCCCTATTAGGTTCGTCTTCCGGGCATATAGGCCGTGGTCCAGTCGTTCTAATTTATATCATTAAATTCCGATTGAGGGTCTTTCCACTTTTCAGCGGTTGCCCTTTTACCAGCCGGCTGCTGGCCCTTCACATCCACATGTGTCAATCACAGAGGTAGATGATCAACAGCCAGTGTAGGGGTGACATGTGGTTAGCATGTCGAGTCCCCCAGCCGTTATAGCTGGTTCCTCAACCTGGAGCCGCTACTTATTGTAGCTACCCAATTGCCTCACGATGCTGGGTGGGCACCGGTCCCATACTGGCCGAAATACCATGAGAAAATTTCTTCCTCCATGGAGACTCGAACCAGCGCAAGTCCCGTAGCTCTGCGCCAAGGCTTCCTACCTTAACCGCTCGGCTACGACGCGGGACTTATATCATTAAATTGAGGGGTTTAATGAGAGAGGGTGCTATGCCACTTTCAGAAGAAATGGATATAAATTGGGTTTTATAAAGCATTATATTACGAAATTATTTGTACAATAAAGGGGTTAACTGCCTTGTCACGCAGAGGGCCCGGGTTCGATCCCCGCTCGGGACAGTTTTTCTGGATGAGGTTTTTATTGGGGTTTTTTCCTCACCTGTAAGACAAATTTCAGGAAAACTTTAAGGCCCAAACGGTCCCCGAAATCATATGGCCATCGCAGTCATCACCATTCATATTCATCTTATCATCATCATCCCTCATCGGTGTGGAAAGCAACGGGAAGCTACCACATCTAAAATTCCCTAGTAAAACTGCAAAGCATAGCATGAAAATGCTACGATTGCAGTGAAAGACCTGCCTTCGGACAGAATTACTATGGCTGGATGGATTTCCATTTCTTCTCAGAGAGGCATAGCTTCCTCTCTCACTAGACCCCTCAATTGTCAAAACACGTATCGTGCCAGTCATTTAAAAGTGTCGGAGCGCTGTGAAAAAAATCATGTGAAACGTAATTTATCATTATATTCCTATAGGTTATTGCGTAATTCGACACAAGTTTAAGTAATTAATACTCGTTTATCTTTCTTTTGATTATTAACAATATTAAGTAGATTAAACTAATGTGTCTTAGAGAATACCTTGCCAATTAAGGGTTAAAGATACAGAAATTCATCATCATCATCATCTTATTCTTCTAATTCTTCTTCTTCTCCTTCTTCTCCACGGATTGAACTTCAAAAGATTTTTTCCGGTCTCATGCAGGAAACTGATCTCTCAATCGTGGTTCTTGGCCGTCCCACACATCTATACGCCTCTAGCTTATATATGTATAAATAATCGTTCGTTATATGTTCTTGATCCATGCTTTGAATATAATGACAGAAATTGTTCACTAAAAATTATAAAGTTAAACTAATGCCATCCTACTATAGGCCTTAGGAGGCCTCTGAAATAATAACAGGTTCAGTCTCACGTCTTTCTAGACAATAGGCACGGGTTGTTAACCCCGCGTGACGGCCGCCTTTACCCCTAGAACGTACTTCTGACTCTACTATATTGTTTAAATTATATCAACTTACTACTCAATTGTTTATGAGACGCGAAGATTAAACGCCACATTCGGGGCTTTCAATCCATGTTTATCTGGAGCCAACTAAATCCACTTATCTTAGAATTCTATAGTTTATTAAGATCCATCCTAATATCATCCTTCCGCATACTCTAGACTTTCCTAATCATTTATTTCCCAAAAGTTATAAAGTAAAAAGCCGCCTCAGTAGACCCATGGCTAGCGCATGCGGCTGCACCGACTAGGATCGCAGGTTCGAATCCTGGCGGTTCCAGTAGGTGGTGGGCCATATTGAGATTTTTCGGAGTTTTATCGGCGTTCACCCGTTTCCCGAATTTATCCCATCCACACCCTTCCCTCCTCTTCATTTCATTTCTCATTTATTCATTAGTATCACCATTCACCTCATCTCATATTTGGAATATATATATATATATATATATATATATATATATGTTGGCAATCCATAGGTTTTAAAAATATGTGGTTTCGGTGATCTAGAGGAGTTACCACCAGAGACAAAAATCAGAAAGGACCAATCGGAAGGTTCTAGTCTCATGGTCACGGTCTCAACCCATAAATGGCGATATGGGTCATGGGTATAGAATCTGGTGTGTCGGACCTAGAAGACCACCTATAACTTACATAAAACCATAGAGTATCTCTAAAATACTGTGATAGTGCAATACATATTTCAGGTCGCGGTGCTCAAGGCAGTCTACCCCTCCCCCAGTCTGAATAAAGAACTGCAGAACTATTTAATAAAACTATAGGCATTTCTACTGTCATCCATTTAAGTTACATATACATCATCATCATCATCATCACTCCAAGGATTAGGCAATTGCCCGTTCCGACTTCATATTGCATCAGCCCAACGTCTTCTAGGTCTTCCAACATCACGCCTTCCTCTTGCTTGATAATTTCTGGCTAACAATGGATATCTCTCCTTGCTCATTCCATCCATGTGATCAATCCATTTCTGTCTGTAATTCGTGACTTTATCCAATAAAGGCTGTACTTTCAATTCTTCTCTTATATCCTCATTTCTTATTCTATCAAGTCTTGTACATCCTTTTACTTGTCTTAGGAACCGCATCTCTGCCGTCTGTATTCTATCCTTCTGTCTTTTCACTGGAGCCCAAGTTTCACATCCATACAATATTGTGGGAACCGCCATAACATTATACATTTTTATCTTGGTTTCTTTTCTAATTTTATTTTTGAATGTTCTCTGTATTGTTCCACACACCGTCTGAAATTTATTTATTTTGGAGTCAATATCTCTTTCCACATTGTAGCCAACATCACAGCCCAAATATTTGAAACTAGACACCTGTTCTATACTTTGATTTTCTAAAATAATTTTGGTTCTCACTGGATCTCTTCCTCTAAAAGCCATGGTCTTCGTTTTCCTTACAGAAATTTTTAGATCGTATAATTTACATATTTCATTTAATGCATGCATTGATTTCTGTAAGTCGTCTTCATTTTTCTGTATTATGATTACATCGTCAGCAAATAAAAGATTATTTATGCACATTTTATTATCCATTCTTATTCCTGGATTTACTAAAACTTTCCATTTATTAAAATATCGTCTATATATATATTAAACAAAGTGGGTGATAAACTACATCCTTGTCGTAATCCAGTATTTGTTTTGATTGCATCTGTTCTTTTGAATCCGGTATCTATAATTATATTTGTGTCTTCATATAATGTCTTTATTGTTTCTACAAGGCACAGCGGGTATCCTTTCATTCGTAATATTTCCCATAATTTTTGTCTGTTTACTCGATCGAAGGCCTTATCCAAATCTATAAATCCTATGTGAGTTTCTAAGTTATGTTCTCTTCTCTTTTCTATGAGTTGTTTCAGTGTAAAGACATTGTCTATACATGACCTTCCCTTTCTGAATCCACTTTGATTTTCACTTATTATTACTTCTGTTATGTTTCTCAATCTATTATTTATTATTTTCGTATATATTTTGTAGCCAGTATTCATTAAGCTAATCCCTCTGTAATTCTCGCAATTTCTCCGGTCTCCTCTTTTGAATATATTCTTGACAATTGCTGTTTTCCAAGTGGTTGGAATCCCATAGGTCTGCCAACATATATTAATTAGATGAAGTATTCGTAGTTTACACAATATTCCACTATATTTGATTAATTCCATATTTATATTATCTAATCCTGTTGCTTTCCTATTCTTAGTGGTTTTCAAAGCCATTTCTAATTCATTTATGTCTATTACATCAATATTTTCCACTTTTATTTCTTCCTCATTGTTCTCTTTTCCTTCAATTTCCTCCTTTTTCCAAAGTTTTTCATAATGCTGGATCCATTCTTGTTCTGGGATTATATTCAATCTGGCAGAATCTTTCTCAGTCTGATTTAGATGTTTCACTAATTTATAACCTATTTCTTGTCTTCCATACATATCATGTTCTACTGAGCTTATAAATTTATCCCATGACTCCTGATGGGATTTTCTTATAATGCTTTTAGCAATTCTCCTTTTCATTTTATATTCTTCATAAGATTCTTCTGTTTTCAGTCGTAAGTATGTATGATATGCTTTTTGTTTTTCATTCACTGCATTTTGTATATTCGCATTCCAAGTTCTCAAGCCCTTCCTATTCCTTATTCTATTTTTCTTTCCTAATATCTATTTGCTGTTTTATGTATTACATTTGATATATATTTCCCATTCAATATTTATATCTTCTGACGTCGCTATCTCTGATATATATTTATTCATTCTGCTTTCATAATGTTGTCTAATACTTTGATCTTGTAATAAATATATTTTATATACTTCTTCTTGGTTTCTTTTGTTCTTTATGTTATTTTTCCGCCATTTAGCTATTATGTTTATTTTGCTTATCACGAGATAGTGATCAGAGTATATATCGCTGCCTCTATGTACTCTCACATCTTTTACCAAGGCTCCTAGCTTGTTGTTTACGATTAAATAGTCAATTATTGATCTTGAGTTATATCCACTTCTTGTATATTTATGTATGTCCTTTTTTCGGAAATAGGTATTCATTATTTTTAATTGATTATAGGCTGAAAACTGTCTCAAATCCTGTCCATTTTCATTTATTGTTATTTCTCCATTATTTCCTATTACATTAGGTATAGGGACATTGCCTACTCTGGCATTTAAGTCTCCACTTATTATTAAATGATGATCTTTTGTATATTTATCAACTAATGTTTGTAATGTTTTATAAAATGTTTTTGTTTCTTTCTTTCTTGCCTTCCTCTGGGGCATACACAGCAATTATCATCATATATCCTCTTTCAATTTTAAATCTGGCTATCAGGATTCTTTCATTTATAAACTCATAGCTATTCAATTTGTTCTTCCATTTTTCATCTATTAAAATTGCTACTCCACACTGCGCTCTTGTTGTCTGTTTTCTACTCCGCTATACAACATAGTATAGTGTTGTAAGTCCTTTGTTCCTTTTAGTTTCTTTTTTGTTCTGTTATTGTTGCTATATTTATTTCTTTTTTCTTTAATTCTCTTTCTAATTCTTCTTCTTTTGTATTTATTCCCCTTACGTTCCAATTTCCTAATTTCAAAATGTCCTTTATTCCAAATCGTATCCTTTTATCTTGCTTGGGTCGGTTCCTTTTATGACAATCCGGCTGATTTCCATGAAGCTTCTCAGTAAGATAAATGTCTCCTGGAAGCGTTACGAGCGCTTCGCAGGACAAGGATGGTGGAAGGGCTGCTTCCTCTGAGCCTCCAAACATGCTCCTCTGGGTATCCACCCCCCAAGAGAGGGCTGCTTCTTCCGCTCTTCAAGCCCTACAAGTTTAGCTGTGCTATTCCTTGTCGCCCTGTTGACCGTTGAAGACTTGACTTGACGAAGATGTGGCCGCCCAATATGGATACAGACGCCATTCCTTCGTTGTGAGCTATACTTAGTTCCCCTCGCCTCTTACCCACCAGCAAGATTAACCTAAGTCAATCTTCCCCAGTAGAGTCGTCTGGTTCATCGGGTACTAAGCCCCCCCACCACGTCAAGGTGATAGCTCCTGGGGGGGACATATACATCTCTTGAGATTTAACCCTTAAATTGACAAAACAATAATTTCTGGTATCAGTTATATAAATGTGGCGGACTGCACTGAAAACGAAATCGTGAATATCTGTTTTTAGATATATTGTGTAATTGCTCACAAATTTCAATAATTTCTTGTCGTTAGCTTTCTTATGTTTTATTAAAACTATTAGTTAAATTAAAACAACTGAGTGTCCTAAAGGACACATTACGAATTTAAGGATTAAATAACGTTACCAGTATCGGAACAACGATATAGAGCCTCTCGTTGTGAACTTCTTCCACCAACCAACAACATCCCCTAACCGATTTTGGTCACCAGCTCTTTATTAAATTCAACCCACTCTGCTAAAGTTTTTGGTGGTTTCCCTTAGCGTTAAAGCAAGTGTCGGAGTGGCCCCTTGCTCCACCAAGTAAAGTAAATTCAAATACCCAATTTTCCAATTCAAGCCGGGTGGGGGAAATATGAGATTGCAGCGGCCTTGCTGAATTACACCAGAATCTCCGGATGCGACCAAAGCCTCCACAACACACAATTACATACCAAAATCAGAATACCAATAGAAAACACATCAAAAATACGAGGGTGGATCAAATATAAACCGGAATTTGTATCTGGAGGCTCTGGTAGCGAACTGCAAAAGTTGCGGTTTGGAGAAGTTGGTGGGGGTGTCTGGAGTAGGGATCTTGATGTGTCGCACTCCGAAGAGCGGCCGCTTGCTTCAGTACGCCATGAGCGAGCAAGCGGAACACACGTCTCTTGCGCAACGCGTTATTATTAAGTTTTTTTGCGAAAGAAGGCAATAAACCTGAAATTTTGAGAAGGCTCCATGCGCAGTTCGGGGAAGCAATCCTTTCGAAGACGCAGGTGTATGATTGGCGCAAAAAAAATTTAGCGGACCGGGATTCATTGGAAAATGAGCCCCACCAAAGACGGCAAAGAACAAGCATCACTGCAGACAACATTCGTGCTGTACGGGACCTTATTGAGGAGGATCGGCGCGTAACAATTTCTGAAATTGCTTCACACGTTGGAATAAGCTTCGGAAGTGTTCAAGCCATCATCAGCGATGAACTCAAATTCCGAAAATCCGCCGGAAACCGATCCGAAATGTGATTGTGCTGCATGACAATGCAATGCCACACACTGCTCGGTTGACACAAGAAAAACTGACGAAAATGCATTGGACACCTCTGGAACATCCTCCTTACAGTCCAGATCTGTCACCCTGTGACTACTATTTGTTTGGGCCACTGAAAGAAGACCTGGGAGGAAGGCGGTTTGGTGACAATGCAGCGGTAGAGGAGTTCGTGCGTAACTGGCCGACTACGCGTCATCCCTCATTCTTCAAGGACGGCATCAAAAAGTTGCTAACTCGATGGCAAAAGTGTGTTGGAAATGCAGGCGACTATGTAGAAAAATGAGGTGGTGGTTTTGTATTTTTTGTTAATTCAATAAAATTGTAAGCAATAATTCCGGTTTATATTTGATTCACCCTCGTACAAACACACAAATTGCCCACAAACACCCTGCTTCGTCACTTCACATTTCTAACTTTCGGCCCACTTTCAAAATTAGCGGGACAAAAAGGCATAGACTTGGAACCCGCAGGAGTATTAACTACTAGTGCTCCCAAAGGAATTTCATAACAGCCCTCATAAGGCCGCATTTAAAAATTCCCAGGATAATTAGATAGATAACTTCTTCCATTCTTATTCTGTTCCTTATGGGACCAAATATTCACTTTATATTTTCGAATATGTTTAGTATGTTTTTAATATTACTTATTTATTTAGATTTTAGTGCTTTGCAGTTAAAAGCGGCAGATAATTGTTGTACACTGCCTTGGTATAGGCACATAACAACGCTTCTCTGGGAGAAATTTCAAAGTAGATTTCGGCATGCAATGGTTGACAGTTCCCTTGTCAGTATACAACCCACACAACCTTACATGAACAAGAGATGTTGAGAGAGGATTTAATATCTCTTGATCATACACTTACTTTGTTTTACCACAAAAGGATGAGTGATCCGAACAATGCTAATACCACCTCCGAGACAGCATTTAAGACAAAAAACACTATTCACACATTCATTCGTACTAAACAAGGCAAATATAATATGGATAATGATTTTAATGGCCGAGAGATGTTTGGGGATCATTTGGGCCTTAATGTCTTACAGGAGATAAAAATCCGAATATACATACTGCTAGGAAACTTGTCCCAAATGGGATCAAAGCCTGGGTCTGCTGCTATAAGGCAACGACGTTATCCGGAGACAACAACAACAGTCAACACTTTTGAAATTCATCAGTTCCAGTTAAAACGCAGAAGATGGAACATTGTTTTCGAAAGGCTCCATATTAGAATAACTTGAAGAAGTTTAATAATTTAGTTGAGGACGACTGACTTACCAGGTAAAAATGATATAATTAACATCTTATAACAATACTAATAATAATAATAATAATAATAATGATAATAGTAAAAATAATATAATATGGTCCACCGCTGCGGTCTCGAGGTAATACCGTGCTGCTTTGTCACGCAGCGTTCCCGGGTTTTGATCTCCGGTCGGGACAAGTTTCCTGGATGAGATTTTCTTCGGGGTTTTTCCTCACCAGAAAGATAAATGTCAGGAAAATTTAAGGCCCAAACGGTCCCCGAACACCATCTGGCCATCATTAGTATTAATTTCATATTCGCCTAATTAGCTTAAGTTTAGTTTAAGGCATTTCCTGGCGCATCATTACCATCATAATGAACTCTCAAATCATCCCGGCAACGTAACTCCGTCTTCCAGGTGCCCCAACCTCAGAAGTACACCATGCCAGGAGAGAACACCAGAAATGTCGAAATGACAACCTGGGGCATTTAATATATATAATAAACGACAGTAAATATCTGTAACAATAATAATAATGATACTACTACTAATAATAATAATTTATTATTATTATTATTATTTTCCACCGTTGAAGTCTCGAGGTAGCGTGCTGCCCTGTCACGCAGCGGACCCGGGTTCGATCCCCGGTCGGGGCAGTTTTTCTGGGTGAAATTTTTATCGGGGTTTTTCCTCACCTGTAAGACAAATGTCAGGAAAACTTTAAGGCCCAAACGGTCTCCGAAATCATATGGCCATCATCATCATCATCACCATTCTCATCATCATCATCCTTCACCGGTGTGGAAAGCAACCACAAGCTAAAAATTCCCTAGAAAAGGTGCAAGCATAGCATGAAAATGCTATGATTGCAGTGAAGGACCTGCCTTCGGGCAGAATTACTATGTATGGATGGATTATTGTTATTATTATTGTTATTATTATTATTATTATTACTATTATTGAATTGGTGCTATGGTTTCTCTTCTTCGTAAGAATTATTGCCTGTATTGACTTTACTGTCATAATCTGATAACAGTGATGAGTAATAACTCTTAATGGAAATAGCCATATTAATAACAGCAGCAATTATTTTTTTCATAAAGTTATCAGAAATTAATTCAATGCGACAGTTAAAAAGCTGCTGAAACATTTTAGGCAATTAATATTTTATTAATGTATTTCTCATAGCTATGGATACAAAATGAAGGAAGGAATTCTGTGTGAGAAGCAGAAGCTTCACACAGTTTTAAAAATGTCTCATCTCTGTGTGAGAGACGCATGCGTTGTTGAAGGTTACTCTAGCCCTCCAGCGGTACAAGCTTCTCCAAAACTTGGTTGCGCTCCCTTCTCCAGCAGACAGATGAAGGTCAGGTCGCGTGGCCATAGCAAGCTCCTCCCAGGACCCACGCGACCGAAGCGTGTGGGCCACGCGCATTTTCATCTTGCGCACTCATTTTCACAATAAAATTTTCATGAAAACGCAGTGCGCAGTTTTTTTCACTGTTTGCATTCATGTTACGCGCATATTTACAAGGTGCGCAGTCTTTACCCCATTCAGTTATGTTCAAAATTAAGCTTTACTAGTATTAAATTAAGTTTATTTGCGCGAATAAAGTTGTTTGGCACTGTGCGCATAATTTTCCTATATTGTAAATCAGTTCTTCCTATAGTTGATTAAGTGGTGCGCAGAATTCCCCACATATCAGAGAATTCCGAAGAAATAAAGATATTCAGGTTGTTCTCATGGGAATATTTTTGAAAAATGTTTAAAGATCTCCAACCATTCTATCTCGTGGCATTAAAAATGACCATGACCTATATATATATATATATACATTAACGGTGCAGTTGCCATAATTTTTGTTTCATCGAATCCAAACTTGGCATAGCAACTAATGAAAAATGTAAGGTCGAGTTCGTTAACCATAAAAATCGGACTATTAGGTGTAGTTCATCTGAAACAAAAATTTGAAAATCGCTCTAGCGGGCGCAATTGTTTGTTTCACAAAAATACTCAGTATATGCTATTAAAATAAACCGAGGAAGATATTGTTAAAAAATCAGCGAAATCAGACCATTAGAAGTAGTGGTTTACTTAAACCTCGAAATTAAAAATTGACTCTGACCACGCCATATTTGATTCGTCCCAATGTATACCCTACAATGTAATTAACACTTAATTTGGAAATATATTCTATAAATTACATCAATTTAATGTATTTAATATTTTTAATAAAGTAATGAAAAAATTAATTATAAGATATCACTTAAATTGGTGTCAAATTATGCAACAATTTGGTATTATAGCCCCACTATGATGGTTGTCCAGCGGCTCTCGTTGTTTCCCCGCAGCTGTTATATATAATTAAATACAAAGATGCCCGACTACCTCCACTATAATAACTCAGCATGTTAATAATTGTCACTAATAATTTGTAAGTAATTGTTTAAAGACAATGGGAGACACCTAGTTGACAACAACTGTAATATATCAATAAAAAAATACGAGATAGCGCCAGCGATTGGGAAGTCAGAATTTAAGTGTCTAGATAAAAAAAAGGTTCTATGGGATTTCTGACGGGTTTAAGATTCCAGGTGCCGTAATATTTTTTCTTTGTTTGATCTCTCTCTCTCTCTCTCTCTCTCCTCTCTCTCTCTCTCTCTCTCTCTCCCCTTCTTCTTCTTCTCCTCCTTATGACAGCACTTAGTGTTGCATGCTAGGAGCGATGTTTGTTCCTTGGCGGGATAATTTCATGAGTATGGTTAAGAGGGAGCTTAATTGACTGAGCTGTGTTTTCGATTGGGTCCAGAGTCTGAAAGTTTTCAGGTTCGTAAAAGATTCCTTAAGCCTGAATAAAGAGGCCTCCAAGCAAAATTTACCGACCTCCTTCATCCTAGTAATGCCTTACCTGTCTACTAGATGTCTCATTGGATCGGTATGTTGACCGCATACCATTCATGACATCTATAGGAAATAAGGGTAACTAAATGAACTTGTTTTATTAACTCCTAACAAAGGTGAGACTAAGGCCCAACTTTGTATTGTTGTGTTGTGTAGTGATATTCGATAGATCCAGGATGAAGGTAATTTACAATCGTGATTAAGTTAGGAACCTAATTGAATTTATTCCACAGAAAATTGAACGATGGATGTTATTGCAAAAAATGTAAAAAAAAACCTAAATATTGGAGGCACTCCTTCTTACCTGTTTTGTGACAAGTAAGATGGAAAATTATTCCGATATGGACGCCGAGGTGTTGAACGCGAGAAAAGAACCTGAAATTCACACAACACAATGCGACAAAATGGAGAAAAATCGCGGCGTGTTCATCGTAATTAAGGGGACATGCGAATACAGACAAATAAAAAAGAACGCCGATGGAAAAACCATCCAAAAGAGGAATGAAAAGAAAATTAGGACCTATTAAAAGTTATGGATTATTTGCGCCGAAACACAAATCTGAGCGTGTAAGGACTAAAAATTTTGTTTACATGGTTCTTATTTCAGAATTGAACTTCATTTACATGCCGTATTTCTACGCCGGGGACCACGGTTTTACTTCTCTACTGAAGGAAGATACAATCGGAATTTTTTGGCCTAGAAAATTCCATCTATCTCGCAAACATGGTAACCATTAGACCATTGGGATCGAATTTTAATGGAACTATGATTTTGTTCTGTTGTGGCGAACTAGATAGGCCTCTTTTTCGACTTTCTCAATCTTGTGGGCATGATTGGTGATTGATATTGTAAGAAAGATGATTTTTAGAGAGAATGATACCAATATGTCATAGAATTTATCCTACAGTTGAGGAAAGCTGTGAATATTAACAAATAATAATTATATTGCCGAAAAGAGAAATACATTATTAAGAGAGAATGGACACTTAGTAACAATTGGGGTAAATTTCAAATAAGTGACAGAATTCAAATCCCTAGGAACAATTACAACAAACAGTAACGAAATGAAGAAAGTAATTTTATTAAATATTGTAGGTTCAACTCTAGACAACCATATAACATATCATCCCAACTCCTCTAAAAATGTTGAACTAAAAATAATATGTGAAACGGCAATTCTTCCATTTGCACTATATTAATGCAAAACTTGGTCTCTTACTTTAAAAATAGGTTAAGAGATTACTAGTATTTGAGGATAAACCTTTGGATCAAGAGACGAACAGCCAGGTGAATGGAGAAAACTACATAACAGTAATAACTGTCATATTTATAGGAAACTATATATACGAAGAACATTTGAGACTTGAAGAATGCGGTGGCAGTAATGGAAAATAAAAAAGGGAGAAGGAAAATTCTTATAGGAAAACGGGAAAAGCTCTCAATAAGTAGGCGAAGAATAAGACGGAAAATAACATTAACCATGATTTGAGACGGAGAATTGAACGGATAATTTAGCTCAGGATAGGGCTATATGAGGAGCTTATGTCCACGCGGTCATAAACCTCCTGGTTCGATAGTGCTTGTGTATTAGTTAATGAGTAAGAATCTAGGAAACTAGAGGTGCGTGTAATACAATTAAGAAATATTTAAGCGTAGGACAAAACATGAAATATAGTGCTTTCATGCACAACACTGGAGTCCATCAATCTTGAATAGGGCCTAAGTAAATTTTATCTCGATTCGTTTGAGCATCATTGTAGTAATGCAATTATTTTAAAGTATCAAATTGAAACGAGGGAAATTAATCAGGCAACACGCTGAGTAATTTGCAATGGAGGTTTGCATTAACTACGTAATTGTCAAGTTGCGCAGTTTTGCCAACACTCAATTAACAATTTAATTATATACGGACCGCATAGAAACCCCAAATTTCTAAACTGAGGTTTTCGTTAATTTGAATGTGGGGGAAAATTTCTTTCTATCATCTATTTTTTCTATCAAAACAATCGAACCGACAAAAATACGGCACTTGAGAACAAAAATAACGTTTTTGATTTAACGGAAAAGTGGGGGGAGGGGGACACGAAATGTGTGCAACTGACAGAGATTTTTTTTAAAGCACATGCTCTGGCGGCAGATCTAATCAATTTGTTTTCGCACGGTCTGATGCTCTAGCACACAAGGGACAACATAATCTCCACTAGGCTGCGGCCGGCCGGCAGCCATTTTAATTCCTCTCTATTGGTAGCACTGTTTCGCGCGCTTCTCACCGTCATGACGTCAGTCCGGTTTCTTTCTCTCTCTGTTTAAGTGGCTTCCAAACACAGAAAGTTGTAATAGAAATACACTCTATACCTGATTGTCCTCATCAAACGAAGAAACGTCTTCGTGCTTTAGGAAAGAGGGGTTTTTTCCCCGTCTCATTACCGATTTATCTATTTCATAGATTGCAGTTTATATTAGCGGGATCCAAGTACGAAATATATAAATATCATCATCATGTCGAATATCTTAGTTTTATGTACAGTTGAGCCAGTTTTTATACCTCAGGATGTTATTTATTTCCCCACCGTTTAGATTTCCTTTGTCTGTGTGCTTTAAGTTGATTACCTTATTTGGTAAACGATTTGGATCAGTTTAATTAAGGTAATAACTATTTTTTTTAATGTTTCGATATATTCCAATATGTCTTGAATTTTTAATATTCCACGAATGTCAACATTTCTCTTTTTGTTCAAACTATTTAGGCTTAAAATAGGGCGTAAAAATATAATCTATGCAACATATAATTGAGGCATTGTAATGGATAGGTAGTAAGTAAAAAAAAAATACAGGGGAAGCAAAACACCATTTTCCCAACATTAATTTTAACATAATGTTGACACTACTAAACAAGATATTTCATTTATCAACTAGTTACAAAATATCTATATTAGCTTTACAAAATGTATTAAATTTAAAAAGTGTTAAAATTGTTTTTTGGTTCCCCTGTAAAATGTCCTTACTACAGTGCGATCAGTGTAGCACCTGTACAGCAGACGCGCGGATTTCACTATGCACTGCTGATGCACTTACTGCGGGGAATGAACAGCGTAGGATCCCGGTGATACAACCACACACTTTTTCGTAACTATTTTACAAATTGTCGTACTTACCAACTTTATTGAAGCAGATGCTGGAATTGTTCGCTTTCGTTGCCCATACATTTTTGACATCTCTTTATAAAATGTGTTGTATAGATTATGGGCAGTTTAACACGACGGAGTTTTTACACCTGGGAATCGTGTTTCAAAAAGTCTTCGTACTTGGCTGACAGACTGAGATAATAAATATTGATCATAAATAAATGCACGTTGTTCAGTAGTCTTTATACAGTTTACACTTATGCACACGTCATTCAATTTACATTTTACACACGCCATTCAGTTCATAAGGAAAAGCGATCGAGCGCCTTATTTACTCGAGGTACCCTATCTGATTGTGACCGTGAATGCGTGAGATGTACTCGTAAACTGCTGAGTCAGCGCACATTTCAAGTCCCGTCTCTGCATGTGTAGGCCTTCGCCATCGCACAGCACAAACCTCGCGTCTGCTGTCCAATACTATACTGATCTCACTGTACCTTTCCCATGTCAACGAATCAATTTTATGTAAATATAAAAAGGTTCATATATATTCTCTCCCACTTTCGGGGTAGTCGAATGCAGGTTCTTTGCTGTAAACGAAACATTATTCTCTATATTCTACATACGATCAATTTATATTTATGTTGCTTTATATCTTATTGAGTCCACCGCTGTGGTCTCGAGGTAGCGTGCTGCCTTGTCACGCAGCGGGCCCGGGTTCGATCCCCGGTCGGGGCAGTTTTTCTGGGTGAGGCTTTTATCGGGGTTTTTCCTCACCTGTAAGACAAATGTCAGGAAAACTTTAAGGCCCAAACGGTCTCCGAAATCATATGGCCATCATCATCATCATCACCATTCTCATCATCATCACATCCTTCACCGGTGTGGAAAGCAACGGGAGGCTACCACACCTACAATTCCCTAATAAAGCTGCAAGCATAGCATGAAAATGCTATGATTGCAGTGAAGGACCTGCCCTCGGGCAGAATTACTATGGATGGATGGATGGATGGATATCTTATTGTTCTCCTGATATTTATGTTGTCCACCAATCATTCAAATGCATTTTCCAGTAGGCAGTTTCTGTTAGCTAATTCTTCACCTAATTTGTAATCATCTTTATATTTTCCATCATCTTCTTTCACCCTTTACTCTAATAGAATTTCTGATATAATTTTGTATGTTAATTTTACACACTGCATTTTTTTCCGTATCCATAATTCTAGTACTTTGTCTTCTTTCCTCATCGCATCTTATGTCTAGGTCTCTGATCCACACTGGAAAGAAAGCGCTTCACTATTCTTTATTCTTTTTCCAGAGGTCCGAGAAAGTGTTTCATTCTCTGTTATACAATATTCGTTAACTTATTAGATGATACAATAAATGCTTACAATATAAGATTCTTAAATTATCACGTTAGACTACAATACGAAGTTGTAAGCTTATCAAACGAGATTGTATGGCGAGTTTGTTAACCAGTGGAAACAAGGTTCCGTCCGTTGCCGCATGCATTTGAAGATTGAAGTTAAAACAAATATAATAAGTAAAGTTTTCACTGCTTGAAGGACAATAATTTGATGTTCTAGAACGAAATATTTTTCTCTGAGAGGAAAATTCGTTTTCTGTGTCGTTTAAACCATGTAAAGCACATCACTCAGCTGTAGGCTATGTGGGTGGTAAGTAATAACTCAGTTACTGACTTACCTCTCCTGTCTCCCGTTTATTTCAAACAGTCTTCCATTTTAATGTTAAAAGGAACTAGGAGGTGCGAGGATGCACAATTTTCAAAAAGCAATAAAATTAAATAATTGTTTTTCAGGAATAAAAGTTATAGTCTATTAAAAAAGGCTACAAACCAGTGTGACAATTTAATTGCCTTCTCCGAAAATATTAAACATATTTTGTGTATTTTTCTTATGTAAAGGCGCTTTCAAAATGTAAGATCATATCTACATCTACAATGGCACATGTTGGGCCTTCGTCTTTCCTTTTGTCAGGAGTTACTGGACCAAGTTAATTTAGTTTCTCAAATACGCCATGAATGGTTAGCGGTCAATATACTGACCAATGATACATCCAGCAGGCAACTAAGGTATTACTAGGATGAAAAAGATCGGTAAATTTTGCTTAGTGGCCTCTTTATTCAGACTTAAGGATCTTTTACGAGCCTGAAAATCATCAGACTCGGGACCCACGGCTTATAGTCTCTCTCGGGGGACTTGATCCTTTGATTTTTCCATCCTAAGAAAATATTTCGACCCCTGCCGGGGTGAACCCGCGACTCTCGGGACAAGAGACAAGGAACATAACCACTAGTCCACGGCGGCCGACTAAGATCATAATAACGTATATTTATTTACTTTTTATATTTATTTTGTGATACTATGAAATGGTGAATATCATGAAATGCCAACCCAACATTTGTCTTCACGATTGAGGAAATCAGGATTTAAGACAATCAGGTTGCTTGGCACCGGTATTTGAACCCGGGACCTTACGAGAACAAGTCTCAAACGCTACCGCTTGAGCCTACTCGCTCGATTAACAATTTTCGAAGAAGGCAATGACAACTGTTACACTGCACTGGTTTAGTTCACTTATTTATTTTTTCTTAATTAATAATAGGCTCATTTAATAATAGATTAGATTCTTATTTTTCTTGTATCGATCATTTTAATTTTGTCACTGAGATGCGTTTGTTTACTCACATGTCAGAGTCGCCAATTCTTTTATAGCTTTCCATTGTATCACAAAGAATT
This sequence comes from Diploptera punctata, assembly GCA_030220185.1. Classification (NCBI taxonomy): domain Eukaryota; kingdom Metazoa; phylum Arthropoda; class Insecta; order Blattodea; family Blaberidae; genus Diploptera; species Diploptera punctata. Next base: position 1,175,568 of record JASPKZ010008378.1, read on the forward strand.
TGCATAAAAGGGTTTTTAATAGTTATTTTGTTGATTGCTATTCACTTTATAAAATTTACATTGAAAAAGAAGAAAAAAACATGGCGTCGTCTAATGAACTTGCAAATTATATAAAAATTGATATAAAAATTAAATTATTTTTATATTCACTATATTATTCGTACTTTTAAAATGTTTCTATCCTTTTATTTGCTTTTGGAAACTGCATTATATTCCACTTAATGAAGCCTTTGAAAATTAAAGTACTCAATTCCTAATTGAAGTGCGCTGCAAATGTAAATAATAAAACGGGAAATGTTTCAAAAGCTTTAAATTTGTCGATAGATCTCTCCAGTTTGATCGGCATTTTCTGAATAAATAAAATCATCCACTTTAATACATTTAATTTAATTCTGCAATGAATACGTATGTAATCAATATCGTTATATACGATGTTTATGAAATATTAAACTTTCCTCCTATTAATTTTTTATCCCAAACTAAATTTACATTAGGCATATGCATTATTATGTTTATGATAAACTACCATATAAAGTTATACAGGCTGTTTTAGAAACACAGGGAAAATGTTCAAGATCATCACTAAAATAATCTCTCTCTCTCTCTCTCTCTCTCTCTCTCTCTCTCCTCTATATAATATATATATATATATATATATATATATATATATTTAAATATATTTTGACATTTGGCAATGAAGGCAAATATGATATGAAAAGAAAAAAGAAGGCTTGAGTCGGGATTTGAACTCGAGTTCAAATCCCGACTCAAGCATTCTTTTTTGTTTTCATATCATATATATATATATATATATATATATATATATAGGCCTACGCACACACATACTCCTTATCATTATCATCCTTCACCGGTGTGGAAAGTAACGGGAAGCTATCACACCTATAATTCCAAGTAAAGCTGCAAAGCATAGCATGATTCTTTTGGGGCGGAATTGAATACTTTTCTTCTAATTGTTTCTGGTTTAACAATATTTATGGCCGGTCTTGGTGCAAACTTTGAGTGTGACTTAAAGAAAATTATTGCTCTTTCTATGATTACAGTGAAAGACCTGCCCTCGGGCAGAATTATTATGGATGGATATATGCATATATTTTTTCTTATCATGTCACATTGAACTTGCATTGTTCAATGCCAAAAATTTAATTAAAACGTTGAAATAAAGAAGCGTCACTGCTATAAAATAAAAACATTCTCTTAAATTTGCTTACTTGTTATAGGAGCTACTAGATTGCAGTGAAGACCGAGTTCCCACTATCTCTCGTAATAGAGAATATATATATATATATATATATATATATATATACAAGCGTTACTGCTATAAAGTAAATATTCTCTTTAATAATTTGCTTAACTGTTATGTTAGCCGCTAGATGGCAGTTGGAAGAAATTTCCGCTACCTCTTGTGTGAATGAATACTACATGTATAAGAAAATTGTATGTTTGTGTTGGAATTCTTGGGTAGCTCAGTTGGTTAGAGCGCTAAAGGTACAGACTTTAGAGACTCGAGTTCAAATCCCGACTCAAGCATTCTTTTTTCTTTTCATATTATATATATATATATATATATATATATATATAGAAAAATAAATGTTTGTACTAGATTTGCTTGGCAGCGTGATTGGTAGAGCACTGGAGTATCAATCCAGAGGTCCGAGTTCAAATCCCGTCAAAGCATTTATTGTTCTTATATGTGTGTGTGTGTGTGTGTGTGTGTGTGTGTGTGTGTATGTATGTGAGAGGTATATGGCATAGTTGTACCCTATTTCAGATACATCAATTATTTACTATCATCACTTAGGACTATAAATATCTCCATGATTATCAATATTAAGCTAAATTGATTCTTTGTACAATGACTATCAAAATACTGTTTTTGTCGAAATAAAGAAAAATGACTTTACACCCCTATGCCATATACTCCTTTCATATATATATATATATATATGTGTGTGTGTGTGTGTGTGTGTGTGTATTATACTAAGAATGCAGACAACATAAATTCAACGTAAATTACGTTAATTTTTCTGTATGGTTTTGTTGATTGAGATGAATTTATGTTGTCTGAATTCTTAGTATGATCCATAAGTGTATCATAAGGATTATATACATTTATTTATGGAATATTTTGAGGAGGCTTGCTGATTTCATTATACTTTCGTTTTTTTCTACGAACTTGTTGGCAGTTTGGATTCGCATCATCATCAAGAAGTCTCTGTATAGTAATATCATCTTGTGATATATTATAGTCATCTTGTTTTTCATTTAATTGAGGCATGGAGATTGTTTGTGTAATATTAGGCATATTATTATAACTAACAGACTTACTTACAGTTCTGTTATTCCGTACCTTATGACCTTCATATGTTTTTAAATTGACATTCTTCTTAAATGTAAGATTTATGTCACATAGGCCTATACCAATTTGCGGAAATTCACTTGATATCTTATCATTCATGGTCTCTATTACTGATTCGCCATATTGTTCAATGTCCCTTCTCGGTCCAGTTAAATTTAAATTAAGTTGCTGTCTTTCAGCCAGATTACTTAAAACTAATACTTACACACGAAATTAATATTATTATAAATATATTGAAAATAAAATAAACACTGAACACACTTAAATTGTGAAATAATCAATATTAGTAATTCAATTGAAATTCGCGGTTGCAACAAAAAGCACAGCCACCTGGTTAAATAATAAACCAATTACCTTACACCGTCATCTGTTAGAATCGTATGGAACTCACAGATAATTATAACTCTTTGTTAAATAATAAACAAATAATTTGCAATAAAAAATAATGCGACTATAAATTTAGTTATAAACAACCGTAGGTCTCAAGTTGGATCAAACTGCACACAGTGTGCAAAATTTTATTAAAATCGGTTCAGTAGTTTAGGATTCCATCGTGGACAAACAACGTGACACGTAATTATATATATATATATATATATATATATATTCATATAAAATGTTATATAGGTGAATTGCACGTAAGCTTGATATTACATATGAAAATTGAAGTTTCGTCCTTGCTTCCCAAGGTGGTAGGCTATATACAGTAAACTATTAAAAGGTTTTTTTTCAAGTCCCTACATCCCAAATTATTGTAGAACATGAATAAACACATACATAACAAATATAAATGTTATTTATTTTAATTAAAACCACGTTGAAGCGTTATTTGTTACGTCAGTTACCTTTACTTTGTATAATTAGTGACTATAGTTTATTAGAACATAAAACTTAAAACGTTCATTTTATAACTTATATGTAATATACTCTCGTTCAAAATTATTTGTTCAAAAAAAAATTTTCGCAGAGATTATTATTTCACTCTTGCTATGTAAAACTTGATGTCATTCAACAGTTACGGATATAAAACCGTACATTTTAAGTACAGTATATTATTAAAGATAAAAGTCGCCCATTGTCTAGTGATTGCCTTCCTTGTGTCTAGTCCCGAGCAGGTTCAAACCCGGCCGAGGACTTTTAGGATGGGAAAAATCCAAGGGAGATCCTCCGGGATGGCCTTTAAACCGTGGGGTCCGAGTCTGAATATTTTCGGGGCTCGTAAAAGAACCGCAAATCTGAAATAAAAAGACTTCTGAGCAAAATTTAACCGACCTTCATCCAAGTAACAAAACCTTAATTTCATACTAGACGTCGCTTCGAGGCGACGTATTAACACATGCGCTTCGCTGATATCTATAGGAAAATAAGTGTAACTAAATTTAATTAAAACTTTCTGACTAGAGAAACACTCATCTCCCGCAACAGGATGAACGCGGATCAATCATTGAAAGCAGAAACTCCATATTTTCTTTTAAAAAATTTGAAACCTAAGTATTTATAAATGTTTTCAAGAGAAAAAAATAATATTTTATTATTCGAAGGTTAAAAAAATATATTATTTTTTGTTACAATTATTACGTCAGTTCCCATGGAATTCGCCTATAATGTATTCAGTTAAGATCTTGAATTGTTGAACACTGATGTACCATGGTAGCAAATTACATTCCAGCTTACGGTAAGTTAGAGACTGATACCATAATGTTACGCTTTTTGGACCCATGTTTAACGTAATCTTTCTGTCTCCTCTACACATGAGAAGTTATACCCAATAATTTTGACATGTATTTTCTAAAACACTTATATAAATATATATGACATGAAAAGAAACATAAACGCCCTAACCGGGATTTGAATCCAGGACTTCTAATTTGATACGTTAGTACGCTACCAGTTACGCTATCCAGACATCATAGCACAGGTTCTGGGTTCGAATCCCAGTGCAGGTGTTCATTTTACTTTTCATGTCATATTAGGCCTTCATTGCTAAATGTTAAAATTTAATTATAACATCGAAGTATATATATATATATATATATATATATATATAATATTAATATATAGATTATTAATGTTTACACACCTTTCTGTGCCTAAAGTTTTATTTTTCTTCTCCACTCATCTCTATCCATCCACTCCATGTCCTCCAATCCTCTTGTTCTCATTCCAGCTCTTATATATATAGGCCTATGTGTCTGTGTGTGTGTGTCCACCGCTGTGGTCTCGATTCCCGGTCCGGACAAGCTCCTAGGTGAGGGTTCTTTTTCTGTTTTTTTTTCCTCACCTGTAAGACAAATGTCAGGAAGCTTAGTGTCCAACGGTCCGCGAAAATCATCCGGCTATCATCATCCTTATCATTATCATCATCCCTCACCGGTGTGGAAAACAACGGGAAGCTACCACACCTATAATTCCTTAGTAAAGCTACAAAGCATTGCATGAAAATGCTATGATTGCAATGAAAGACCTGCCCTCGGGTAGAATTACTATAGAATATATATATATATATATATTATAAAATTCATTATTACCGGCATGAGTTTTGAAAAAGAAAAATACAAAATGCAAAATTATATATATATATATATATATATATATATATATATATTAAAGTCCACCGCTGTGGTCTCGAGGTAGCGTGCTGCCTTGTCACGCAGCGGGCCCGGGTTCGATCCCCGGTCGGGGCAGTTTTTCTGGGTGAGGTTTTTATCGGGGTTTTTCCTCACCTGTAAGACAAATGTCAGGAAAACTTTAAGGCCCAAACGGTCCCCGAAATCATATGGCCATCATCCTTAACATTATCATCCTTACCATTATCATTATCATCATCATCCTTCACCGGTGTGGAAAGCAACGGGAAGCTACACAATTCCCTAGTAAAGCTGCAAGCATAGCATGAAAATGCTATGATTGCAGTGAAGGACCTGCCTTCGGGCAGAATTACTATGGATGGATATATTATTGCGCCATGTACTAAGAGCGGTAAGCCTATTAACAAAAAAACATATAGTTAAATAGATCACTAATATAGTGAAAATAAAATTTTAACTTCTTGTGTTTTCCGGCTTTATTGAATCCCACTGAGTACGTCGCACCTATGTCACAGCTACACCTGTGAAAGGAAATATTCATTGAACTCCCATATGTTTCAACTTATAGTAATGACACACCAACTTTGGTATTTTATTATTTTAATGCAATATATAGTATGTAACTATTGCTTTTAAGATCTCTAAAATATTTAATTAAAATAATTTGTGCCTATACCCTTACGTCCTTACATGGAGTAAGGGTGTTCCCTTGTGGGAATTACTTAACACATCATTTAGTTACGCTTATTTCCTTACATATGTCAGAGAGTGACTAATGGCTAGCTCATCCCTTCAATTATTAAAATATTTCTCGTTTTATATTTTTGTTAGGAAAAATATAATGGAAGAATAATATCAACTCTGATTTCAGGGAAGTAAATTGTACAGGGATGATAGGAAAGTATTATCTTAGGAAGTATGTAAAGATTATGCTAGCGCGGCTATGAATGTCCGGGTTCGATAGTGCCAGTGGGTATGTTATCATAAGCAATGTCACGACTGAATTTATCTAGAGAATTTGGAAATCAAGAGTGGCATTTGTTAGAACTATTTAACGAATAAAATTAAGGTGTTTATTCAAAAATCATTGTTTAAATATAGTTACTGGTATTTTAAAATATTTATATATTTAATGTAAACGACGATGTTTGAAAACAAATCAGAAATGTGAGGTTACGTACAGTATATTCACTGAAACTTGATCATATTATTTATTGCCAAATAGGATCACAATATTGTAAGAATGCACCCTACAGGAGAAATAATGAAACACATCAAACTGTATATTATAATCAACATTATAGGTTATTAATTTATTTGTTTAGTAAACAACTCAGTACAACCAAGGAATCTGTTCATTATTTGCCATATTCAATGTATTTGTTGGAGAAAAATAATGCTCTGATCAGTTCAGAATATTAAAAAGGAGGAGCTTTCTTTATCACAAAAGCAGGGGCTGATAAATATAAATCGATAATGAACGAGATGAAACATTGGTTTGTAAAACAAAATGCATTGAAATGTCATTGGTCATTGACTACCATTTGGGGCATGAGTTAAATAGTCAATAATATTTTTATAAGTAGAGTGCATCTGTGGTTATACCTTTGATAAAACGATGTTTCTTTCTCGAATGTTTTATTTTATTTATGTAGTAAATGAACTGTATTTTTAATTTTGGCTTAATTTGTAAATAGTAGACTATCTTGTATTGTTTCATTAATTATTTTTTTGAAGTATTAACAAATTGTAGTCCACAACTATGGTCTCGGTGTACGTAGCGGGTCTATGTTCGATCCCCGGTCCCAGCAAAATTCCTGGGTGATGTTTTTTTTGAGGTTTTTCCTTATCTGTAAGACAAATGTCAGAAACGTCAAGCCCCAAACGGTCCCGAACATCATCTGGCCATCATAATCATCATTATATTCGCCATGTTTAGTGTGTTTGTTTGTCAATTGTGCATTTCGTCTTAATGTTGTGTTGTCTCAAAGGAGGCCCTGACAATGAGCTGATCACTCATTCGGGAGACCTTCTATGTCCTCGTGTGGTCAAAAAAGTATGTGTGTGATCCCTAGTTAAAAATTCCTCTCCCGACAGGTCGTGCCACTGTAAGGTTCGGACGGCGGTGGCACGTAAAAGTACCTAAAAGTAAAAGGTTAAATTGCGGTAATGGATGGAATAGAATGAAACATGCAGAATTATGTTCGCAAAAGGAAAATATCCTAAATTTGTTTGCTTGTCACAAATTAACGGATAATAAAAAGTGATAGTTGTTTTATAAATGAAAACTACAACTGGAGAATCAAACAACATATCTTAAACCTAATCACAGATGGAATGCCTCTGAGCCTAAATTATTCACAATATGTATCCTAATATAATCTAAAACAAAAAAATTAATGAAATATACTGATGGTCATGATCTATTGTTAGACCTATTGTATTATACGTTTACACACACACTACAGGTTATAAATGAACTGCACTGAAGAACGTTATAGCCTATAGTCACTATAGAGGTTGCTGTCTCGTTAGACGTAGGCTTCCCCGACTGGGATACCAGGTTGAAATCCTGACGTTTCCAGAGGGTCATTGATGATGTGTTATACCTGGATTTTTCGTTTTTTTTATATCGAAGTTCTCCCGTTTCCCAAATTCTATTCCACCAAAAATCTCAACCCCCCCCCCATCATGTCATTTAATTTTTCATTCATTTCATATAATTTTAGGAAAAAAAATAGTTTGGTTGGACCCCACAGGAGTTGAAAATATGTGATTGCGGAGATCTTGTGGGAAACCGTATTTCCTCATGACTCCAAGCCCGATCAATGAAAAAGGGCGATAGGGGCCAACGGGAGGGTTTTAGTGCATCCTCTCCTGACCACGGGTCTAACCCAAAAATGGCGGTATGGGTCATAGGAGTAGAACATGGTGTGTCGGGCCTGGAAGAACTTACATAACATCATTGAGTTGATTATTCATAATATACTGAGATAACGCCATAAATCTGTTAGGTCAAGATGCTCAGGGCAGTCTGCCCTCCTAGGCTGAATAAAGAACTGTACAACTATTACAGAGGTTTCAGACAACCTGTTTACCAGGGTGTTAGATAAAAGTATGGATTCCAGCTGTTAAAGTTGTTTATATCTGATAGCCTACTACTACTACTACTACTACTACAACTACTACTACTATTAATAATAATAATAATAATAGATAGATCATCGGTTGATTAATGTCTTTAACATCGTCCGATCCCTAATAACCAATCCTTAATAGCCATGAATCTCCTGTTTCTCCTAAATGTATAGGGCTAACTATATTCCCTGACTCTAGGAGGTTTTAGGTCTTCCTCTGCCACGTCTTCCCTCAGGTTTCCATTTCTAAACACATTTTAGTAGCCGTTCCACTTACATTAGCTGGACATGTGCATACCATGTTATAATAATAAAATAATAATAATAATAATAATATACAATGGTAATAATAATAATAACAATAATAATAATAAATATTTAATATTTAGCTGGCAGAGTTAAGGCCATAAGACATTACCTTCCACTTATAAATAAATATAAATAAATAAAGCCTGATATGTCCCTTTAGGGCAAAGGCCTCCCTGTACAGGGGTTAAGCTCTATTTGAGAGTGTCACCCGGTGAGCTACTCCGTGGTGAGAAGTTGACTTGGATGTAGCACTTGGTTTGTATACACTGTCTGTTCTGTGATTAGTTAATACACAGTTGGCTCTCCATCGTTCTCCAGCTTTTCCTGCATCTGGCGACTCTGGACCATTGCGCCCCTGCTCGTTCTTTGAAGATGTCAGCCCATCGTCGTCTTGGTCTTCCGCGCTGTCTCTTGCCTGTGTACGGGTCCCCACATGGTTGTTTTTATTGTCCACCTGTCGTCCTGTATTCTTGCGACGTGGCCTCCCCACTTCCATTTTTTCCTGATGGCTTGTTGTGCGGGATCAGTTGTTGAGGATATCGCTTGAAGTGTTGTATTCGAGATTCTGTCCTTCAGAGTTATGCCTAAGATTTTCCTCTCCATTTTCCTTTGGCATACTTGGAGTGTGTACTTCAGTTTGGCAGTAAGATTCCAAGTTTGGCAGCCATATAACAGTGTTGGAAGAACACAGGTTTGTAGTGTTTCCATTTTGAGTTTCCGGTTGAGTGACTTGTCCAGCAGTATAAATTTCAGTGACCAGAACGCCTTCCAGGCGAGAGCTATTCTTCTGCTTATATCCTTCTCTACTTTCTGATGGAAGGAGAGTAGTTGTCCTAAGTATATGTACTCGCTTACATATTGAAGATCCATTCCATCGACTTTGATTGGGTTTTCCGGACCATTAGACATAATTTGTGTCTTGCTTTTGTTCATCGAAAGGCCTGCAATTTTGCTAGTTTCTGAGAGCTCTTGTAGCATTGATTGGAGTTGTTTAGGGGATCTGGCGAACAATACCACGTCGTCAGCGAATCTTAAGTTGGATAGCCTGCTCCCGTTTATATTTACTCCGTATTTCTTTCTCCAGTTTAGTTTTCGAAATATGTCTTCAAGCACGCATGTAAAAAGTTTAGGAGAAATTGGGTCGCCTTGTCGTACTCCTCTTTTGAGACTGAATGGTTGTCCCACAATTTCTGTCTTCACCTTGGCATAGCTTTGGCTGTAGATCTTATCCAGAACGCGGATGTACTTGTGTTCGATTCCTTGGGTGTGTAATGCTTGGAGGACACTTGAATGTTCTACTGAGTCGAATGCCTTGTTGTAGTCGTCGAATGCTAGATATAATGTATGGTGGTAACCTTCCGCTTAACCAGCAAATAATAAAATAATACAAAAATTACATAATTAGGCCCTATTACAGTGTCAAAATAGTATTAAAATATAGACTAAACAAAAGACAATGCGGATGTGGTCTAATATTAGGTAACAGCGATAAAATATGGAATAAAATAAAATAATTAAAGCTTCATATATGAATATTTATAGATATATGCAAAATGTAGTTGTTATGCAGTTTTCATTGTGTGGAACTTAAGATATCAGTTAATTTGTATTTAAATAATGAAAGTGATTGCCAGTCCCTGACATGACTAGGAAGCGAGTTCCATGCTCTAGTCATAGATAATTGTGTAAGATTTAGAGTACAGGCATGTCCTAATCCAATAGTAAAATTAAATAAGTTTTTATTTTATTGACTCGGTGGCTTCTGACCTTGTTTAGCGATTGAATAACATTCAAACTATTACAACTAATTAATCATGTTTTCAAAATGTATATTTTACAGAATCTGTTAAAGTTGACGGCAAATAATGAGTGATTTGTTAAAAGCTACATTTTGAAAACACGATAGATTAGTTGTAAATGGTTGGGTTTCATCTAATCTCTAATTAAGGTACGAAGTCATTCTACTAAGCCTTATAACCCGCCTTATAATTTAAAACAGGCTTGCCAATTTAACAAATGATAACTCGTTTTTATTTTCTAGGAGACACTGCGTTGTCTGTTTCTCTGAAACTCCTCTGTAACCAGGGGCATTTCTTCGGTTTAATTAATTAACACTCAGCATAGGCTATATACAAGCTCCTTAGTGCGACAGGCCTAGAAAGTCGTTGGCTTGCTGCTCATATCCACGTGTGTCAATCAAAGGATGCGTGATAATCGAGCCAGTATAGGCATGGCATACGGTAACTCCAGCTGTTATAGCTCATCTTTTCAGCTCGAAAGCTAGCCAAATTCTTCAGAAAGCTCGGAGAACAAGGTTTCATACAATGGTTTGACAGAATTTTTGAGAGAGACCACTTTTTTTCCCCTCGATGGGTATTGCGTTAATTAGCTCTGCGCCAAGAGTCGATCATGGTTCATATATATATATATATATATATATATTATCTTTAATTTGCTTGCTTGTTATAGTAGCTACCAGGTGGCAGTGAAGACCGAGTTCTCGCTACATCTCGTACTAATGGAGAATATATATATATATATATATATATATATCCATCCATAGTAATTCTGCCCGAGGGCAGGTCTTTCACTGCAATCGTAGCATTTTCATGCTATACTTTGCAGCTTTACTAGGGAATTGTAGGTGTGGTAGCTTCCCGTTGCTTTCCACGCCGGTGAAGGATGATGATGATGATGATGATGATAAGCATGATGATGATGGCCATATGATTTCGGGGACCGTTTGAGCCTTAAAGTTTTCCTACATTTGTCTTACAGGCGAGGAAAACCCCCGATAAAAACCGCACCCAGAAAAACTGCCCCGACCGGGGATCGAACCCGGGCCCGCTGCGTGACAAGGCAGCACGCTACCGCGAGACCACAGCGGTGGACACACACACACACACACACACATATATATATATATATATATATATATATATAAGACAAATACATGTTTATATTATATTTGCCCGGTAGTGTAATGGATAGCACGCTGGAGTTCCAATCTAGAGGTCCGGGTTCAAATCCCGTCCAAGCATTTATTTTTCTTCCTTAGTCACACACACACACACACACACATATATATATATATATATATATAAGAAGAGCAGCAAGAAGCTCGAAATTGGGGGGGGATTCATACGAGAAAAAATCAATATTAAAATTTTAGTAGTAGATTATGTAAGATATAAACAATTAAATTGATACGGGCATGTACGACGATGCAAGAAGAAATGTTACTTGGAAAAACATTGAAATAGTGTCCACCTGGAAGAAGAAAGGAAGGAAAACCCCGAAACTCATGGATGCAAGAAATAAGAACTAGAATAACAACAAGAGTACTGGAGGACATGGAGTGATATAGATAGGGACGAGTGGAGATGGAAAATAAAACTTTAGGCACAGAAAGATGTGTAAACATTGATATATGTATATATATACACACGCAGGGAGTAAGGGGTAAAGTGCCGTGCTTTTCACAGTGATCGGGTCGGTCTACAGAATAAAACAAATCTATGC